>CAHIKZ030004683.1:30000-432500 GCA_903632075.3 Acanthosepion pharaonis
AATAGAGTCAACCGTTATCTATCCTTCATATCCTCATAACATTGCATATTCTTTGTACGCACTTACATTTAGTAACCCTCTATTTTGAATGGTTCTTCGTTATTGTATTGGTTGGACAAAAAATTCTCAAATTGCTCTTTCAGATAAGCTTGCGAGTCACTATTCCATAGCAAGGTGCCTTTATTAGATTTTAATTATTAGTATATACTCAACTTAGCTTTGTACGATAAAAAGCTACAAGTTCGAGGTGCTCAGTAATGATCAAACACATTATACTCCCGAATTAGTCTGAGTGAATCATTACTTCGCACCGAATCGGCCTCGTTCGAACAGCTCGCAGATTAACACTAAAAGGCTATCAAGATAAAATGGTAAAGAGCGACCATGCTTGGCTGATCAGCGGGTCACAAAGTGGAGCAGGAAAAATTCGCGTGCCTCTGAGATAAGATATTTATAGTCTTTTAATTGATTCTGACAACATTGAGTTATAAGCGAATCTTTTACTGCCGTATATCCTAACGGGTTAAGATGAAAAGTTAAATGAAGCGGATATTATCGGTGGCTAAAAGATAAAATATTAAAAGAGCAAATATTGTCAGCGACGGAAATGAATTCGATAGACTTACAATGGAGTTACAACAATAATAATGTTAATAGCAGTAGTAAATTGATGATTAGAAAACTTACTGCTTTTGATTATGAACTTATTTTTAAAATATCAATGTTATAAAATTTAACCCATTTAATGCGAACATAACGAAAATCTTATTTGGAAAATTGCGTATGAATGACTTCTCGATCCATGCAATTTACAGGGGCAGTCAAACAGACAGAGGCTGCCAGAGATATAATCTGAGGTAGACAGACAGAACCTGCTCTAAACAGAGCGCAGGACAAATAGAGAGAGCCTGCCACAGATAGAACCCGAGACAGACAGACAGAGCCTGCCATAGACAGAACCCTTGACAGACAGACAGACAGAGCCTGCCATAGACAGAACCCGAGACAGACAGACAGAGCGCGAGACAGGCAGACAGAGCCTTCCATAGACAGAACCTCGAGACAGACAGACAGAGCCTGCCGTGACAGAACCCCTGACAGACAGACAGAGCCTGCCATAGACAGAACCCCTGACAGACAGAGCTGCCATAGACAGAACCCCTGACAGACAGACAGACAGACAGAACCTGAGACAGACAGACAGAGCAGAGACAGGCAGACAGAGCCTTCCATAGACAGACAGACAGACAGACAGAGCCTGCCATAGACAGAACCTCGAGACAGACAGACAGACAGACAGAGCCTGCCATAGACAGAACCCGAGACAGACAGACAGACAGACAGAGCCTGCCATAGACAGAACCTCGAGACAGACAGACAGAGCCTGCCATAGACAGAACCTCGAGACAGACAGACAGAGCCTGCCATAGACAGAACCCGAGACAGACAGACAGAGCCTGCCATAGACAGAACCCGAGACAGACAGACAGAGCCTGCCATAGACAGAACCCGAGACAGACAGACAGAGCCTGCCATAGACAGAACCCGAGACAGACAGACAGAGCCTGCCATAGACAGAACCCGAGACAGACAGACAGAGCCTGCCATAGATAGGTATATAGACACGGAGAGCCTGAAATAGATATGAACTGACAGTGAGAGCGAGGGAGGTGTTGTGAATAGCATAATGGAAACGGAATTGGCGAATCTTGTTCTAATTGCAGCTGCAATTCGGCCCGCGAAGAAAACCTGAATCTATTTCTCCCGGCATTCAGTCGTTGTTATCTTGACAAAATCTTTTGTTACTGATCAAATTTATCTTCACAGGTTGACTAGTGGTTTTCTACTGTTATCGTCGTGGTATCACAGCGGTACTATCCGTATTGAACTACTCAGCAGCCAAAAGATCCTGACGCAACGATATCCGTGCTGGTCAGGTCATTTTATTCACATGCCAGACCACAAACGCTACAAGATATGTCGAAATCTTCGTTGAAGGCATTCATCATTAACTATAAAAAAGAGGAACAACATTAGATAGAAGAGAATGGAGAGAAGCAGTATGTAAGACCAACAGAGTGACTACAGCTGCGAAACGCAAACAGGTGAGAAAGGACAATGCCATCAGGTCTCGCAGTGCCACCTGAATTTCTTGTCCACACTGCCAACGATATTTTTGCGTGGGGATCAGACTAACTAGTTGTCAACACATTCACAAAGCCTGACTACACCAGGGTGACTTTATAATGTCGTTAGTCCTGACTTGGCATCCCGGCTTCAGTCACTTTCCTTTGGCATTTTCTATAAATACTTTTATGGTAATTGTTCTGATGAACTTTCTTCTGTGATACCTAGACTTTTAGAATTTAAGCGCAATAATAGATTGGCAGCAAGGTCTCCTCATTTTACAGTTAAAATGGCTGCAAGTAACTGTAAATTCTTTGCTAACAGTTTCTTTTCTTGCCTGCGGAATTCCTTTCTGACCAACTGATCTTCAAATTTTTCTGCTGCGTATGGTCTGGTGCTCCTGTTATATATTTAGAGATTCTTGATAGAATCCAAAGAAGAATCTGCAGCATTATTGGTCCTCCTCTGGCATCCTGGCTTCAGTCATTTTCCCACCGCCGTAATGTAATTTGCCTGTTCTATTTTTATAAATACTTTAAAATTTTTTTAATCATTTCACCCCGAGCAAGACAGGAATGCCACTAGCACGCAAGGGGTTACAGAGAGTAAAAGTAAGCCTAAGGAGGGGTGTTTGAGGAAAGTATAAAGAGAAGAACGGGGATCAATATCAAGGTATCAGAAGATGTCGATTGACATTACATTTGACTATTTGAAGATTATAGTTATCAGGGAAGCAAGTAAGAGGAAAGGAGTTCTACTGACAGGAAGTGCGAGTAAAGAAGCTGTTGGAGTAGAAGAGGCGGTTACATTTAACTGCTTCGACAGTAAAAGGGTGGGACCGAGATGCACACTTAAATTCATGCAGTTGGGGCACCAGTGAAAATAGCTCACCAGAGCACTTGCCATGAAAATATTTGAAGAAAAGACAGAGGGAAGCCACATGAACTTTCCTTTATGGTACTTAGACTTTATGAATTTAAGCGTAGTATTAGATTGGGGGCAAGGTCTCATCATTTTACAGTTGAAATAGCTAGACGTAACCGTAAGTTACGTGCTAAATTTATTCTTTCGATTGTGGAACTCTCTTCCAGCTTATTGCTTCCTAGTCAACTTTGATCTTCAAAAATTTCAATGAAATGTAAATCGTTATCTTTTGTCGTTATTCTTTTTTTTTTTTTTTTTTTTTTTATTGTTCTCTTTCCTTAATAGTAATTTCCCCCGTAGCCCGTCACTCTCTTTGCGTCTTAGTGGCGGTATTGCTTGATTGAAGCGATGAAGGGATTAAAAACAAATATTTTCGTCGGATCGATGGACGACCAAAGTAGTAATAGCAGAAAAACAACACGATTTGAAGTTCAGTGGTTGATTATCCCTCTATCCGGACGTCGAATAAGCAGAGGACTAACAAGGAGATGCTTTGAAAAAGTACGGAAGTATGAACTGGAAGTAAATGCAGACTGCTTTTATATATACGATTCCCGGTCAAATCTACATAATCACCTGGAGCCATGTCGCTGGTTATTTGATTTCTTGCATGTCATGTCCTCTTTCAATCATACTACATTACCGAATATAAGTATCCTTTGATCACGTTAGGCATGACCTCTTTGGTAAAGTCCTGAATATATTACAAGAGCCGACGTTTAATTAGGGATAGAAACCATTGGAACATTCAAATATTCCAGAGGAGGTTACTCAACAGAATTGAATTGTCGAACGATCCTTCCCTTAGCTGCATAGTATGTGCTTCGCCAGAGCTATATACAGTTTTGAATTCAGAGTTTTCGTTCTTAGAGTGGTTTTCACTCAAGGTTAAAAAACCAAGTCTGTCCTATTATTTACTCATAGAGGTGGTGGGGGGAGAGTTGGCACGTAAATGAATGTAATGAACTCGACTGGAGTTCGAACTCGACTCTGCAATTCTTCAATCCGAGTCGCAATCCATTACACCACTGTTAAGCTGAATAAGAATCTGGAAATTTTTTCTAGATATTATCTCTATTCATTTTAGAACAGAAATCGACGATGATTTAACAGCTTTTATGTCATACATCTGTTTCTCTTTGTGGCAAGTGCTAATAAACAAACAAGAAGTCACAAAAGAAGACAAAAAAGACCCGATGCCCCGAAATGGCAAAGAATGTTATTTCACACGACACCGTGACTACGCATAAATATGGCGAAGAGGACAATAAAGAAAACTACTGTGGTGAAGCTCAAGAACGTACATGTTAATGGGGCGGATCAAAAGTTCTTTTTTTTTTTTTTTTATTTTTAATCAGCTTTATGTTTTTAAGCTGTGCGTGTAGCGTAATGGCAATCGCTACAGAAAGTAGAATCGTCGAAGCGTGTTCAAATTCCTGTCTAGTCTGCTGCGTTCACTTTTGCACTAATGCCCTTGGGAAAGGCATGAATGGATTTCTTCTCTCCTTTGGATTAAATAGCAGAGGGGATTGGATTCTCTTGTCTTGTTTGTCAGCCAGTTTAGGAGAAGAACTACTGAATTCAAAACGACAGGAAACCACCCCATCTTTAAAAAATATCATGTCATTTCATAGTCAATAAAGAAACTTGGAGAGACATGGTCGCTGACATCGTAAAGGGATATGTCATTAAAAATAGCTGTACTAGTGGCATCTTTCGATAATGACAGCTAGTCTTGAAACTTTTTAAGTACTGGTCATCGAGTTCTCGTGTATCATGCATTTTAAAGCATCATAGTCGAAAACCGATAGCCGGCTACTCCTGGGATTTATTTCAAGGGACAAGTTACCATTATTAAAATGCTTAAATCATTTTTTCCAGTACGGCCACATACTCTTTCATTTTTTTTCACTTTCTTAATTTTGTGACCAACTTCAGTAGTTCTATTTTTAATTAAGTCACCTCAAGCAAGACGATAATGCCGCTAAAACGCAAGGGGCTACTGGGAATAAAAGAGAATGAAAAGACTTTAGAAGAAATCGGAAACCCCAATCCTAAACAGGAAACAAGGGATAAGTATCTACTCTTGTTCAAAAAAACCCGGTGAGGAGCATGATCAGGACGATAATCGATCCCTATATCTACTCCTTGTGACGAAGCGCAACTGAAAATAACCCAAAACTACTAGAATCTGAATACTTGTACCCAATATTTTAAAATGAAACTCAAAGTTCAGCAGAATAGTATTGATAAGATCATCCTTATATATAGTGGGAGTGTTGGAGCCTTAGAATTCGTTAAAGTATCCACTTCTTTCTTTTTATTTGCCCGGTCTTTTCTGGACGTAAGCGATCATGGTTCTCCACCTCCCTCTATCCCTTGAAGCTCTTAACAAGTTCCTTCCCTCTGCTTCCTCCCCCAGACCACGTTCTGTCATCCACTTGCTTAAGTCCTCCAGGTATGTCACGCGTTGTTTTCCCTTGTCTCTCTTTTCCTCTATTCGACCCGTGAGTATCAAATTCTCCAAGCCCCCCTTCCTCATTATGTGTCTCAGAAATTCCAGCTGCCTCTTCCTAATGTTAAGCATAAGCCTCATCCTTATTTGCATCCTCTCTAAGATCTCATCGTTGCTCACACGCTCGGTCCATTATATCCTTATCATCCTTCTGTAGAACCACATTTCTGTCGCCTCGAGTCCCTTCTTCATTTTTGAGGAAATCGTCCAACATTCGCTGCCGTAAAGAAGGACAGATGTCATGTAAAACTTCAGTATTCTTTTATTTGTTACCAAATCCTCCTGTTTCATAGTACTCCGCCCAGCTTTTGGAATGTGTCTTTGGCCATCCCAATACGTCTACAGATCTCAGTGTCGCACTTATCGTCCTCTGTCAAGACACTTCCCAGATATTTAAACTTCCGCGTCTGCTTGATTCTAGTGTTCTCGACCTTCAAATCGCATTTCGGGCTCACCCTCTTACTGATGACCATGCATTCTGTTTTCTTGTAGTTTATGCTTAATCATTTCTTCCCACTCCACGTCGCTACCTTCTGTAGGAGATTTTGTAATTTCTTTTCTGTGTCTGCTATTAGTACTGTGCCATCTGCGTATCTTATGTTGTTAAGACTGTGGCTGCCAAGGGTTTCTAATTCTCTCAGAATTGCCTCGCTGTATAGGTTGAACAGGTCGGGTGAGAAGACGCATCCTAGCCTTACGCCCCTTTCTATTTTTGTATATTCACTGAACTTGTTCTCTATGCACATGCATGCTGTTTGCTGCCAGTATAGGCTCTTGATTATTCTGATATCTTTCCCGAATATATTGTGGTTGTGGAGCAGTTCATTAAGATCCTTGTGGTGTACTTTGTCAAAAGCCTTGGCGTAGTCTATGAAACATAGGTACACGTCCTGCATCTGTAACTCTCTTTCTGATACATTCTGAGCATGAATATCGAGTTCCTTGTTCCGGTGTCTTTAACGAACCCGCACTGTTCTTGTCCTATCTCTGGGCTGATTCTGCTGCGCGCTCTGTTCATTAGAATACGGATGATGAATTTTGTCACGTGGCTCATTAGGCTTATTGTGGAGTTCGCATTCGTTTGCTCCTGTTTTCTTAGAAAGAGCTACGAAGATAGATCTGCTGAAGTCTTCCACTATGTCCCCGCTGTTGCAGATTTCATTTGTTATTTCGGTGATGAAAGGAAAACGCTTGTGTCACACCTGCAGCATGACAGCATTCAATGATGTTGACTTGTTTTGTTTTGTTTTTTGTGGAGGTGGTGGGTACACGCTGTTCTTTCGTAGAGAGTGGGATTGAATCAGTGCAACATCTTTCTCCATTTAAAAAAAAAAATCATTCACAGGCATTGCTTGATATCATAGTCACAATCAAATCCTGCAATGATATCTTGACAACGAAGTAGCAACCATGATGATATAGCGGAATCATAGATGGCTTTTAGATATCTACACGTAATAAGCTTTGGAATAAAGGTTTATGAAAAAGAAAATGAGAATACTTTTGCTACGCACTCATAAAAGCAAGATTTTCGTCATTCAAGTTTGATGCAATCTTTCGAGAAAAAAAAACGGTTACTGATTCGGCGTTAAGTTTCCGACGTTTAAAATTTTAATTATCGTGAGTGAAAAAAAATCTCCAAAAGACTCAAGATTAAAACTGATTCTTATTTCCTGTTTTTCTTCACCTGGATTACACTTAACCCCCAATCTGCTAATTAATTTTTGTTTCCTCCTTCTTAGGAAAGTCAATGCGTGCAAACGGACAAATATAAAACGAAGCAAGTTACTGTTTAACAAAGTCGAATGTTTAGATAAGTTTTATTACATTGTTTATTATTTTATTAGTTTACAATTTCCGCTTGTGACTTCTTGTACGCGTGTAGAGGTTAAAGTTTCCATACCGACTTCGTGCCATCCATGGAAATGACCCTTAAATATTGGGTATATGTTTGAATTATTACGCAGCCATATGGTTTTGACAGGGACGAAACCTTTACCTTCGTGAGTCAGTATAATATTTTCCTTCGACTTCTTCTACATGCCGTGTTTCTTCAGAACGTTGATCATGGCTTTCCACAATTTCCTATTCTTTGTAGCTCTTAAGAAATTTTCTCTTTGTTAGCTCTGCAAAATCTTGTTCCGCCATCCATTTACTTAAGCTCAGTAGGTAGGTTATACGTTGTCTTCCTCTGTCCCTCTTACCATTAGCCTGTCCTGTGTGTATCAAAATTTCCAAGCCCTCTTTCCTCGCTATGCGCCCTAGAAAAGTCAACTGTCTATTCCTAATGTTAAATATAGGTTTCCTTTTTGTTTCCACTTTCTCTAAAACTTGGTCTTTGCTCACATGTTCGTTCCGTGGTATTTTCAGCACCCTTCTGTGGAACCACTGTTGCTTCAAATCTTCTGCATCCGTGAGAAGATTGTCAGGCATTCACTGCCATATAGGTGGACTGATATTGCATAAGAGTTTTTCTTTATTTCTAACAAAATTTTCATGTTTCTCAATATTTGCCTTCTTGCAATTGACATTTAGTCCTTTCTTCTTGCTTTCTTTTATTACCTCCTGTAGGAGATCGTATAGTTTCCCTTCAGTGTCATCTGTGTATCTTATGTTGTTAAGATTGTAGCAGCCAGTGATGCATTCTGATAGGACTTCTAATTCTCTGAGAATCGCCTCACTGTATAAGTTGAATAAGTCTGGTGAGACGACACATCGTTGTCGTACATTTCTTTCTATTTTGTATATTTACTGTTCTGTTCCCAAAGTACAGAAACTGCACTGTTTTACTTCCCTTTATCGCCGTTTGTGACCGCTTCCGGTTAGCTTTTAGTATATCAGTGGAGTTCCTCACAATAAAAGCATGACACTAAGTATGTGGTCGGTAGTTTTATCATCTTCCTAACCTCACCCCCAATGTTACCATCACCGGTTTGTAAGTTTTAATACCATTTCTCTCTATCTTTGTCTATTTTATTATTTGAACATTTATTTAAAGTAGGTATAATATAAAAAATATTTTTATTATTTTAAAATTGTTAGAATTGTAAATATATAACCGTCAAATTTTTAATATCCGATTTTTGAGAGAAGCGTATTTTCCTGAAGGCCAGACGATTTGTGTAAAAAGCGTTATATTTTTTAATGGCCTTTTTAACTCAAGCGGCTGATACCACCAAAATTATTTGATTGTTGCGGATTCATTTTTTGAATTCATAGAGCAAGAAGGAACCGTTGGGAAAGCAGTTAACGATCGAGGAAGAAGGCATTAGCGTCGATGCTTCAAGAGGTCTAATCCAGCTGAGGATGGGACGGGGGCAAATCAACATGGGGAAAAAATAGCCGACAGATTCAAACATTCAGGACAGAACATTCCTATATGTGCCTTCCTTAGAAGAACTTAGACCGAACGAACTTTCAAGTTTAACTTTCCAGCAAAGTACTACGAAATATTCTCGAGATAACCCCAGAAAACACAAAAGCCCCTTCATGCTGAATTGTCCTATTATTGAGTATACAGTTAAGAACTGAGGTGGGTGTGTTTCGTATTTTCTGCCTTGGCAATTTTTTGCTTCCTCTAAGTTTTTCCTTTTTTTTTCCAATTTTTAAAGCGTGTAATCATTTTTGTCTTTGAATCCACGTTTTTTTCATAAAATCTTTTTCAAGCCATTGTGAAATTCTGGACGGAGACGGTATGACCCAGCTTTTTTCAATGAAAGAACTGTTATTTAACGGACTGGATAGAAAGAAGTAACCGTTGAGAAAGCAATTAATGGTCTAGGAGGAAGCATCAGCGCCCACGCTTCAAGAGGACTGGTCCAGATGAAGAGCTCATATATCAACACGGATAAAGAAAGAGACGACAGATTCAAACCCCAGGACAGAACATTCCTTTCTGTGCCTTCCCGGAAAGAATTTAGACCGAACGAAATTTCAAGTTTAACTTTCCAGCAAAGTGCTACAAAAAGCCCTCAAGATAACCCATGAAAAAACGAAAACGTGCCGAGTCGTCTTATTGAGTATTCAATTAAGAAAGGAGGTGGGTGCGTTTTTTATTCTCCGTCATGTACAATTTTTTGTTTCCTTTTTTTTTCTCCATTTTTAAAGGATGTAGTCGTTTTTGTCTTTGAATCCGTGTCAATTAAAATGTAATTTAAAATAAATTTATTCGAATATGACATGCATCTTTCGGAATTTTCTATTTTTGAGAAAGATTTTTAATCTTAAAGTAGGGTCGTGTAGAATGTTTTTAAATTGAAGATTCAATTTAGAATAGAAACATTATGTCAAAAGGTATTCCCGGCCGTAGATGTTCTATTTAACGTTTTAACTCAATGTAAAACTAAACCCCGTTATTGTATCCGTTTACGCAAATACGGCTGCTAAAGAAAGACAGAATCCAGTTGGAATAAAGGCTAATATGTAAACAATAAAAACTAAAAGAATATGGAAAAAACCCAATTGGAATAAAATCGATATTAATTTCGATTTTTTTCTTTTAATAGCATCAGCTCAGAATGACGATACAATTTGGCAGCCATATTTACGTGTGTCGGCGCCTTGAACCTCTGAGCAAGTTAACCTATGTTTCACTGACACAAATGACATTGTCAGCCATCATGCTTGTCCTGGAACAAATTACTCATGATGTTCTGGTGGAAAAAAAGACGGAGCCATTCCTGATCAAATAAGTTACAAAGGGTGATGACGGGAAGACCTTATAAACAGATACACGAAAAAGCAGTGTCATACGCATGGCTTGCTTCAATGACATCCGTTTCAAAAAGTACATTTCAGGTGTACCTGAAGCAACTGAACAGTTGACACCTGTGACAAGTAGGCTTTGAAGATGGCACCTGTACAAATCAAAGAAGAAATAGACAGTGCTCTTAGTAACTCCTCTCTCAGAAAGCAGCCTGTCTGAATTGCCGAAAAAGATTATTTCAACAACAGATTCCCCCGATCTCAAGAATATGAAGAAAGAGATCAAAGCCTTACTGTTTCTGCCAACCATTCCTGCGGAATAAGGTTCATTTAAGTGGTGGTTGGGCCATACGATATAATTACTTCACGTTGCCAGGAAACTTTTGTTCATCTTCGCAACCAAAGTATCACCAGAAAGACTTTTCAGTACCAGGGTACACTGTATCATTTCGCAGATCACTGCTTAAAGCAGACAAAGTTAATTCTTACATTTTGAATATGAAGTAAAGAAAGACCTCATTGTGGAGCCTTTAAAAAAGAACACTTTTTTCCTTCGCCTAATGCGTAGGGTCATCAATCCTAACAAAAAGCGCTTCTCTACAGCCGATAAGGTTATGTAGTTCTCGTTTCAGAAACTTAGACACACGGACTGTTAACAAAAAGGCATTCCTTTACCACAGCCAAACGTTTGCTTTATTATCCCCATTTTATGGAATAAATACAGTAGCCTAGATAAATCCTTATATACAGAGTGTCCATAAAGTTCGTGTGCACTTTTTAAAAAAAATTATAACTTTAAAGTGCACACGAACTTTATGGACATCCTGTATTTTGTTTTTTTTATCATTTTATCCCAAGGAAGGCGGAAATTCTACTAGTACGCAGGGAGTTACAGGTGTTGAAAATGAGAGAAAAACTGAGAATAGGGAATATTGAGGAAAAGACAACAGATGAACGGGATTAAAGACAGAAGATAGCGATTGGCGTTGCATTTAATTTTTTGAAGATTTTAGTTATCAGGGAAGCAAGTAAATGGAAGGGAGTTCCACAGTTGGGAAGTGCGAGAAAAACTATTAGAGTAGAAGTGGCGGTTGCATTTAGCTATTTCAACAATAAAAGGGTGGGACCTAGATGCCTAGTAGCTCTCTTAAATTCATGTCGACAAGGCACCAGGAAAAAAAGCTGACCAGAGCAGTTATGAATATATTTTTAGAAAAGACAGAGAGAAGCCATGTCACGACGGTGAGGGAGTGATTGAAGTCGCGATGCCTGATCGGGGTAGATTATATTACACGCCCTTCTTTGTATTTTGTCAAGAATCTCGAGAGGTATAGCAAGAGCACCAGACCAGACATGGCAACAGTATTCAATGTACGGACGAATGGTAGATTTTTAAATGTGCAGATTCTGACGAGAAAAATTGCATGGCACGACACAGTGAACCAACTTTCCTTACAGTAGATGCAGCTATTGATTCGGTGTAGTCACCCCACTTCAAGTCAGTGAGAAACGTGAGGCCAAGAAGGCGCAGTGTATTGCTCTCCTGGAGTCTTGAATCAACCATGCTGATGGCAAGTAGAAAACGTTCTCTATGGTGGTTAAATGAAAGCAGTTTTGTTTTGGAGGCATTAAAAATTTACAAGCCACTGATTGGAGGTTCTTTTCAATCACTTGACAGCCTTATACATATCAAGTGACACTCGCAAACTGATTATCCTGATCTTGAGCTGTTCGAACTCCACTGGATAGATGACAATAATCCAATGAGTAAACATAGAAATTCTTTTTGTTATCGATCACAGATTCAGAATTCTCTTCCAAGATTTGTAACTAAATATAACTTCAGCATTTTCACAAGCTGAAAGTTTGTTTTAGGATCACCCCGCTTCTCTGGGGAGAAGGCACTATGATTTTACAAGCCAAAAGTAGAACTGCTTACTTTGGTTAACTTTTTAAAGCAAAAGGTATCTTAGAAAGACGTGTATACCTATTTAACGTTATGTTAGAAAAAATACGAGACTACGTCTTACATACGTAAAATTATTGTTTATTCACTTCTGAACCCCGTCCAGTTAACGTTGACAGTGAGAATATGTGGTTTTTCGGGGACTTCGGACATTCGTTCAAAGAGACTGTGAGGGACTCTGCCTTCCCGCTCGCTTTTCGAGGGTTTATATAATTTCCTAATCTCCGGTCGTCTTGTGAGTGTACATCCTAAGTTTAGTTGGGTTGACTTTCCTTTATTTCGGCATAGTCACTGATATCTTTTGAGGCCTGATTCTGCACTTTGCTACCTTTGAGGTTATCTTCTAGGTCAGCTCTATGCACCTATAGCTCTTTTTATATTCTGGTGCAACACAGATTTAAAAGCCTATATCTTGGTATTTCTTAAGGCGAGCTCTGTACATATTGGGGTCATATTACATATCAACACTTTTAGCTTTAAGGTTCCTGTTTGACATTAAATTCGATTAAAAAATCCGATATTTTATGGGACGAAACATAAGGATAAAAACAAAAAATAAACAAGATTGTGTATAAAAAAATCTGATTGATATTCTAATCAATATTCCGAGAATTAGGACTTTAGAATAAACTATCAGGGTTAAATGCCTTTTTGTTGGACAATGAGTTTTTGAAGATAAACACGTTGATAATTTAGGGGATCCGCCAGGAAAGGATTAGCAGATAAAACAACAGAGATTGGCAAAAAAAAAAAAAATAAATAAAAAAAAAAAAAAGACATGAAATGAAACAAAAAGTTAAAAGGAAAAAGAAGAGAGTAAATACAAGTTTTTATCATTTTATTTTATCATTTTTTTAAATATTTTCTATATTATCTATCAGTACAACTTTAAATTAATTTCAGCGTATTTTTTTTTTATTGAAAATCATTCTTAGAGGAGTATTACTCGGACATACCATCATATTTCTTCCTTTAACAACAATACGTACGGTAACCGAACATCCCTATCTAAATATTTTTGGTATTTAAAAGAAATCAATAAAACCTACAGAGTAAAATGAAAAAATATTTAAAAAAAAGAGAAATTGTAAGTCCTTAAATGCCCCATGCCCCTGTGTCAACATGAAAAGCTACATATTATTAAGTTTCCTAAAAAATAATGATCTATTAAATCAGCGTAATGAACTGTATTGCTCTCCTGGAGTCTTGCGTCAACCATGCTGATGGCAAGCAGAAAACGTTCTCTATAATAATATGTAGACATATGTATACGTTAGAATATAGTTAAAGGATTTTTCATAAAAAAAATCTATGTATTACTAATATATATGCATTATTTTATTATATATAATGGTACATGTAATATCGATTTAATTCCTTGATTTTTTAATTTAATATTGCCATGTATTAAGGCCCATTGAATAAAATAAATATTGTATTTTAGGTTTAAAATTATATAAAAATGATTTAATCGTACAAGAGACTCCTTTAAGATAGTTCTAAAACATATAAAAATAATTTAAAAATAAAAATTTTAACCCATTGTTAGAGATATACATATCAGATTATTTTTTAGTAACATAAATGTATATTCTTAACCGGAAGTATAAGGTCGTGTCGTAATATGACAGTTCCTGGAGACATGTATGAATACCACACAAAACACCTAACCAATATTTTTAACTTTTCTGCGTTAGCTTTGACTGGTTTTTTGATTAGTCAAACTCAGACTCACAAGATTTTAAAACTATATTTATTGAACAAATGTATTGTTTTCGGTAAATCAAGTCCCGAATAATAAAAATTTTCGTGTCGCAATGTAATTATATATATATATATATATATATATATATATATATATATATATATATAAAACGTAACATATATGCATATAATATATATATATATATATTTTGTTACGAACTTGTAGCATATAGATGAACCACGGGTTTAAAAAAAAAAAGGAAAACGTGGGAACTGTTCTCGGTCTTCACTCAAAAACGGAAGCGACACAAGGGAATCAACGAAGAACAGACACAAGACGATGGATTTTCAAAATAAAACATTTATTTATAAATATATATAAACAGATAAAGAAAGAAAAAAAAAGGAATATTCATTTAACAAAGGGGAATCGGATCATTAAAGAACAGAAAGCACGAGCGTATATATATATATATATATATATATATATATATATATATATATATATATAAAAACAGATCAAACCAAGAGAATCAACTTATCTTTCAGTCGAGTTGATATTTTCACACAAAGTTCTGATTCGCCGAAGCGAGAGTTCTGATGCTAAAACAATATTTTGGTCGGCCAGCGATTTTTCTGGATTCCTTCTTTCGCAAGTGTTCGATGTCCACAGCATTTCGTACAGGCGTTTCGTTGGGTTGATTCAGTTTCATAGCAGTCCTTTCATCCCTAGTCGACAGGCTTTGCTGTCTTCTTCATCTCAGTGGGACGAGTTGCCCAGCGACGTTCAAATGCCGCTGGTCAGAGGAAAACTGAAAATCCTTTTTTAGATTTTCGCTGTCCCCAAAGACAGTCACGTGGGTTCCCATCGTCCTTGACCGGGTACGCAGGAGGATAGGGCGCAAATCACGCAGTGCTTGTGTGATGGCCAAAAGTTCAATACACGCTTAGTATGTTCTGATCATGTGAATCGCAGCAGGAGACCCTGATGGTGCCTGGAATTCACTTATGGTCAGCCGCCTGATAGCTGCGAAATTTTGGAAGCAGGTCATTCTCGCGTCGGGTCACTTCAAAGTTCACGGTGCCTTGGCTGGATAAAAAGGGAAAGAATTTATGAAGAGAAGAGGAGGGTATGGCTGATCAAGGAACATATTCGCTCGCAAGTTGAAAGCATTGGATTAAATTTCTATATTTATTTATTTTTCTTTTATATCTAACTAATTTTCAACTAGAATTTGAGGTTTTACTTTGGGGTGCTTTTTAGCCTTACGCCTATATGGTTAATGAAATCGGGGCTACGTCACAATATATATATATATATATATATATATTGTTTTGGAAGTATTTGTGATTATTTTAAGATTATTCATATAAGCTATGTTGTTCTGGATAGTAAACGTGACGGAGTTGGTCGGTAGTATTATGCTTCTGCTTTCGTGTTATTACGGACTATGTTGTTATTTTGTTTCGGTTGTATAATTTGTATGCCTTCCTTCTTGCGTTGTGGATGAAATGATATTGGTATTGTAGGTTTTTGAATGTGCTTTCTATGTATGTTTCTTCTTTAGGTAAATATTAAGTGCTGCAGATTCTTAATGTTCTCAGATAGAAACCTGTAATAATTCCATATTTAATTTTAGAAGAGTGATTTGAGAAGAAACTGATCAGCTCATTTTTTTTTGCAGCCGTCTGTTTCAAAAGTAAAGTTTATTGTATGTTCAACGTTGTTAATTTGTTTGAGAAGATCTGTTAAATTAGTATTTTGTGAATATATTAATAGTGAGTCGTCTATGTATCTGAAATAGGAAGAGTTTGGAGGGAGTATGTTCTTGAATGGGCCACTTGCTGGAAACTCCTAAAATAGTTCTTGCTTGTCTATTTTTAGAGTTTCTAGAAAGTGACCCATTAAATATATGTGCGTGTGTGAGTGAAATATAATGTGTATATATATATATATATATATATATATAAAATATGTATAAATATAATATATAAAAATATATATTTTATGTATAACATAATATATAAAATATACAATATATTATATATATATATACACAAACACAATGAGTATATATATATATATATATATATATATATATATATATATATATATACACACAAACACAATGACTATATATATATATATATACACAAACACAATGACTATATATATATATATATATATATACACAAACACAATGACTATGTGGCACCATTTAACGAGGCAGAAAAAGAAAAGAAAAAAAAGAAGGCAGAAAGAGAGGCGAGACGAATCGTGGGTGATAAGCAGAACACACACGGCTAAGAGACAATGGATAAGGGATATTTTGATAAGTAACAAATGGCGAAAAGGGTGTCATTACAATGACAGGGAAATTCTGAGTAAAAAGAAAGGGAAAGAAAAAAAGAATCAGATATGTTTTGGCGACGGCTGTGTTATCTAAGGATATGAAAACAAACTATTGGTACGGGAAGGCATCTTATTATCAACTACAGACCGACTGGCCAAAGAAAAATTCAAATGAAAATGTTATTTCGATAAGTGACGAAAAACAGGTAACTAAAAGGACTTTGGGTAGATAGGAAAAATTAATTGTATCAAAGCCACACGCACGACTGTCCACTAACCGAATTCTTTCGACGGAACATCTTTATGCCTGCGATAATAAAATTATGTTATCAAGAAATGTTCGCCAAAGAATGAATGGGAATTTAGAAATGTCTTTTCGGGGCGACGTTTTAAGAAGACCACCCATTCTGATAATTGGCGATAAAATAATTGACGAAAACCACGTGTAGAACAAGAGTTATGACCGCCATTGTTCATATTCTCCCGTTTGCGGCTAGAGAAATGATAACGGCGATTAAGAGGAAGAAAAGGAAAAGAAGGGATAATTTTTTTTAGTTAAACAAGATATTTTTTCCCTGAAACAAAGCCGCGGATTCGTCCACGCCCGACTAAGACATCATTGGTCGAGTGGTGATCACGTGACGCACGAAGGAGGCTGTCGCCGCCTCATCCAGAGTATAGGTATGAGAAGCTGCTACGAAGAAGTGGGGAGGGCAGTTCACGCCCCTCTGAAGTATGGTGAGAAGGTGGGAGTAAGGAAAGGTTCCCAAAAATGGAAAAAAAGTGGAAATTCCTAACCAGAGAGGTGGATATGTATTTAGAATTATCGAGGAAACCCCGACAGACCCACCCCGGTTTTGGTCGGCGTCCATATAAGCGAAGCCACAACAAGCAGAAATCAGTTCCAGTAAGTTCCAGTTCCAAGTTCAGTTGAGAAAAGTTCGAGTTGAGATCGAGTTTCGGTCTCCAGTTGAAGCCGCCTCGCAGATAGCTGACCAAGATTCACGCAAATTCCGGACTCCTCTTCAACCCAAGAACAATTATTTTGAAGAGCGACTTAGATCCAGACCACCACAATAAGTTTTTTTTCGACTTTCGTCCAAAGACACACCGAAACACCAATTTCTTAGAGAGCAAACAACTTGAAGCGTTAAAACTCGCCTAACGGAAAACGACGTGTCACAATCCATAGAACGGGTCGGGAGTTAGATGCAGTCCTATGTATCGAACAACTAGACAAACTTTGATACTTTGAACTTTTTGAGTTTTCATTTTATTTTATTTTATGCATATTTGTGTGTTATCACCCCCGTTGAACTCGGTTTGCATTACGGCCCCAACCACTTATTGATCTCGTCTGCCTAAGATCAATTCACAACGTGGGTAGGCAGACTGGAGATCAATGCAGTTGCCTTGGTAACCAGGCATTGGAAGCGAGTTGGGAACGACGATGCTGATATCAAATCTAACCAGATTCCCACCCGAATCACCAAAAGGTTAGAACGTCACATTTGGGTGCCGCGACCGATACCAAGCCAGTTGGTCGTCACAGGACGAGACAACACGACTGACGCGACAGGCGGACGTCACGTTTGGAGCAGCGACGCGAACGGGCAGCGAGGAGCGAACAGCTGGCGCCGCGGCGAGGACGTCAATTGGTGCTGTTTAGGGACGTCACAACTGGTGCCGTGGTAGACCAGGATAGGACGTCACAGTTGGCGCTGCGACCAGGGGACGACGTCACACTATATATATATATATATATATATACACACACACAAACACAATGACTATATATATATATATATATGCGCACACACAATGACCGATATATATATATATATATATACATACATATACATACACACACAAATTGTTTCTTTTTCTTTATGACTAGTCGCTTGTATGTATCCTGAGATATTTGCTAGACATTTCCGTGACACTCGAGTCTTTGTGTGTCAACATTCCCCGTAGAACGCAGAAAAACAAACAAAGGAAACAGATGCAGACATGTGCTAGTCTGGCCATGAGTGAGACAAGAACGATTTGAATGAGTAGGCGTTGTATTACACCTGTACTTTGTTACTACGCAAGAAAATACAATTTACACCTCTAATGTCTCGTCTGAAGAGATAAATCAGTCATTGAGATATTACCGATTGTTGATCGGGTAATTCTTATTACCCGATCAACGACAATTAATTGCTACACTTATAGTAGACCCTAAATGAATATCAGTGATTCACTCAAATCAACCAAATCGTTTAATCATCAACACTGGTCATTGGGAAGCATTAAACATAGCTGTTAAGAAATTGCAACCTATGCTTTTATTAGACCCTGATTCAATATCAAGTGTTTCACCCGAAACGACCACTTTTTTATGCATCATCAGCGATCGTTGATCGTGAAATCAATGTTTGTAAGTAATAACCATCATTCATATGGCAGATTACTCTATATGGGACATAGTAATCACGGTTGTTAGAAATTGCAAGCTACGCTTATGATACACCTTGATTCAACATCCAGAGTTTCGCCCGAAACGATCGTTTCATTTATACGTCATCACTAATTATTGATCGAGAAATCGATGCCTACAAAAAAACTACTATCATTCAACAGTTGAATTACTCTACATGTGACGTAATAAAAATGGCTACGAAGAAATCTAACGGAATCGTTCGGTTTTGTGTCGATTTTGCAGCTGACTACAGTGACACATTGGGCAATCGTTGGTATCTGTTATTAGCTTCTGAATATCTGTTATGTCAAACGGAGAACACCACTTCGCTAAAAATGGATTTAACTGAAGTCTACTGGTTTTCCGGAGTTGCAGAAGATAGATTTGTTTGCAAGATTTTAAAGCCTAATCCCAATACACTCATCAAAGTCTAGTCGCAATCCAACCATAGAAGGCTGGAGGACTATCGAAAAGTCGTAGTGAGGGAGGACAATGAAATCAGGTATGGCGGATCTTGTATGGAGGAAACAGGGTAGTCATCACACCCTGTGAAATGAAGTTAGAATACTGGACAAGGAAGAACACTGGAGAGTTAGACGCCTGAAAGAATTAGTGTTAGGTTAGGACGACCTCCATAGTATGCTTAGCATATAAATAAATACGATATGGTAGCCGTTCAAAAAGAAAAACAAATGACAGGTCTTCAACAGCAGCAGCAAAAAAAACCAAAAAAAAAACCAAAAAACAAAAGCTTCAGTGAGTGGAATCGTGCAAGACAAGCAGCTGCAGCATTCATAAGCAGCTAGATTAATTTTAAGGCTCCAAGTTCTCCACACAGAATAGTCCCAATGGACAATAGCATAGTGGATTAAAGCGTCGGTTCGTGAGTTTCGTTACACAGTAATTCTGGTAATTGGGTCGGGAAATGTTTAATTGGATATACTGCCCGGCCCAAGGATTACTGAGAAATAACTGTATTTGAGCAGTAGAATGAGATCAATCTACACCCGTAGATTAAATAAAGGGTTTAATTCTCCGATGAGAGCTGGAGGTTACAATGGCCGAAATGTTGTGATAGCTCACAAGTAAATAACGTAAATAATAATAATAATAATAATAATAATAATAATTCCTTATCCAAGAAATCCATACAGAAGCCATCAAAGTCTAGTCCCAATACAACATTAATTGACACAGATAACCAGAGGGTACTTGGTCGAAACATTGTCTTTAATAACATTTATATCAACCAAGATGAAAACAATAGTTGGAAATAATACAATTATATTGACAATTATTCATCGCTGAAATACTAATTTCGAACTTTTTACACCCGGCAGCACCAAGTTAGTGAGATCGGCAGTAATAACCCAGATTGTAATTTTTGTCTATTTTTGAGCTAATCTGTAGATTGTATGGCTGTTACAAAGTGGAAAAAGTATTTTCCACTTGCTAACGACGATTTTTGTTACATAAATAAATATACCATGGCACTTGGCCGGATAACGTAAGCGGAAGTTTACACTTTCACGGTGATGAGAGAAGTCTGTATGTGAGCATACGCCCCGTACGTTAGTTCCAGTGGTGTTAACAATTCAGATAAATCAATTTTAGCATCAATCAGAGTTGTTCCCATGCGTCCGAATAAAAATGCAAGAAAAACACTCTTGGTCCGCTCACGGTGTCTGATATGGCCCGATTTAAACTTCTCTTATAAGTTTAAATCGGACCATATCAGACAGACGGACATTCTTAGAATTCAGTCACTATTTCAAATAAATGCATTCATGCTTTCTCACAATTAACAAAGAGATTGTGGCGGACAGCCTACAGCAACAAAAATGGGCGAGAAAGGTTTTTAAATATAAAAATATAAAATATTTTTATTTTCGTATTTTTGCAACTAAATTTTTCTCAGTGTGTACGAGTGTTAAAGTTCTTGTGTTAAAGATCCTTGTTTGTAGTTGTTTGTTAAGATTAAAAGAAATGTGATTTCATGTGTATGTGTGAGAAAAAGGGCAAGGAGGAAAGTGTAAGTGTCACGTAGCTTGATGAGGAAGACGAGTGAATGAGTAATAGAATCTCTTCGAAACTGCACCGTCGTAAATTGCTTGTCTGGCCTATAGACTTGCCTTATATACTCTTCAAAGGGATCACAAACCATTTTTTTATTTTTATTGTCGGTGGTAATGCCACCCATTGTTTGAAAAATGTTAAATTTTTTTTTCAAAGGATTAATTTATTAACTGAAAGGATACGCGAATCCTCCGACTCAAAAAACATTTTTTATCATTTGATGATTTGTATTTATTTCCGTCTTCGCTCAACAGGCTCTCTGTAACTCAAAAACAATTCTACATACAGACATTACAACCTTTAATTACTAAGATTGAAGAATTTATTAAATTGTGTCACACAACAACTGAACTTTAGGTATCAAATACGGGCACCTTTATGGAAACAAGTTGTAAACTTCGTTTATAAAATTCGTTTGTTAACAAAGCCCACCCATTTATGTCTGTTTTAACAGTCCTGTTCCAGCGATATATAAAAAAGCATACCTTTAACATAGTAGTAAGGGAATGTACATCTATCTATTTAGTCCGTATGGTTGTCAGCAAGAGGAATAGTCCAAAACGTGAATTACGAATTGGAGATGGCAAAATCAAACAAATTAAAAAATTAAAAATATCTGGGAAGTATTTTATGAGACAACAAAAAAATGTGACACCGAAATTCAATTAGACTAGCGAAATGTACTTTCCAAAAGCTAAATAAAGCATTATAAAACTATGAAAATTTCGTCAGAATAAAAAAAAAATTGAGTATTAAACTGCTGTGTAATATCTGTCCCTTTCTATGGCAGTGAATAGAGAACAATCTCCTCAAAGATGGAGAGTATTGAGGCAAGAGAAAAGGATATCAAGAATACCATGGACTGATCATGTGAATAACTAGGAAGCTTTAAAGACAATGGGAACAAAAAGGAGGCTTATATTTAGAATCAGAAAGAGACAGTTGAAATTTCTATGTCTTATAATGAGGAATGGGGACTTAGAGACTTTGACACTTACAACTTATACTGAAGACAAAAGAGACGGAGGGAAACATTGGGTAATCGAACAAGCTTGTTTAAACAAATGACAAAAGGAGTACGAGGGATAGAGAAAAGACAAATCTTTCTCATAGCTACAAAAGGAAAGAAGTTATGGAGAGCCATGATCGCCCACATACTAAAAGGAAACGGCATATAGAAGATCTATGACTTACCAGTTGAAGAATATTGTTAGCGGAATATTAATTACCATTGTCAAGACAATAATTCCACAAAATATATTGTATATATACATGTTTTGATGTATCGGTATTCGAGTCTTAGGAATAAAATCCGGCAAAGTATGGATGCTTTCCCTGTGTAATTTTAGAGTTTTTATAGATTCTATGTTTAAATGTTTATGATAAATATTGAGTAAAAGAAAAAAAAAACATTGTTTCCGATATTAAATATTTTATGTTATTTTCTAAAATAGTCAAAGTTCATATTGCGTTCACGCTTTCGGCTCACACGAGTCATCGTCAGGAGTTTGAGAAAGAAAAACTTAAAAATATTAAATTGGATTTAGCTTTCAAACCAAAAATTATAACCCAAAAACAATGCGCTACTTAAAATACATGTCATTTTCCTTTCTAATAACAAGAGCATATTTCACCTTAGAAATTAATATATTACAGCAGTTATTACCCTTGAACACATAGCAATCTAGGAATTGCGAAAAAATCCAAAAGAAATAAGATGAAATAATATTCGTTTTAGTACACGCAGGTTTACCACTTCTATCAAGCCAACAGTTAATATAAAGTTTCATTTGTCTCAGGCGAGACTAAGAATACTTGATTTTATTTGAAATGATTTACAAATTAAACCGAAAAATCATGCCCGTATAAAAGAAATAAAAATGTGACGCAAAATAAACACAGGGAAATATTTCCGTGGACATTATATCAGTTACTACATGTCCACTAATAGTAAAAACCTTTGGGATTACTCTACTTGTCTACTGAAGATGTTCTAACGATCGCGTTACTGAGAAGCAGTATAGAAGAAAACTGAGCAAAATCCTTTTCTCTTTTTTTTACTCTTTATCCACAGGCTGCCTTAGAGAGAGAATGTATTTCCCACTGGTATGTGTGTAGGCTGGGTTTTAAGCGACCTTGAAAATGTTACATTCAACACAACACAACAACTACACAGCGTACAGTGCCCAAAGCTTTCTTGACGACATACAGATATCCCTAATTCTATGAAACCAACGATGAACTCTTCTCAAATGCAAGTCTTTAAACGGACTTGGCACACACGTACATACGAAAAAGGACGTATCTCTGTACACACTTTCATTTACCTCTTTATATATTCTATTTAGTTCACTAAGACAATAAAATGTTATTAAATACATGTAATTATCTAATTTTATTTCTCTGTTCGTGAAAACTCCCACGAACACCAATATAATTATACTCTCCATTTAGTTTACTCCATTAATAATTCCGCAACAAGCAAAATAAATAAAAATTACATGGATTAAAAAGTTGCTGGTGTAAGACGTGTTATTGAACAAGCGAAGTTGTTTGCAGATCATCGGAGATGCCTACCAGAAATTCGATCAAATTTTATCTGATCTGACTTTCTAAAATTCTTTGTGATAGTTTCTTTTGAAGTATCAGCGCTCGGAGACTAGCTTTTGATGTAGTTTGATTTCGTTTAAGAAGTCAGTCTGATCGCTTGAAACTGCAGTACTTAGCCTATGTGTTGGTTGACACGATAGAATCATTAACCAGATAAAGTCTTACGCGACTCGCATAATGACATACCACGCAAACGCACTTGCAGCTTTAACTTTGCAGTCTCTCAGGCAGGAGATCTGAGGTTTCAAACCAAATGCCAAGTTCTTTTAGTTCGTAAATTTGCTTTTGATTTACTTATATAAAGCCAGTTAGAGGTCTGTTTTGTGGCTGACATAGTTGCGTATCTATTAACAGCACTTGTGGGCAGTAACATTCAGAATTTCAAATGCTAATCTTCAATGCAAAATAGGCTCAACATTTATAGTAATTTTTATAATTCAAATATCTCTCAAGTCAGCCGAACGCTTTGATTAATATTGAATCTGAATAGTGTTTATATATTTTTTACTATCACTATTAACTCGAGAACAGTCTAGGTAAGAGTTAATTTCTTTGAGTTTGAAAAAAAAACAAAAAAACTCGTTTAGAACTAATTTAAATGTTGGTGTATGTATGGATATATATATATCTCTCCAAAGAAAAATTAGCAATATTATCGGTTTTGGTCTGGCGGCTCGTCTTCAGTTACTTTCCTACTGTTGTAAGGTTGCCTCCCTGTGTCTTTTCTATAAATACTTTCATGGTAATTGTTCGGATGGGCTCTTCGCTATGCTACCTAGATTTTACGAATTTAAGCGCAGTACTAGACTGGCGTCGAGATCTCATCGATTTACAGTTGAGACAGCTAGATGTAACCGTATATTCTATGCAAACAGTTTCTTTTCTTGCATTTCTCGCTTGTAGAACTTACTTCCGGCTTCATACTTTCTAGCCAATTTTAATTTTAAAAAATTTAAATGCAATATCAATCGTTAACTTTTAATATAAAAATTTAAATGCAGTGTCAATCGTAATGTCTTGATTACTCTTTATTCCCCGCTCATTAGTAATGTTTCTGTTTCTAATTTTTCCTTGCTTGGGGTGAAATCGATTATATACATATATATATATATATGTGTGTGTGTGTGTGTGTGCGCGACACCTTCTTGGGGCTCAGCGATCCTTGGCCACGGGAGCCAATAATGTGGTAATTTCGGGCGCCTTCGGTCACGGGACCAATAACATACCACCTTCTGAGTTCTAAGGCCTTTGGCCGGATCCGAATA
This sequence comes from Acanthosepion pharaonis, assembly GCA_903632075.3. Lineage (NCBI taxonomy): Eukaryota > Metazoa > Mollusca > Cephalopoda > Sepiida > Sepiidae > Acanthosepion > Acanthosepion pharaonis. The sequence goes on from CAHIKZ030004683.1 coordinate 54,709, forward strand.
CGTAACGCCCAAGCCCCCGGGCTCGTCCTTGATGTATGATGCCACAGTAAGTTACCAAAGTAACCTGTTCAGTCCCAACCTTTGTCCTATCCCACGTTGTGAATTGTCAGGTCCGGTTGCTGTCGGAATCTTTGGTACCAAGTCGATCCACTATGGTGAAGGTGCACATCAATAAAAATAAAACAAAATATGACGCACAGTTAATAAGTAACAAAGTTCCCCTTTATACCGTCTTAAATGAGTGTGACACTTGGGTAAGTTCTCAGAGCTGTATCACGAAATTCTATTTTCAGTATGAGGTTCGTTCTGTTTTGGCGTTAGTTTAATTTTGCTTTTCGATATTAACTTGTTCTGTTTTTCGCTGTTCTTCGAGGTTCTTTTCGGATTAACTTTGTTGGTACAAGTGTGGAGAATACCTCTTGGTCTTTCTTCAAAGTGAGAGTTCTTGTTCTTGGCAGTTGTCACGTGGACGGTCTCACCGAGCTGGTTGGTCTTCAATACGGACCCTTAACAGCGCTCGACGGAATTCTCCACGGTTCTCACTTCTCTACCTTGCTCGTTTGCTTATATGGGGCCCTCACTCCATATCGGCGTTGGGGCAAGACGTATTCTAGGGTTTCGATGATTCCTCTAAATTCAATAGAGATCCATTGTTTAAAATCGCTTAAGCTTGAAATTTTTGGTAAGACCTCCTCTTTTGCTGAGTATGGTCACAGGATATCGATCCGCCCATACTCCTTCACTCATCTATTGGTATCTTACACTAACACCTTTCGAGGGGCGTTAATAATTTCTCCATTTTTCCTGTTGTCTTAGCTGTGCCCGCCACTATGGCTACCACCCGGCCAATGGATTCCCGATCTTCATGGCACGATTCAATTTACCTCATCAATTAGAAGATCTTATCTCCTCCAAGTTTTACTTACGTAGAGTTTTCCGGCTTGTCACAATTCAGAATTAAAATTATCATTCGGAAATTTGCCTACGCAAGTCTTTTTCTCACATTGTCAAAATTCTTGATCGGCCATTCCTTAAATTCTATGCCTGTTTATGAAGAATCTCTGTTTTCCACTTCTGGACGATAGTTCGCATCTACTTTCTATTGTGTTTTGATAACCAGCATTTTAAAATGACCATCATTTATCAAGATTCCTTATTTGTAAAATTACGGCTCACGCGCTTAATTGTTTTCTAAACTTAAGACGCTATTGTTCTCAGCTCCGTGTCCTTTGACCATCCCCTGGCTGAGTCAGTCAATCCCTATTATCTCCAGCGCCTTACGTAATTAATTACTCTCACACTTGTCACATTGCTCTATTAAAACATTATCCTTTTTGTAATTCTCATTCTGAGTATCTTAATTACTTCTTAAAAATAATTTTTTTAAATTTTCTTGATTGTAGCTGATCAGCTTATTCTTCGTTATATCTTCTAATCTGTATTTTCCAGTGTTAAATATTATATCTGAGCAGTCTATCTTTTAATCCTTATTTTTCAGCGTTAAATAGTGTCACATCTATCTATCTATATATATATATGTTTAAGAAAAAAGAGTCTATTACGTCGATCGGTTTGTGCATTCGAGAAATCTAAGTAAAGAAGAATGCATTCCAAGTCAGGGATCGAACTTGCGTCTCCCTTTGAAGAGGAACTCACAGTTTGATCCAGTATGCTTTACCGATCAGCGACGGAGCGATAAAGTACATTGGATGAACCGGTGGTTTCCGATTTTACGAATATTTCATAGTCCTGAAGAAAAAAAAAAAAAAAAACCTTATACAATTGTATATTTCAGGTACGGACATTGTATAAAACCAACCACACTTGTACATTTCTTTCTTAGTATTTGTTTGTTATAAATTGTTTTCTGTGTATGTCATACTAAATAGTCCCATCTTATTTACTGGCTGTATCCTGGTTCGCACGATTTGCCCTTTTCTCTGTTCCTCTCCAAATCTACTTTTTACCACTAATTTCAGGCAGTATCACCATCTTTCTTTGAATGTAGTTTAAGAAGTTAGCTTTAAAAGATTGGCTAAGAAAAGGTTACGTATCCTTTATTGCTTCCGTAGTTAGTAAAAATAGGATATCGATTGATATAGCCCGATCGTATATTAATGATAGCAAACTTGCAGGCCCTTACACATTTAATGCATCTTTGTATAAGTAAAATATATTCATTTGAATTAAACAACATAGTCATTACGCTTTTGTGCCACCGGAATCTTTGTGATCACAATTTTGATCTGGAAAGTGCTGTCTAAAAAAAAAAAAAAAAAAAAAAATGAATTGAAATTTAGAGACTTCACAGTAGGCCATCACCAACAAAATTTGTTTCGATTTTGGCGCGCACGTGTTAAAATATCTTTGAGGTCATTTTTTTTTTTTTTTTTACCTGACGCTAAAATATATTCCACTGGAGTGGCATGCGAACCCACGTTCACTCCGGATCGTTAACAATGAAAATGCTCCATTTGATTATCTCAAGATTTTTGTATTCTTTCCTTGACGATCATCGAAAGTACTCGGAACATTACACACAATTTTGGCAAGTTCCTTTGGAAAATTTGACCCGAACTGAAACAAATTATTTGACACTAGATTAAACTAAACAAAAGCTAAAAATTATATTCATCCGTTCTATTTAATAATACATGTTTAAACAAAAGAATTACACCTAAATATTTTTAATGACATGTCCTTTCAGGACGAATATAAATCATAATGCCACAGATTCCTTTTCTTTATTATCTGTGAATTGCCCTTTGAGATATAGTGACAACGAGAAAAGAAAAATCATGTTTCCAGTATACTCTGAGTTCTTTATTTATGGCACCTGGGGGAGGTAGGTAAAACTTAGAACATCTTCGCTGCTACTGCTGTTTTTTCTCACAACAGACGAACGGACCAGATCCTCCCTTCGGCTAGCGAGAGCTCCAATTGTCCATTTGACTGCAACAGTTTATATATCGACTGCAGCTGCTACTCTACCTGACTCCACCAACGGCTTCTAATGATGACTGCTTATACAAGACCACGACTAGAACTCGCTACCTTTCGTCCGAGTGGCACTTGATCCTGAAATTTTTTTTTTAGTTTATTTACTTCATTTCCCTTTTCATTAAATTGTGGGCAACAGGTGGTTACTTTAAAGATCTGGTTTATAGCCTTTACTATTGGTCATAAAATGCCAATTGCTTCAGGCTCAAGTGAAATCAGTCACTGTCCACTTTAGTATATAGGTGTCCTTATCACTGTCGTTTCCACATGTATCACATAACTGCAGCATAGCAACATCAAAATAAAGTATTCGAGGCTGGCTTAGTTGTTTATATACTTCTGAACTCAATGCTAGAATTGCTACGAGAGATTAGGTGACATTTAGGCTGGCCATAGTATTTGCTCCGTGCTAAAATAAAGATTTTAATTTAATAGACACCGTATTCGAGTGGACTCATATCCATAACTTAGGCTCTGTGTCCAAATCATAGAAACTGCACTCAGATGGCTGATTAAAATATATGTTTTTAGTATTACACTATGCTATCTACCATTTAGTTTAGACATTCAAAGAAATATTGAACTTTTAAATTATATCGGAAGAAATCAACGCAGAATGAAGTAAAGAGAGTTACAAGAAAGAAAGAAAAATCCTTTTCCCATTATGTAAAAATAAAGATAAATCAGAAATGAAGGACTTAATCATCTGTCCCCGATCCCAGAATTAAAAAAGACTTTGCTGAGATCGGTCATCAGCATATGGCTCCGTGAACCTGTAAAACCGGACATGAAGTCAAATCACTTCAATCACACCGTTCATCTCCATTTTCATGGGAGAAACCTTGACAGTATTTTTGAAGTTCCTGCAACAATGAAGAAACGCCGACTCCTAATATAAATTCATATTTTAGTGATTATCTACTTCAAAAATTAAATGCGTATGGTTTTCACATGGAATAATGGTGGTGAAAAGAGTACATGTACAAAATAAATGACCAACTCATTTGCAATGCAAAGATAACATTTATTAAAACAAAATTAACAAAAGTAAAGTTTAAAACAAGAATTTCGTTTGTTAGATGTAAATTGTTTACACAACGAAATGTTCATTAATATGTTATGGTGGGAACTTACTTTGTTGGTGTGTTTTAGTGTGAACCATTCACAACTCTTGTAGCTTCAGAGTGGAAAGTTCATGCCAGCAGTTCAAAAGAGAAAAAAATCTGGAAAGAGGTTACTTTATGGTTTACGTGTTTTTATATTCGAGAGCTGCTGTCTTTAATGTTACTACTACATAAACCACTGGACTTGATAGTAATTGCTTTGAGCACCTTGAAAATATCACATTCCTCATTCTACAAATACACTGAAAAAAATACTAACTCATTGTTATTCGTTTGAATAAATTTTGCCTGTTTGCTAACTTAAGACGTATCCAATTTTCGTCTATCCGTTGATGCTGTTTATTTTTACTGTCAGAAGCATCGCTTTTCCACTTACGGTCTACTGTTTATTGGCTTCTTAACAATAGGTCAAGTAATTAATTTATAATCTTGATACACCTGCCACAGATATCTATATTAAAGACTTCTATTTGTGAGTAACACAATTATGAGCAAACCACAAGGACTACAGACGTAAATTATGGTGTGAAGTCTCGCAAAACTTCTATATGAGATAACCGTGAAGTTGACCTCAGAGGTCATCAGAGTATAAAATACCGCAGCATGCCATTTCTAAACAAATGAAGAAATTTCGAGCAAAATAGAATGAGATAAAGTTTTCTATGATACAAAAATGTTTTTGGATCTCACAAATCTTATTTTGGATAAAGTCTTTGAAACTTTGAGGTCCTTTGAGATAGATTCCGGAGTTTGTGCTTTGAATTTCAGGCAAATATGTAATTACACTTTTGGCGATTAACTGGCGCGTAAGGGTAAATTGGCCTGGGAAAGATGATAGGACACATGGCACTGATCTGTATGGAGGTTAGCAGAGGTCAAGTTTAGTAATAAGCCAAGAGAAAGAACATAAAAAAATCGATTTTTTTTAATAACTGACATCCATTAAACATGGCACATGGAACTAGAACAGTCTACCCTAGTGAGCGAAATAAAGGGTTCAGTTCGACATTCCCACCACCTGAAGAAGGCTGGAGCGTACAACAGTCGAAACTTTGTAATAAATATGGCGACAAAGATGAGAACAATAGTCCGAATAATGTAAATAGTGTACATAATACCTCATCTCAGAAATATAAACAGATACTGGAGCTACAGAATTACAAAGAACTGTACCAAATAACAGAAACCTCATCACATGAGAATTTTTAACAACAACTACTAAAACAAATAGCACATGTAACACGAAGAAAAACTAATCAACCTATTGACGTTCCATGTTAGGAAGGAAGTTCCCATTAGTACTGAAAAGAGTAATAACAACTACTGAAATTGAGAAACTTATCTTGATGAAAAATTGTTCCAAGAGAAATTTTATAAATTTCAACCGACCGTAGCACTGGCTGCCCAGTGAATGAATGCAAAATTTTCCCTTAAAATACTGTTAAAATGTAATTTCCAGTCAATTCGAACCAGTGGTTTTCGGGTAATTTTTAACGAAGTTTTAAGAAAAATGTTCAGAAATATTACTCCATATCTGCTACTTTTTTAATTAAGAATAAGCAGGGAAAACTCATTATCCGTCTGCATCCCTGTCTATCGGCCACAGTGGCACAACAATGATTATATAGAAAGTGACTGGATATCGACCGCAAGTCGATGAAGTCGACATTTAACAGAGTGGTGAAAATAAATTAAGAAAAATTGGTAATACAATTTAGATGTTCTTCATATCGCTCCTGGGTAGTGAGTCATATTTGGTTTGCCAGAGAGGATTTATTTGCATATCCACTGCGATTTATGCAATACTTATATTAAATTCGTTGTTTAAATCTCCTTTTACAAACATCAAAATTTGTTATCGGAAAAGAAGTGTCTGAAACGATATTATTTAAATGAAGTTTAGGATCGTCCTATTAAATAGATTTATAATTTAAATATTTGAAAAAGTTAATTGTCACAAAAAGTTATTGAGTCAAAGCACAAACTGCCAACAATATGACACTCAATATACCCTTCGTGACATCCAGCCTGATAAGGGTGTACAAGGTACATACATCACAGTCACATGTACGCTGTATAGTGATGGGTTTTGATAAAAGCGGCGCATAACCTTACAGTTGGAGTTCAAGTAAAACTATATTCAAGTTAGATAACCGATTCTGATCAAACGGTCTCCAATTTAGGGTGTTCCTAAATATTTGTGACTTCCAAGTAGATTTGGTTGCCTAAAACTTCAAATTAAGAAAAAGAAAATTATCGACACATCTATGATGTTTCATTCACTACTCCTGCTCATCAACCTCTAAGAGACATGCACAGCTACACAACTTCAAGCGAATCTGTAGTATTGAACGGGATATTAATTCAACAAGGAAAAATATGTACATGTAATTCATGAAAATCAGAAGCCATGAGAATCATGCCTGGTATTATTATTATTGCTGTTATTATTGCGATACCGTCGGCGGCTGATGAAGTCAGGGTATCGCACGTGCTAACACACGTTGTATGTTAAAAATTGTAATTCATGAAAATCAGAAGCCATGAGAATCATGCCTGGTATTATTATTATTGCTGTTGATGTTTAATTTATTATTATAAATGTAAGTTTAATTATTTACAGGTTATCGACTTACAACCACGATTGGTTACGACCTGTCTGTTGTAAATCGATTTGGGCGTAAGTTCGCTTGTAATTAATTTTGCAATATTTTTAGCTTTCTTTAAGCATTATTGTATTTTTTCATAATTTTTAAGTTTTTTTTTACGTTTGATAACATTTGTATCATCCCTCTAAAACAAGCTGAGAAACATTCACGCTGTTAAACGTGGAATAGTCGTGGTCAGATATACCAATTCGCGGCAGTGGTCATAAAGTCGAGCACTTGTAAATTGTATAGGTCGTAAATCGACGACGATCTGTATTACAGAAAAATAGATTTAAATACTAAACTGTGACAATTATCAAGTTAATCTGTATAATACTTTTGAAAATTTAATTTATATAGAGTCTATATTTATTCATTTTTCTTTTCCCTGTTTTACCTTCCACCAGTTTAATCTATGTCAAGAAATCATATCAATTTGAATTATTATTTGAGGACAATTACTTCGTTCCCCTGTAGCTGAATTCAACAGAGTTTTGCTAGAGTAAATTGGTCATGTCTGAATCTGTCGTCTTTAAGTGAAATATAAAACTTATTTTGTCTTAACCCTTGCCTCAGTATGTCTGTAATGAGTATTTGCTTACGGTGAAGTAATGGATAGCGACTCGGATTGATGAATCGGAGAGCCGAGTTCGAATTCCAGTCGAATTCATTACGTTCACTTACGTGCTAATACCCAAGGGAAAGGTAGGAATCCTCTTCTCCCCCTTCCCAGCTATGGATAAATAGCAGGACAGACCGGGTTCTATAGCCTTCGATGACAACTGGTCTACCACAGAAAGAAATGGCAACCTACTGCGGGAAAAATCTACCGCGTCAGTCATGTATCGAAAGATACATGATCACCAAAGCATGTATCACGCGTGGGACATAACCGACTGAATTTAGTGTTAATCGTTGAGGTTGCTGCATTTAAGGGAAATTTTTGCTTGGAATGAGAACCTCTATGTGTAAGTATGTATGCAACCATCGAAGGAAAGGTGACTAAATCAGCTATCCCCACTCCAAGTTCTTGCGATTGAGGTGGGTTCTTATCAACATTGTAGGATGAAAAATAAGACCGAACAAAGGGCGGAAGAAATCTTGACGGCCAGCTAACTCAAGGTGGTGTCTCAAATTACCACGGAGAAGGCAACGGGATTTTTAGGCGGATGCGAAACTTGGTGGGATACAATGGAGATTTGATCAGTGACAAATACGGGATTATATACGCAAGCGGGGAGAAAAATGAAAGAGGAGTAGGATTGTTACTAAGCCGTGACATGAAGAAATGCGTTCTGGGATACTGTCAATTATCGGAAAGAATTTTTGTCATTAAACTAAATGGAAAGCATTCGACTTATCCATCATAATTGTGTATGCACCGACAGCAAAAAGTACAGACGAAGAAATTGAAAAGTTTTACTCTACGCGAGACAACGCCAAGGCCCTTGCAAATCGCAAGAAATTATAGACCTGAATGCCAAAGTAGGCAATGAGAGGGAGGGTGAAATAGTTGGCAGATTCGGACTAAGAAACCGTAATGAACGCAGAGAAAAATGGTAGAGAAAAAAGGTAGCAGCCAGTACCTGCTTTCAAGAGCATTCAAGATGAATATGGACATGTAGAAGCCCAGAAAGACAAACAAAAAACAAGATCGTCTACAGAATTATCAACAAGAAATTCAGAAAAACAGTTTTACACTGCAAAACATATCCAAGTGCCGACTGTGTTAGCGATCACCTCGCAATGATATGTAAAACTATGTGAAACTACGGAAATTGAGGAGAACCGAAGCAGCACCCAAATTGCAATACCACAGACTTCTGAACGACCCGGATCTGAAAGAGAAATATATGAACAGTATGAAAAGTGGATACGAGGGACAAAAAGGCTTAATGAGTCAAACTTATCACCCGAATTCTGATGAATAGATTACGCAATAGAATCATAACAGAAATAAGACCGGAACAGTGTGGATTCGTCAAAGACACTGCAACAAGAAACGCGATATTTATGCTCAGAATGTTATCAGAAAGAGCAATACAAATGCAGAAGGACGCGTACCTTTGTTTTATAGATTACGCAAAGGCGTTCGATAAAGTACGCCACAAAGACCTATTGGAACTGCTCAGCAACCTTGATATATTTCGGAAGGATATTAGAATAATCAAGAATTTATACTGGCAGCAAACCGCCTGCATACAGATAGAAAATGAGTTCAGCAGATAGAAAGATGTGTAAGAGAAGGATGTGTTCTCTCACCGGCCTTCAACCTATACATCGAGGCGATACTGAGAGAACTAGAATTTCTACCAGGATTTATTATTGGAAATCACAATCTTAATATAAGATAAGCAGATGACACGGACACAGTGTTGATTGCAGACACAGAAAGAAAAACTACAGAAGATAGTGAAAGAAAGCGAGAAGAAAGGATTGCACATCAACTGTAAGAAGACAGAATGCATGGTTGTTAAGAAAATAATGAGTCCAAAGAGTGAATTGCAAATCTGAGATACCAAAATCAAGTGTGGAAATATCTGGTAAGTGTTTTAATAGAAGGTGGAACGTGTGACACTGAAATCCGAAGGCGTATTGGGGTAGCCAAAGATGTGTTCCAAAAGCCAAGCAAAGTACTAAGAAATAGAAAAAAAACTTCGCTAGAAAGAAAGAAAAGGTTACTAACTGTTACGTGATATCTGTTCTCCCGTATCGCAGTAAGTGCTGGACAATCTCCTCAAGGATGAAGAGACCTGAAGCAAAAGAAATGTGGTTCTACAGGAGGATACTGAGGATACTACGGACCGAATATGTGAGCAACGACGAAGTTTTAGAGAAAATGGAAACAAAAAGAAAACTTATACTTAACATCGAGAAGACACATTTTGAGGTTTCTGGGGAGACATAAGGGCTTGGAAAATCTGATACTCACAGGACAGATTGAAGGCAAGAGAGACAGAGGAAAGCAACGCATAACACAGTGTGCTTTCGTAAATGGGTGGCGGAATAGGGTTTAGGATAAATAACAAAGACAAAATTTATTAAGAACTACAAGGGACAGGAAGTCGTGGAGAGCTATAATCGCCTACGTTCTGAGGAGATACTTCCCATAAAGAAGAAGAATATATCCTGTAAGTAACAGAAGCGATACCTTGTAGATAGAGATACCAAATTAAGTTACCTTAATTAGACTATGGAGATATAGTGGACACATACGGTTTCGCTTGGTTTATTTTGTTTTACGGCATATTGTCAATGGGTTATTTAATGCCGACAAAATTTTTAGGATAGGTTCGTATGGATAGAATATATATTCTTTGTAAGAAATCAGTTTTTAGGTCAGATTTCTTTGACGTATATTTGTAAAGAGGGTTTTTGTCGAGATTCAAATGTATTTCTGGTAATAACTTTTTTTTTTTAAATTGCGAGCATTTTACTATAAAAAAAAATCTATTTTTACACTTTCATAGTGTTTTGACCCCAGTTTGGGGGTTAACTATTTTCCAATAGCTGGGACACTCACAGGTGCTACCACTCTGGGTCAGGATGAACCCGGGAACATTAATTAAGAGGTGGTTCTACGCTCCTCAAAATCTCTCGATCAGAGGCTTTGCTGCTGGATGTAGTTTATCGTCATACCCAGGACGGGACGCCTACAGAAGAGAATGAGGGAAAGAATAATTATATAAATGTATAGGAGTTATGAATGTTTTGTTTATCTTACGACAACGTTCGTGTCCACCATATATCATAATATATAATTATATATATTTGAATGCATGTATATTGGTCTTGTACAATGATTAAAAGAATCTTCACAGGATGTTGATATATACAAAAACATTCTTTATACAACACAATAATATAGAAGGATAAGGTGAAAATTTAAGTTTCAAGAGATCAAATGTAAAAATTCTGGCGCATACGAGAGACAGAAAGGGTGCAGGAAGAAGTAAATACATGTATGTATCGAAATGTAGTAGCCGCCGCTTGACCGTGTGGTGAAAGAAGGTATGTTTGTTTTCAATGTAGCAAAGGACAGTTTAGTCGTCAAAGGGTCGCCAAATAGTTGTACAAATTCTGTCCCTTGGTATGTTACAATTACTGCAGCATCGGAGAATGGACAAAATTACTTTATCGACTGATTTTGGTTGATTTTTTCCTCTGTTTATATACATATTTATAGATCCGCTTTGAAAAGACTGCTTTACTTTTCATTGACTCATAGCTTATATTCTGGTTGTGAAAGCTGTCCGATTGGTTGGTTGAACTATGGCGTTGCTTGCCTGGCGACTTTTATCATCCATCTATCTTTAGAGATGAGGGAACTTTTGGCATTGTTATTTATTTATTTCTCTAACAGCACAAGGCATTGGAAGATACAAGAATATTTTAGAATATATTCTCTTATTCGGTATATTAAAATATACAATGAAAGCATAATGCGTGTATGCAAGAAGGAACGAATTAAAGAACGAAAAGAATATTATGCATTTGAGTTCCCTGACATGAAATAACTTACCCAATCCTGCATATAATAATTACGTCCTCTCTCTCTCTTCCAATTAAGAAAAAAAAAGAAAAGAAAAATCTTAACGCCCTGATCAGTGTACAGCTTTAGCATTGTTGCACCATTATTTTCCAACATCTTTTTGTAAAACATTTTATCTTTTTTTATCTTAATTCTAATCCTAGCTTATTTTGCAAGCAATTTTTCTCTTGGTTACTGCTCTCGTTTTTGTTGTTTTTATTTTTTATTTTTTGGGGTTTTTTTTTGAGTTATTCGCTAAGTAAAATGAAAAAAAAAACAACTCTGGTTTCCACGGTAACGGCAGACCGCATGACCCTTTCATTTAAACTTGAGAGCATAACAATGGCTTCAGGTCAGGTAGGCAAAGAGCAGTCAGGTAGGCAGTTTAATTTCCGACTTGTTAAGGCATAAAATTGGTGCGGCGTTGTCATAAAACATACAAAAAATCTCTTATCGTTAATAAGGAAAAAATGAAAGTAAAAAGATGAAAACCTAAAAGAAATAAATAAAGTATTGAAAATTGACATTTTTATTATTTCGTCTATAGACATGATAAGAGATGGAAAGTAATTGATGAAGGCAATTAAAAATTTTTTTGAGTCGATTTAAATATTTTTTTTTTGTCTTTTAGAGTTCTCGTTCCAAGTGAGAGACTTCATAGTCATCATCAGCATTGTCAGTTTCAACAAGATCAAATCATAGTCAAATCGAATACCAATCATCATAATTGTTAGCATTTAGTAAGGATAGAACAGTCTGGTACACGGATACAAGTATGGGTCATCCAGTAGTGATTAAACTCATTAAAAGAAAAGCGATTTGTGAAGCGTTGCAAGCTTGTATGTATTTACTAAGCTCTGCTTAGTCTAGGTTACAACAATAGGTTATCCAAATAAAGATTGGATTCACTACAACAATAACAGTCTGAAAGACGAGCTTGTTAACCATAGCTTCATGGCAAGGCAACATTCTTACTGTTACGACCTTAAACCTTGTAACTAGCGTAATCATCCGAGCTTTTAAAATATCTTGTTCTCGTTAGCTTTCTCATTTTAAATTCATCTTTTTTCTTTATTTCACTTTAAATCATTTTCTTTTGCGCTGTAAGATTGGGTGTGCGGATGGAGTAATGAATAATTGCAAGGAATTTTAACTTGGGAAATGTATGAATCCACCTCTGCCCCCAGCTATGGGTTAATTAGTAGAACTTGTATCAGTAAATCATTATTATCTCCAATAAAATTCTTACAATCGTAAAATATTTTCTGGCTTAAAATAACCTGCAAAAGTTTGGTAAGCTGTTTTAAAAAAAAAAGGTCAATTGTAAAAAAAAGGTCAATTGTAACGAGAGAGCACAAGAAAGAAAGATTTGATTTCCCTGATTACGTATTTTCTCATTATGGGCATTGTTATATCCATGATATAACAACACGGATATTTCACGGACAGGACGAAACGGAATGGCTGAAAGGGGGAAAGAATGAAAAGAATGCTTTGTTCTCAGCGACAGACTTTTATATAAACTACGATATACATAAAACCATACATATACATATATACATATGTCCCGCGTGGACAACTATACATGACATATGTCTACATAGCAAAGCAAAGTTTAAGGAGGAACAAAAGGAATGGTCTTACATAAAATTTGAAGACAATCCTGATCAGAAGCCATTTTTAGGACTCCAGAGTTAAGCGAGCCCGATTCATCTATGTCCCAAAAGGAAACGGCATCATGTACTTGTAAGCTGGTGAGGCAGATTTAGCCTCAGCTTGGGACAAAGACCCAGATTAGACGAAAGCAAAGTTCTCGTTTGGTTGCTATTCACGAACTGAAAATCGACTCCAGCTGTGGGTCACTGTACGAAGTGACGTCACGATCGGTCGTCATATGAAAAGCTTAACTTGCATGTTATGTGATGGCACCAGTCTACAAACTAGTTATCATGGTTGCTTTGAACTTATTAAAACAAATGTTCAGTTATAAAAAAATAATACTCTTTAATCATTACGACGAAAATGAATAGGTTTCCACAAATTAGAATTACTAATATGCAAACCAAAGAATTGGAATAAAATTAAGGACTATAGAATGCACATAAGAAACCTGCGAAACCATCGTATTTCGGATTGTCATTTGTGGTTACAAGAATGTGTATCCTATTAAATGAAAAAAAAAAAAGGATTGAGTACATTCTCGTCTAGTCTAACCTGACCGTCTCAGAACAACCCTGGTCATAAACACAATTTTCTTCCATAATTCTTTTGTGTTTTTTTATTCATTCAATTGCCGCTGTTTTCGCGTGTGACAGACTGCGGGCTAACATGAATTATTGCCCGCCATTTATTACGATCTTGAGAAAGCTTACATTTATTTATACAGTATATTATTGCATTGACAGTTTCTTCTGTCGCACTTCTCGCTTGTGGAACTCTTGTGGTTTCTTGCTTTCCAGCCAACTTTGATCTTCAAAAATTTAAATGCAATGTTAATCGTTATCTTTTATCTTAATTCATGTTCTTTTATCATACTTTTTCTTTGATAGTATTTTTCTCTTATTCTTTCACAGTAAGTAACCCCCTCCGTCTTAGTGACTTTATTTCCTTACTTGGGGTGAAATGATAAAGACGCACATTCAATGTCTGGCATTCATTAGTTGGTGCCCATAGCATTATGTTATCCCTCTACCCCTATTTTTGTTTTCCTCTAACCTTTCTCGAGGCGCTATATACTCTTTATCCTTATTCTGAGTTACTCGTCCTATTTACAAGCATTCTTTGATACTTACTGGTGCTGAAAAGTTCTCGGTTCGATCCACTTCCCAAAATCTGACCAAGCTTACAAAATTTTCTTTTCTTGAAGGGCTTTTCAGCAGACCCTCGGATTTCATTATTTGTTATTTTTCTTCGCTTTTAATTATTTCCATCTTAATCCAAATATTCCTTGATACTTATTGGGGGTGCTAAAAAGTTCTCAGGCCAACCCACATCCTAAAGTCATTATTCCTTTTCTTCCAAACATTCTTTATTGTTTTTTACTCTCATCGTATTTTTTAACATTCTCTTCTTTGCTATTCGACATCTTGTTTTTTTTTCGGCATTATTTCAAAGTTAATTCGTTAATTTTGTTTATATTTTCTTCGTCTTCATTCTATCAAGATCTTTTTTGTTGTTGTTGTTTTATTTTCTTCTATCATCACGTGACTAATTTATGTACCCTTTTCGATTTTTCATCAATAAAGAAAAAAGTTTCCCGAAGAAAAACAAAAACAAAAAAAAAAACATTATACTTGGGTAAATTACTGGAACTCTTCAGTACAGGAGGAGAAAAGTATTTGCGTTCTTCCAGGTCTGATTCGGTCAGTAAGATCTGATACATGAAAGTGAGCGTGTGTGAAAAATTTGTGTGTGTTTGAGTGAGCTGTCTATATGGATACTTCATTCTTTCTTCTATGCTAGTGTTTCTCGCTGTTATGGAGAGAGCAAGAACGAATCGGAGAGGAAAACGTGGGTTGGGGGAGCAGCGAATGTCTCCATGGCGACACCCGCCAAAGCAGCATCCATTAACTAGACAATTAAACAGAAACTACGCAACGCCATTAGAGGGTAAGGTAGTAGCAGGTATCAAAGCACTTTCCGACGCTATTTTAAGTAAACCTCCTCTCTGCTTTCACAGGAAGAGAAAAAAAAAATCGATAATATTGGAATTATTTCGACAGAACGTATTTTGGAATTTTTCTTGGTGCTGTCATTTTTTTGTGAGGGGGATGATTGTTTTCTTGCGACTGACACACTTAAAGGAAAAAGAAGTGACATTTACTTTGTGTATTATAATCTTCAAATATTTTTTTAAAAGATATGAGCTTAAAACAGGCTTTGATGTTAATTTACGGTTAAGATAAAAGTTTACAACTAAGATCAAAAGAAGCGAGAGATCAAGATAGAAATGATCCACAAAAATACAGGTTAACTTGAAAGGCTGTAAAGTAATACATTTTCGTCAATGTTCAAAACGAACGAATATTTTAAATTAACCACGAGATTCAAACTTCATTATTTAACAAATATATGTAGACATTTGAGGACGTAAAACAAAATAAATTACTACTCAATATCTAAATTAATAGACATAAATTAATTTCTAATATTTTATTGGGATGTTGAATAAAGGGTAAAGGCAATATTGTCCAACTTTGAGAATTATTATTTTTCTTCGGATAATTGAAACCATTCTTAGCTTACTAGATATTGCCAACAACGTTTCAGCCAATTCATTATTCAGCCCTTGTCAAGTATACAATCCATGTAACCACTGTTTTTTTCTGTTGACAGTTTTCCTTTTTGATTTTTATTTAAAAAAATTAAGTGGTTAGCCTCTTTCCTTAAGGATATGAAATTGAATCAGCCGAAAAAATGTGTTCATGAAGAAGAACGCAAAAACGGGGCGTAGTTGTCCGGCTCAGTATGTGATAGTTGTTGGCTCATTTTGTTTAGCGGCATATCAACACCTCTATGTGTTATTTAATGCCGAAATCTAAATATTTTGTACATAATTTTATACTTTCAGAGTAAAGGTACTTTTTTTTTGTTTTTTAGATATATATATTGTAGATCATAAAATATATTGTTGGTCATCTTAGTATAAAAATGTGTTGTTGATTTTTGTTTTGAAGTTCACTATTTGCCCATAGTTGGGACCCTAACAGATGCTACCACCCGAATCAGGATGAACCTGGGAACAACAGCAATTAAGAGGTGATACCACGCTCCTGAAACCTTCCAATCTCCCGACAGCGGCCTTACTGCCGAATGTAGTTTATCGTCATACCTGGATACTGTATAATAGTAGCAACAGAAGTGATTTAAAAGAAAGTCTATAATAGAATAACATTAGTGTTGTACTGTAAGGACGAATGTATGCAAGTAGCGTCGTGGATTGTCTACGCGCTAATCAATAAAATATCCACTTCTAAGAACTTAAGTAGAATTAGTTACAATTTCGCCATTTATAAGGATAAAAAGGAGTATAAAACAAGAGTAAGCTACATCAGTAATCGCGAAGAGTATAGATTCTCTGAGAGTCTGTGGACGCGGATGCTTTTTCTGTTAGCAAAAAAAGGTAGTAAGCAATAATTGATAATTTTCGTTCATATGCGTCATTCAAGAAAGGTTAAAGAAATAAGATTTTTAGCAGTATTAAAAAATTAAAGGATAGATAGATAGATAGACAGAATTACCTATTGGAATTTGTGGAACTTGTAAGTGAATATAGGCTAGTTACGAAAATAGCTGAACAAAAATAATCAGTATTACACTAACATAGGAACTAACTCAAATCAATATATCAATAAGAGACTGATTCGAAGTAATCTATTACAAAAAAAAAAACAAAAAAAAACCGCAGGAATTTATACAAAATGTGTTATGTGAATAAAATTGGATCGAGGAAAAAAACTCACTGTATTAACGAGATAAACTTATACAAAAGAATCTGATTTTTATTAAAGTCAACATGGTATATTAATGAGACAATAACTTATGTGAAAGAATCAAAATAATATATTAACACTGGAAAACATCTGAACGAATAAAGAATCAATAACTTATACTAATAAATAGGAATGATTGTGTAAGACTTAATATATTGTATTAATAAGACAGGAACAAATCCAATGTTCCAAAGAATTAATATAAAATATAAATAAGAGCGAATATGAAACAATTATTAGAATTGATCCGATAGAGTCAATGTGTCATCATAATGACATTCGAACTGATCAGATAGAATCAATGAGTCATCGTGATGACATTCGAACTAACTCGAATCAATATATCAATAAGATTGATTCAAAGTAATCTATTATATGAAAAACGCAGGAAACAATTCACTGTGTCATCACAAATAACATTAGAACAAATCTGAATCAATCGATTACTAACATTCGAACTGATCCGAATTAATGTATTATGTTAATGAGATTGCAAAAAGACCCAAATAGAATCACAGTACTGAGTACTATATTAGTAAGATTGTAACTGATACGACAAAATATCAATGTCTTATATTAGTAATACTGGAATTGATTAAAGAAATAAAACAATATCTTATATTTCTAACACTGGAAATTGTCCTCCCACAAAAAAGAAGAGAAAATCAGTGCATTATAATAATCAAGTTTATCTGAAATAACCTATCTATTAGATTAAACACCAGAAAGTAAAACGAAAAATATCGTTTTATGAGTCATATCGATCAGAAAGAAAGAAAGAATGGGTTATAATGAAGAGTGGAAATAATCAATATATTAATGAGATAGAAACTTACCCGTAAGAATCAATGATTTATATTAACTAGTGTAGTACTGATCCGGAAAGCATCAATAAAGTAGATTAAGGGGAAAATAACTTATTTGAAAGTATCAATATATTTTATTTGTTATATTAATAAAAATAACTACAAGCGCTGTAAGGGAATTCTCCATAGGTTTGGAAAATATTAAGAGTTATCTGAAAAAGAGGCAGGATCATGGAGCAATGGAGATTCGCTGTATGGATCCAGAAGGAAAAAAGATCAAAGTCGCTGGACCAATTTCCCATCGTCTCCTTGTTGAACACAGAGTAAGATCTTTTTTCGAATTGTTATCAAGAAGCCTTTCGAACTTCATTCTTAGAAATGGCTTTATTGACACATTGGTCCAGAAAGGCGGGGTCGTCGGTATGCCAAGTTGTCTTGAGCATACAGGAGTCCTGACACTTCCTGGGAGAGGCGAAGAGAAGCAAAAGGGACCTGATTGTATTGTGGTTGGATCTACTCTCATAGTCAACTACTATGATAATTCCCGGCTGATAGTAGGTTCAGGTTCAACAGCGTCAGAATGGCGGACACTGAAAAAGGGTATTATCACAGGTTGTACAATGTCTGCTGTCCTATTTTCATTGACCATGAAGTAAAAGCAGCTGAGGTGGAATGCCGAGGCCCTGTGTCTAGGTCAGGAGTCCGCCAGGCACCGATAAGGGCTTATATGGACGATTTAATCGTGACAACGACATCTGTCACGGGAGGAAAATAGCTTTTAAAAGGTCTCGAGGAAAATATAACTTGGGACAGAATTTCAAGCCAGAAAACTCCAGGTCCCTACTATTGAAAAAGGGCAAGGTCATGGAGAAAGTTCGATTTACAGTCGCAGGAGCAACAATCCCTGCCCTGAGCGAAAAGCCTGTTAAGAGATTGGGCAAGACTTTCAACAGTAGACTGGAGGACACAGGCGCGTTCCAGCAGACTATAAAGTATCTTGAGGATTGGCTGACAAAGATCAACAAATCAGGATTTCCAGGACGTTTCAATGCATGGCTTTTCCAGCATGTAGTATTACCCCGGATATTGTGGCCATTGCTTGTCTATGATGTTCCCGATTACCATCGAGGAAAGGTTAGAGAGAACAATTAGTAATCGGTTGAGAAGGTGGCTGGGTTTTCCGAGATGCTTAAGTAGTGCGATCTTCTATGATAACAACAACACATTGCACCTCCTCCCATTGTAAAATAGTTTAAAGTCACGAGAATAAGAGAACGTCTGCATTATGCAGAATCCAGAGAACCAAAATTGGCAGCAGCTGGAATTCAGACAAGATCTGGCAGGAAATGGAGCGCTGAAGGAGAGTTGCGAGTGGCGCAGGAGAGAATTAGGCATAAACATATACTGGGGTCAATGGCTAAAGGCAAAACGGGGTAGAAGCTCAATACTGTAAAATGGTCGGTCAGCAGAGAGCCTGGACGAAATGGGCAACGTTGAACAGAAAAGAATTACTTGGTCAAAGTGCTGGCGGTCGGATTTTAGCGAGGTTCGATTTCTTATCAAGTCGGTATATGATGTCCTACCGAGCCCAATTGACCTTCATATATTCGGCGGCGGGGGAGATCGTAACCCAACTATGTTCAAGGAAAGGATCTTTACAGCACATACTTAGTAGTTGCCCAAAAGCTTTGGGTGATGGTTGGTACAGTTGACGTCATGACCAAGCGCTTAAAGCAACTGCAAACGACGTGACTAAGGCTTTAAGGGCTAATAAGCATCAACCAGGCAAGAAGTTGAATCAGATTAACTGCAAAACTGGAGTAAAGATACAGAAATAGAAGAGAGAGAGAATAAGCCTTTTATCTTCTGCAGATTATTGACCGTTGATAGTGATGATGAGACCCAGCTGAAGTTCCCCAGATACACAGCCATAACATCACTCAAACCGGACCTGATATCGTACTCCGACAACACGAAGCCGTGCATCATTTGGGAACTGTCTGTGCCATGGAAGGACTTTATTACACTAGCAAATGAAAGAAAGATGTCCAAATACCAAGAACTAGTCGAACAATATCTGCGGGGGTCATGAAAAATATACTATAACCCAATAGAAGTTGGTTGCAGGGGTTTTACAGGATAGTCGTTGTGCAGAGCCCTGGAAAAAATAGGCAGAGTTGGGACAGTGAGAGCGAAGGCGCTGAAAGACATTACCAATGCAGTTTTAACTGCTTCCAAGTGGATTTGGCTTAATAGATCGGAGCCATGGAAGAAGTAGCGAGAACGATAAGAGGGAAATAAGAGAGGAGGGGAAAAACTCACAAACATTCTTAGGGAAACGAAAGAAAGAGGTTACAAAGTATAAGGGAATAATGAGGCAATATAGTAAGTCAGGGCAGTTGAACTATTATGAATAAGGGTTAAGAATTGTTAGTGGATGTGGGGGGGGCATCATTGGAAATTTTTAATTTTTTAGTTAATGATTGTAATTTGTTTCCGCTTATTTGCAGTTTTATTTCCATACTCATGAGTAATTGTCTACTTCTTATGAATGTAATTTCAGAGAGCAAAGATGTAAAGTAGTATTGTAGTAATTATAGTTTTGAAAATGTCAAATGTCGATACTAGTATTAATTGGTTAGATTTATTTCGAGTAATATTTAACAGAGAGCAAATATGTGTATAGGTTACTTAATTGAGTAGTTAGCCTATTTTTTTTTTTTTTTAGTTATGTATTTATTTTTTTTAGATTAGGCCATTGAATAATTTTAGCCGATAAATCACGAAACGGGGAAAGAACTTCAAATAAATAGTACAAGTTAATTTTGCAGTGGTTAGTTTCGTAAAATAATTTAATGTAAATGGAGGATAGAATTTATGTATGTAGATGCGTGGACGGACATACAGGTCTAGGAATTTTTGTGGAATTTCATTTGATTAAGAGTATAAAGTAAATGTAGACTTAAAGATTTATCTGATAGTATGGATAGCGAATAATTGTTTTAGAAACGCTACTAAAAGGGGTGAGACTAATTTTGGGTGATGCATAAGTACTAGTATAGATAGATTTGGGTTGGGTACGCGTGCAGGTTAAGTTAATGAGTAAGCATTGTTATGAGATTAGTATTTAAAACGTATAAAACACCTGGATTAAACTATGCAAGAAAGAGGCCAGTTTACCGAGTTAGGAATCCGGGGAAAGTAGCTCGAATCCAAACGGGAGGAAGTAAAAAGACACCAGTATATAGGAGGGGAGCGTGAAAAGCCTTTTTTCATTGGCTGATGCAAACTAACGTATGTGAATAAAAATGGTCGGATATTTTCTTTTTTTTATGTTTTTGCAATGTCCAGTTGCGTAGCACGACGCTTTCAAGGCGGTAGCCTGAATTCGTCCGGAGTCAGATCGGGGTTGCAGTTTGAACCGATATGATGCAAAACCCGAAATCGGCGATAAGGACAGTGCATCACTGAAGACCACTCTTGATGCATCTAAAATGTACTAAGCAACTAAACTAGAAAAAGGAACTAATTTAAAAAGATCAAAAGAATAATTCTTTAAATAACAATTGAACAGATTCGAAGTAACCTCCGTATTATATTAATGACAAAGAATCAAAATAGGATTAATACGCCGAGAAATGATCCGTAATAATCAATTCAATGTAATAACTTGACTGATGACATCTATAAAATTATAACAAATCCGAACGAACAAATATATTATCTTAAATAGACAGGGACTGGTCAGAAAGAAACTAAGTTATATTCATGAAATTGATACGTAGGAGTTAATGTATTATATTTATAAGACTGGAACAAATCAAATAGAATATTTTATATGATTGTCATTGTATTTGATCTGAAAGAATCAATATATTATACTAGTAAAATCTTGCCTAATAGGAAAGAAGCTATATCTTAATAAGAATGGTCGGAAAATAATGTTATTGACACTGGAATTGAGCCACAGGAATCAAAATATTATATTAAGATGAATGAAATTAAACCGAAAGATAGAATGTATGATACCATCAACTGATCTTCGAAACTAAAATCATTATTTCATGTTACGAGAACAAGCTAGCAACAAACTCTTAAGGTAAAATAGATATACGAGAGATACATTTGAGCCGGAAAATTCGAATCAAATTGGCATAGTTTATAGTCATACCCAGGACTATATTTCCTTATAAGGAAACGGCTAATATCATTGCTACTGTAGTTGAGAACAGATATTTCACTTCCATTCCGAAGAGAAAAAAAGCCCAACTCGGTTAGCAATGGCTGCCTGGTTAATGAATACCGAATGCTTTCTAATAAGGAAACGGTTAATATGATCATTACTCAGTGCCCTAAAATGGTGAACTAACACGGAACATGTTTGAAGACTTTATATACTACCGGATACATATTTACACCATTTATATTGTTCGGACTGTTGTTCTCATCTCTATTGTCATATTCACGACGTTTCGGCAATTGTACGCTCCGGTCTTCTTCAAGTGATATGTCAAAATTTCGAAGCGAAACGCTTATTTAGTACACGAGGGTAGATTGTTCTAGTTCTACGTGCCATGCCTTTTCTGGATATCTCAATTTCAGTTAATTCCCTTTAGTAACTACTCTCCAAGTTTATTTTTGTTCAGGTGCAGAAAGTTGGGATTTAAGTACTTCCGCATGAAGTTGCCAAGGAGGGGAGCGTGAAAAGCGTATAATATATTGATTCTTTCAGATTTTATTCTCCTTGATTTATACTCCTTCGACAAAGTACAATAACTCGCGCATGGGCCAAGTCCGAGAGATTACCGATGGGAGATCATGGCGTGAATTGGGAAAACTAGTCCGTACATATTGCGTCAGAGTCCAAATTCTTCATCAATGGCTGACGCAGCAACGATCCTATCCAATGTGATAGTCCCCAATCTTGGGTCAAGCTCGTATGTTTATGAGCGTCCGATAGTCATCCGTCACTAGCAAATCTAGGCATCAAATATAAACATCTGACATGATTCTAGCCTAAAGACAAGAGCAAGAGCTTCATCTTCGACCGGTGCATAACCGGATTCTGCGTGGTTGATAAAGCGAGATCCGGCCAAAATCATTTTCCAGTGACCATCACTGCAATTTGGGTTCCCTTCACCAGGGTAATTACAGTGTTTTTGAAAAAGAAAGTAGCCGATTCCTCTTTTATTGTAATCTGTTGAAAGGCATTGATCTCGAACGTCTTGACTCCGTCCTCAATTTTCCGCACGATTACTCGCTTCGACTCCTCAGAAAGTTGTCAAGCGTTTCGTCCCAATAAAATTTTCGGTCCTTCGAGAACAGTAATTCCCGGAAGGGGGCTCATCACCTGAGCTTGTGAGAATGCATAAGATACCTGTTTCACCAGTTCAAACCAGGACCTGGCGCCCGTGATATTTGTGGGCGTAGAAAAAGGAGTGGAGTTTTGGCCGAGGGTGCCAACCTCGCCACACTCGAGCAAAAGATCGACCGACTCGTCAGCTTGGAAACGACGGACAAGTCAGCTGCATGGTTACTAAATGTTAGCCCGTCAATCTCGTCCTACCGAGTGCCGTACGTTTCGACAACCCCGAAGAAACAATGTACCCACTTCTTCGCCAATTGCGTGGGTTGCGGGAAGACATTCCACCCAGGTGCATCAGCTAGTAGAATAGATTGCCCAGCAGCTAAACTGGTATGTCATAATTGCGCGATTGAGGGTCACGTAAAAAGGGTTTGCCTGAAATCTACTAAAATTGAAAATGGAACCACGAACAGATCCACAAAGTGTGAGAAAGGGCGCGATTCATTCACTTTCTGAACAGTAATCTTAAAGTAAACGCCATCCACTATGCTGGCTGATCGAAACGGAGCCGTAAAACCGGTTTGATACCGCCCGGTGCTGTGCCTCATCTTGCGTGAAATGGAGAACGATTTGAAGGAGGTATCCCAGATCCACCACCGACACTAACAATAGAAGGGACTATAATGCATTAAACCCACGCTTTATTTGGATGCACTCATACTGGTCCAATTAGTCATGGTAGTCATCGCATCCCCGCGTTCGCCGATACGTGGGCTCGAACTTGTTCAAGTGGACGAGTTATTAAAACTACTCAGCTACCCAGACGAATAGCTTGTGCCAACTAGTCATCGAATACGTGGCATTAGAAATAAACCAGCTACATATAAAGAGCGTGTTGGCCATTCATATAAGAATTGGCTCGAGTTAGACACGACAGGTGGTGTATGTGTCAAACGTCTGGTTATCAGCATCTGCCTTGAAATTTGGCACAGAGAACTTTTTTCTGTCTACAATAGGGAAAATGGTGACAAAAAAGATTCTTATATTAGAATCAGAAAGAGAAAATTCAAATTTCTTGGATACATAATGAGAAAAAAAAGCTTGGACAATTTAACACTTACAGGATAAATGGAAAGCAAGAGGAAAGCAACGAATAACCTACCTAATGAGCTTTCGTAAATATTTGGCAGAAAAGGGATAGCAAAAAACCTTACTAAGAGCTACAAAGGATAGAAAGTTGTGGAGAGCCATGATCACCCACGCCTAGATGGAACACGGCACGTAGACGTTATTTATTCAACCATATACTAGACGTGTTTAAAGTTACTAAATCTGTTTCAGTCTATCTTTCTATATATCATGCTATTGTTAACGTCTTTCTTTGTCCATTTTATTCAACCTTCGATTCATTCAGATTCTAAATGCTGTCAACGTAAATCAAGCTCCCATGACTTGCAAAATCACATCAAATGATTTTCATTCTGTTACGTGGAGCCGTATTGCCGAACAATACTTTAACATTTTCCTTCCTCTTTTCTTTTTTGATTCCCTTCCTTCAGTTATGCAAATTACATTGGGCAGGATGATTGATCCACTGAGAACGATGTCAACTACGAGGATCTGACTATGCAAGTCCAAGATATATGCACAAATCAGGATCTGGACAGAGTTTCAAACATGTCGCCCAATCCGGGCCATACGATCTGATTACCAAAAACAAGGAGAAATCTTTTTTGTAAATTTAGCTGCTCTTTTAAACGAAAAAAGTACAATTTAAAGAAACTGATAAGAATTTAAAGAAACTGTGAGAAAACTTTTTTAAAAAATATCATGGAACATAAGGTCGGCCGTTGAGTCCATCGATCATCCGAAAGGGTATTGTTGTCATTTAATCTCCCGTTTAAACAACCAAGTAATACTGTTATGAACACTCAATGAGTGAAATAAGACAAATGTGTAATGAATATCGTCAATGGAAGTGACATGAAACCAATTATAATTGTGAATAAACCAAATTGGCTCAAAAGGAGTTCGAAAACAGGCCTGACTGGGCGGTAATGGCGAGCAAATGAGACCCGTGCAAGTATGTGGGATTTATGTAAGACAATTTGATTATTAGGAATCACGATGAATAGATATTCGCTCAGGGAGGGAGAGTACCTTGAACGCCTATTAGGACTTAACCTCAACCTAGATCTCAAGTGGAACTCATCCATCGCTAAAGATGTTGGAAAAATGGTCAGTTCCCTGTACCGCTCCAGTAACTACCTGACTCCTGCTATCCTTTACTTTTACAATAGCCAGATCAGGGCAAAAATGGAATACTATTGCCATAGATGAGCAAGAGCTGACACTTGGTAAAGTGTCATCTCCTGGACTATCGAGACTGTAGAAGCGTCTCCGCGTCCTTGTGGGTGATGAATTATTTTCCACCCTATAACTCTTTTCTCAGAGACGAAACGTCGCAAGCCTCTCACTGGTCTATTGCTATTTCCATAGAAAGTATTCAGACCAGCTTCATTCCTGAGTTTCACCAGTCCTAGCCTTCACGTCTAAGACCCGCCCAGATACATATATTGTAGCGTACCACTGATTCCCTTCGTATTTCATTTATCGATGCAAGTTCCCACGAACCGCTGCTTTGTGAAACCAACTACCAAGAAGATGCTTTCCCGATTACGAGAATCTTAACCTATTCAAGCCGACGTTTAACCGTTATCCCCCCCCCATATATCTCCATAAACTGGGCTTCTTACTCGGTAAGCTTCTACTTCGAGTGGCTCTGAAGGTCTTGTACAGGGTGAAAAAAATGGGAAACATTGTAAAAAAAAAAAAAAAAAAAAAAAAAAAAGCTTGAATTAATTGGTCCGCCCGTTAAAAAAAAAGGAAGGAAGTTTTTAAAAAAAATTGTACATTAGTATTCTACGCATCTTCCTATACTCACAACATTTATCAAAATCGAAAAGTATTGATTTTTTAAAAAAATATTTTAGAAGAGATTCTGTTCATAATATAAATAGTCTCAAATCGATATCTGACCTAGATTTATCTGTAGTTCTTGTGTCTTTTTTTTTTTGTTTTTGTATTTACAAATTTCATATTTAAAACTGTGCTTACGTCACTGGTAATTCTTTAAAAAAAAAAAAAAAAAAGACATTAGTACGTAGTTATCAAGGACGTAGGCACAGTTTCCAATGTGGCATTTGTAAATAAGTATAGATAAATCTAGGTTGGGGATCGTTCTGAGACTGCATTTATATTATAAACAAAATCTCTTTTCAAAATGATTGACATATATATCTCAATATTTTCGATTCTGATAAATATTGTTATTAGAGAAATTATTCCCCCTCAAAGTATTTCCTTGTTTTATGCTTTAGGAGTGGGCCAGTTAATTCAAACAGTGTCGATTATTATATAAGATGTCCAGGAGAAAGGAAAAATTCAATTTAACTTTAAAATTAAAACTTATTTAGTAAGGCAAAAATGAACACTTCACGAAAAATATTAAACAACGCCTTTATATAAAATAATGTAAAATTAAATATCATCAGAAATGAAATTGGTTCAAAAGAAATATAAGTGTTATTACTGTGTTGGGTTACAAACGGCGATTCTCTCTCATTCGTTGAGATAGTCACAAGGGTCACGTGACGACCGGTAAATGACGTCAGGAGATAGTGTAACAGAGATTAGAGGAAGGGCAGTTGCGATGTAGAGCACAGAGACGAAGGACGTCCAAGCCCACAACCGGAGACTGTACAGGAAAAACCACATGGCCTAATCTAGTTCATAGAGAAACCGCCGTAACTTCAGTTTTCCCTTCGACAATATTACAAGTAAGGTTCCTCTTAAACAACGTTTGCTGCTGCATGTTATAATTTCGCTGCGTTGGACACGTGTATATGAGTATTTATCTAATTTTGTGTACGACGTAGCATTATAAACCTTCTGAGAACTAAATATGTTTGTTATTCTTTTTTCATTCAGCTATTCTGTTACGTCCGTGAAATATCAGTGCTGTTATATCATGGATGTAACAAAGCCCATAAGTTTCAAGCACTCTCGTTACAACTGAATAGGGATATAACTACAGTAGAAACTGAACGAGAGAACTTGATTTAACGATGAAAATAGTTGTCTAAACTCATAAGTAATTTAAAAAAATAGTCTATGGAGTAGGACAAAAAAAAAAGATTGAAAATACCAGGATCTTACAATGTGTAATGAAAAATTTAACGAATATGAAGCTAGGGTCGTGTCCGTAATAACCGAGTCACTTGGAATCGTACCAAATTCATTAAAATCAAGATCAGATAAATTAGAGATTTGACGAGAGTGTAGACCACGATAGTGTTGGTGACTTTACGAGGATACTGTGGGAGATACTGGAATTCTGAAAAGTCTTATTCTTTCAATTTCCAGCCGTAGTTACCAGGCGTTTGGTATAAAGGTGCAGAAACTCAAAATTAATAAGACTATATTGCTGGCGAGTAAAGTAAACTTGATTCCACTGAAATAGCCCAGCAATAATAACCAGATAAAACTGATATTATACTACTTGTAGTAATATTAGATACGTGTCAAATTTCCTAACGAAACGAATAAAAATAAAAATAAAAAAAAAATAAAACGATTTTCTCTTGTTTTGAACAATGAACACCAGACACGTGTGAACACAGTAATAATAATCAAGAAAGTTTTTTTTAATATCTTGTTTTACTTACCATCTTGCAAGTAAACAAGGTGTCAGATCGACTTTGCTGAAAGGTGATGAAAGAACTATATTGTTCCCTTCTGAATCATTATTCGGGAAAATAGCATTTGTTGCCACATGACCTACTGAATTAATGATTAGGTTAGAGTCCCAGCGACATGATGCTTTAACTCATCTTTTGATTTTCAGGGTTTTTTTAATCTTTTCAAATCTTTTCCGATTAGATCTGCTTTCTTTTATCTTTCTTCTTTCAATAAGAAGATTTCTAATACGTAGTGTCAGAAGACGCCATCTTTTTTTGACACCAACATAATATCTGGAACGCTATCAGCTGAAGCAGAAGAATTCAAAGGAAATGCGGCAACGTTCATAAAAACATATCAAAGAAGCGTCGTACAACCGTTGAGAGTGGGATACGTAGCCGTGAAATGTTCTCGCTCCAGTCAGTTTCTTTGCATTGTAGTATTTACCAATTCAGAGACTTGTCTGCCAACAGCCCACAAGAGATACGAAATTAAAATAAATAACGTTCCATTATTATTCGGTCTCAAATACAGACATTAGAGAATTCGCTGAAACCTTTTCGTATAGTGGAGTCATATGAGTGTGCGGAAAAGACTTCAGCGCAACATGCTTACGCCACGTCACGTTAAAACACCTAGATGGATGACCTCTTGGGAATATCAGGTGCTGTAAACTTGGATGTGCGGGTGGTACAATGAATAATGGCTTGAAATTGTTAACTTATTTGTGTGCTGACTTTAGGATTTAACAAAACTGTGTTCATTAAATGCGGTGATCTACAGAACTTGCTTCATTACGAAATGAAGGATTTATCAGATTTAACGAACTATCGAGGTTATGGAACAGATTTATCACAATTAGTTCTTTAAAATCAATGTTTTACTGTAGTTAATTTTTATGACAGTATCTATCTGGTCTAAAAAAAAAAAACATTTATCAATCAAACCCCCCACCCCGTATACGTATTGCACGCCTAAGGGAGACGCAAGAATAGATCAAACGAAACCTTTTGAACATGAAAAGCAACAAGTCCAATAAATTTAGCTCTGTCATGCACAGAATCATAATTCCAGGTTAGCCAATGAAGAAAAATCTCAGAAAGCGGCGAAATGACTTCAGATGAGATGGTTAACATTGATATTTGCTAGAAGTTTTTCCCCATTATTAGAAAAAAAAAATCAAACATTCAGTACGTAGTTGATCATAGCTCTCATGAACTTCCTTTCTTAACTGTAAATTGTGAATCTCAATGATTTGTTTGGAAAAATAGTGGAGTGGTTACTTGTTATC
The DNA here is from genome assembly GCA_903632075.3 of Acanthosepion pharaonis. Lineage (NCBI taxonomy): Eukaryota > Metazoa > Mollusca > Cephalopoda > Sepiida > Sepiidae > Acanthosepion > Acanthosepion pharaonis. The sequence continues at coordinate 83,646 of CAHIKZ030004683.1, forward strand.
TTCTCGACAGTTTGCGAGAGCAGTTTTCTTTTTGGCTAGTTGCTCCCCAAAGGTTAAAATACTGCTTTATTACTTTTAGTTGTGGAAGGAAAAGAGAGGAATTCATGACTTTCCAGAGGAAAAAGGGTTCACCCCTCAGATCCATTGACAATGTTTTACGTAGGCTCAGCCGAAAAATATAAAGTTGCTGTAACAATCAACTTGACTATCAATAGCTGGTCAAAACACTGCATTTGGAAAATAGTCATATATAAAGACGAAAATAAAATCTAACAACTTAACCCTATATCTACCAATGGGCCCCAATGTGTTGGTGGTATTTCGTTGTTGACAACAGTGATCAAATTCGTACAATGGTAGACCAGGTTCTGGATGGCCACATAATACAGACGCTAAATAAGATCGGTCCGTTGTAAGGGTAGAAGTGACCTACTGAGCAGCAATCACAATACAGATCAGATAAAATATAGGAGTGTGCTTCGAGCGAAAATTTCACATGCCATAATACCAATGTGCAAGTGGTGTCGTATGAGGGCCGCCTGGAGGATCGACTACCGCTCTGTAGTATTCAGTAAGTAGTCTATTTAATAATGACATACATTATTTGTAACACAAGGCCGAATGGGAAGAGGTTGGTCATCCGTAACTATCCTACTTCTAAGAATTTTGATTCACGGCTCATCCATTCTAACAATTTACACAAGAACTCATCCTTCACTATTTGATTCGAACATGCACCAAAATACTGCATTCTCACAGGGGATCTAATACTACACCCATGTACAATTATTTATTTATTTTTTTTTTATACAAAAACATACAAATTTGTGATGAAATATATACAATGATATGAAAAAACGGGAAAGAACCATACAATCAAATAAAAAAGATCAACTAAAGAGTTTAAAAGAGATTAAAATTATATTAGTAAGGTACCATCTACCCCCCAAAAAATGAGAATGGCCGCTGTATTCTGCTGTCAGACAGAATCAAATTGCTGACTCGTTGGTGAGAGGAAGATGGACAAAAAGAAAATTTTGCTTTCACGCAATTGATAGTTGGGTTTGCGCGTGAGATTATTTCTAGAGACAAATCGAAACCCCAGTATCATACCGTGGGCTGCTCATACTTGCCTTTCGTATTTGGGGTTGGAATGTTGAACAACGCCACGAAAGTCCCGAACATTGCTTAACTCATTCTGCTCTCATTCCTGCAACAGTATAGTTACAGCAGGATAATGCCTACCCACATGATACCTGTACTACTCAACATATTCAGATATTTAACAACTACGCTGGCTTGCACAACTGTCAGGTCTGACCCTATTGAACATATTGGAAGTGACGTATTGGTGATGCATCGATGTTAGTAAGAGTGGATAAATGAACAGTCCTACATTTGTATATCAATCATTGTATTCATGCACTCCAAGAGCGATGCATCCTAAAAGTAGTACTGGAGGACTGCACGGCGTCCGAAGCACAGATCAGAGTAAAACAGTCAGAGGTGTATCAACACGGACAGTTTAAAATTGTTTACTTGCCGTAGGACTTCATGCAAATTATCGTTCTACATACACATGTGGAACAACACTTTCTAAAATGTATTCTCATTTAACACGCATGCCTAATTCACGGTATTATTATTCAACCAGTTCTGATGCTATTTCTGCTACAAGAAGGTGATGCGTTGTTCCAGCCTATATGATGCCAGCCCATATGATGCCCGTACTAAATATGCTCTGCACGATTTTCGACAAATTTCCTGCTCGGCATTATCGATAGACCTGTCCGCATTGAACATGTATGCTCACGATGAGACAAAGCCAGTGTACAATTATTACTGTATTAAATCAACAGTATTTGCTATTTGTGCGATGGGAGAGGAGAAGTTTGTGTTATCACCAAAAAAATTTAAGCGCAGTACTAGATTGGTAACTAGGTCTCCTCATTTTACTATTGAAATTGCTACATGTAATTGCAAGATCTATGTTAATAGTTAAGCGGTTGTGGAATTATTCTGGATTTTTGCTTCCCTGTCAACTACGATCTCCAAAATTTCAATGCAAGATCAGTCGTCATCTTTAGTTTCCTTGAATCCTGGTCTAAAATTGTCCTGCCATCTCGATAAGGTTTTCTCGGTTCCTTTCACTATCAGTAACCCCTTGCGTCTTAGTGACTTGATCACCTTGCTTTGGGTGAAATGATTTAAAAGAAATCTTCCCAAACAGAATGTTTTTTGTTTTTGTTTTTTGAGGACCATTCTAACATTTTCCGAACGGGCACTTATAAAAGTCTCTTTATGCGTAGTGATGTCATGGACATTATTGACGTCATAGCTGTGGTCAAGCCCTTGGCCATTTTGAAATCTGCGGTCTTGAACGCAATGTTGAAGATTTCCAATGACAGGTTGACTATGGAAGCACTTCACAACTCTTGTCAGCCGTTCTCCGGCTAGCGCTGACCTTTTAAAACCACCGTCGAGATTTTCTTAGGAAGGGCTTGAACAAGTTGTCATGTTAGATTTTTTTTTTATTTCATAAGAAAAGACTGTTGCACACAAATATTTTGCTGCTGAACTAATACGATTGTATACGGTGTAGACAAAAATTACCGCCGTCCAGTGATCTGTAAAGTGTTTAATAGATGGAATTAAGACGCGACATCTTTGGAGAATATTTGCACCTGAAAATGACTTTGAGGAAGTTTTCATTTAAAGTTAAAAGCGTGAATGAAAGTTGGTAACTCTTTCAGTTTAGAACATTAAGTGCGAGAATGTAAATGATACTTGGTGTAGTCTTTTCTTTGTGCCGTGTCCCTTCAGGATGTGGGCGATCATTGCTCTCTACAACTTCCTCTCCTTTGTAGCTCTTAGGAATGTTTGTCTTTACTATCCCTCCCGCTCCATGTTCTGTCATCAATTTACACAAGTTCATTCGGTAGATTACCAGCTGTTTTTCACTGTTCTTCTTGCCTTCACTATGCCTTCTGACTCAATTTTTCCAAGTCCTCTTTCCTCATTATATGTCCTAAAAATATTGGCAAAGTTTAAGCCAAGTACCAGGAAAAATACGATTTTTTAAAAGGGCTGTTTTTCTCTTGGCACCGGTATTACTATTCAGATTTGATCTCGTACAAGTGACGCTCTTTATTTACTCGTGGAGTATAAATATACGGCAGCAAGATGCAGCTGCACATGCTGCAATTGCAAACGGGTATGATCAGCGTTTTATTGGCTAGGAGATGCAAGAATGAATGCAAAGAGCACCTGTCACGTAATCCAATTAACTCTTGAAGTGAATGAACCGTATTTCGGACGGAGTAACTATAACAGACAAAGGGTGCTCCATGGACAGTTGGGGTATTTGGTGGGGGTTTGAAAGAGACTCTGGCAGGAAGTTTGTTCAACCAATTGCAGGGAAGACATCAACATCGTTTCCTGCAATTAAAGAACATTTTACCAGGGACACAATTTCAGATGATTGATTGCCATAGAGTAGAACCCTCCGCAAATACTCACTAAAAATGACGGACATTCTATACTTATACACAAGAAAAACTTTGTCCATCCGAGAAATAGGAAGATACATATTCAAAATATTGAGTGCTTGTGATCTTGTCTAAAATCTAAAATTAAAACAATGTTTGGTTCAGAGAAAGAAATGCGCTCAACCCATTCTAGTGAATTTGTGCCTGGAAAATTCATTTTTTCAAAATTTATAATTGCAGTTACTCGTTATGTGTTTATTGAAATTTTCTTGTTCATTTTAAAAATTTATGAATAAAACAAAATAAAAAAACTGTTTTCTTATTTAATTCACGTTATGCTGTTAAGATTGTGTTTACCTCTACTAAATCTTGGTAGGATTTCTAGTTCTTAGGGCGTATGCAAGTGTTTTACTTTTAGTATATGTTATACAAGTAACCAGGTGCAAATGAATCGGTTAGTCAGCTCAGTGCCTGTTCGATAAACCACGCCTCGTTATAAAGTCGATGTTTCCGCTAACGATAGAGATTTATATGCTTCTTATCGTTTATCAGTGCAGAAAAATGGGATCGGCAAATCGGATTCAAATTCCAATTAGCACGAATACCATTTGGAAAGGCATGGAACTACAACTCCCTGTTGCAACGCCAGTTTTCTTGAAAAAAATATTTCAGCGATAGCATTCTAAGATAGTTAACAAAAAAGAGAGTGAGCGAGTAAAGCCTTGGATAAACCACTCTCCCACAATTACCTTAGCAATTTGGTAGTAGTTGCTGCAGAATACTGTTATATTAATTCCCAATATTGACAGGGAAACTACAGATTTTGTTCAACGAATCTAAGAATTTCGAGAACAGAAATCATAGATAGATAGATAGATAGATAGATAGATAGATAGATAGATACGGGTGCGTCTGTATAAATTACTTGCACATTAATTTATTGCTAATTCTCAATATTAAATTTTAATGAATATTTTCCCGTGTGTGGTAAGCTGAACAGGAGTTTTGGCTGGACGTTTTTCCAAGAAAATGGATATTAGCCACCAACATTTACCAATGGAAAAAAACGGGTAAAAACAATTGGAAGGCCCGAATGGCAATCCCAGCCCTTCCTCAACATCCTTCGGCCTTAGAGATTTAATTGTAAACACTCCCCCTACCAATATTGACGCCTCCAAATCATTCTTGCCTTAATATTCGTTCAAGAATCCACCAAAAGGGTACAATTTCTTTTGGTTCTTCTTTCTTCGATATTACATAAAATTTTAGCCTGTCATTGGGAACATTACTATTATTGCTCATATTAGCTAATGGCATGATGTAGGTGGAAACTCCGAGAAAATCCAAGTCGCAAGATAAAGGAATGGTTACAACAAGAGCGCCAGTGAAAGAAATTAAGAAAATAGTAAATAACTTCCGTTTATATCAGAGACCGTATCGCAGAGACGATAGCTTGCCAGACACTCTGAATGACGGAGATGTATATAGCCGCAGAGAATACAATACAATAGAAAACCAAAAGTATATAAATACGGCGTTTGTCTATTTAAACTTGGCCTTCCATAGCGACGCTCAATTCCGTGCTCTTTCGGAAACATCAACTTGATTTGCGCTTTGTCTGAAGTCGTTGCCAGAGTTAAATATAGATTTCGATGGCGTAGGCACGTAAGCTTAGTTCACTTTATTAGTTTTATAATTTGTTTAAGTGTCCAATATATAAATCAAAAAAATGTAAATCTGAAAATAAATAAAACTTAATATTTTCTGTTTTGATGTGGACATTGCTTATTTATTTTAATGCGATTTCCCTTCAAAGCGAAGTCGATCATGACTGCTTACGGCCATATCACGTTAAAAAATTGGTTCCCACCCCGAAGTTAATAAACTTTGAGCCTAGTCAGTACCTTAGAGGGGTGACCTCTTGATATTACCAGGTGCTATAAGCTTCAATGACTCGGAATTGTTAATCAGAAAGCCGAGTTCCCATTCCCGTCCTGAAAGTTTCATTAAAATCAAATAATTATCTGATTTTTGCAAGAGTTCCCAAATCAATGTTTTTATCGCAAAAAGTTTCCCGAACAAATTTATGGACCACGTTGGCACCAAAAAAGCAAGATTTTTTTTAACCAAAATTTCAAAGGTTCAAAAAATGACTTAAAAATAATTATCAAAAATCTTTTGGTCTCCCACTTAGAACAAATATTTTGACGATAAAACTTAAATTTCAGGCATTTTTTCATCATGTATGCTTATTTTTTAGTCTTTGGAGGTACCTATATACATAGATTAGTGTATATATTATTTATGAAGACTAATTTAGCTGGAGGACTAGTTAATATCAAACTAGTGTATTATATAAATTGTCCTGGAAAGAACACACTTCGAACGTGTGAAGGATATCAACACGCGTATGATCGGCTTTCTGAAATCATTCAGAAAAGATTTTGAAAAGGGCTTCTTTGCATGAAGTTGAAGAATGCAAAAGTGTATTGACTGCAATTGGGATATTAAAAAGGGGAGAATAGGGTCTTATTTCAAGAAATTAAATGCTTTGTACTGAGTTTCATTTTATTTGTTCCACAAATCGCGCTAAGCTCTTCGTAACCGAGCGGTTAAAACACATCGGATCAGACGGTGGTTTCTCCTGCAAAGTCGCACGCAGATCAGAGTCCTGCCGGACGCGGGGGGGGGGTCACACAAGTAATCCGGGCAAAGGACGTAATAAATATTCTTTAAAATTAAAAAAAGGAAAGAAAACCCGAACGTCTACTCAAATACGGGTATCTACTAAAAGCAACATACATTATATATATTTTCATGGAAAGTGTTCGAACGAACTCCATTTTTTAGTTCCGCCATTCCTATCCTTAACGACTAAGACACGCCATGCCGTGCATATTGTAGCGACCCACCCTCATTCCCTTCGTATTCGATTGGTTAACTGGAAGTTCCACAGGAGTAGGTTCTTCCCACGAACCGCTGCTTTGTGGAACCAACACCCAAGAGGATGCTTTCCCCCGATCACTAGAATCGTAATCTGTTCAAGTCTAGATTTAACTTATCTTCCCCACATATTCCCATAAACTCTGCAGCTTCCTCTGTAACCCTCTACTTCGAGTGGCTCTAGAGCCTTGTACAGAGTGAACTTGTAAATTCCTTAATATTTTCTTTAAGTTTTATTCGTTTGTATAATCAATGTTACAACTTCATTTTTCAATTCTTGCCGTAAATTGAAGATCAATATGTAAAATTAATTTAATACTCGTGATATTTAGCAGCCATTTTCGAAAAACCTTTCATTCGACAATCTGACATACGCAAAAAACGTATGAGTGACAAAAGTGGTAGAGAGTGAAGAAAAATAATAAATATCAACAAAATGACAACAAAAAAATCAGTTTTTGATTTAGAAGCTTTGTAGTAACAGTCCTGTATATGGACTTGGTCCTCTCTAGACTAGAATGGCTACTAACGACATCGATCATATTAAAATATTATAACAATAGTTTTAAATTAGCAGAATTCTGATATGATTTATTCATTTTCGTTTCCTTAGCTATTAGGCTTCGTGGCCTGCTCGGATATTTCATAAAAAGCTTGCATATCTGATATTTTATGCATAAAGAAATAAAAAAAAATATCTGCTACCGTCATCAAATTTTATGCATGAAAGAGTAAAGATGTGATATCTGCTATCGTCATCAAATTTTAGGTATGAAAGAGTAAAGATGTGATATCTGCTACTTTCTATTAAATTTCAATTTACAGAACTCGTTCATGAAGAAATTTTATAATTGCATAAAAGGGTCTAATTCAATAATAGAGAGGTTTATTTGCTAAAGTCTTAATTATCATGACAGTGTTTAATTGTTTAAATTTTCTTTAGATCTGATCATGTACCTCGAAATAAGGGTTCTATTGCTTCAGTAACGTGTGCACAGTTAGATGCAATATAAAGAACCTAATTATACGGTTTTATGGTACTTTTTTCAGTTTCAGTCGTGTACATTTTCCGGTTCGCTTCAAACTTTGAGTAAGATCTGGCATATATGTTGAAAAAAAATAAATGATATACACGTGAGAAGTGTATTTAAATTTTAAAAATACTTAAATTCAATTGGGATAAATCGGATAAAAGGGGTTTCGATTAAGACACGCTGCAAATCAACGCGATTTTTCATCTTCAGCTAGGTTGCTCGTTTACGAAAATGCCCGTCTGATCAGGGCCATTAGTTTTTAGTAAAAGTTGCTGATTGAACACTTATACCAACCACTTTCCCGTAATTACTATACAAGTAGAAACTAATGCACTCTTCGTACACAAATATTAACCCTTGAGAAGGATCAGTGTCGGATAATCGTACAATGATTAGATTCGGAGGTGGGGATGATGAATCACTATATAGCTAACAAGTAAAGCGGCTTAAGCAACGTAGGGTCTGGTTAGTACCTAGATGGGTGACCGTTTGGGAATACCAGCTGCTGTAAGCTTGGATGTGCAGTTGGTGTAATGGATAATGGCTCGGAATTGTTAATCAATGAGCCGAGTTCCAATTCAGGTTGGGTTTGTTATTATTCATTTACGCGAAAATACCATCAGGAAAGGTACGAATCTACCGCTTGTTCTTTTTCCTTAACGTTTTCTTTTTCTCATTCCCTCACACCCTGTAATCCCTTGCATTTTACTGGCTTTGGTTTGAGTGAGAAAAAAAAAATTGTGACTCCACTTTTCCCCAAAATGTCATCAAAATTCACTGAGAACTTTTGTGGCCAAACAAAAACATATTTTCGACAGACACTTCCGCATATTTGCTTGTAAACAACGCCCTTCAATACCAGAGTGTGCACCCACCTCCGCCGCCGTCAAAAGCAAACCTAGTTTTGGTAGTTTAAGCTGTCCGCCGTCGTGGATTAATTTTTGTTTGTGCGTTACAAATTGGCACCTTTTTTTATTATACTGCAATGTGAGAATTTAATTATATTAAAGTACCAACTGGAAGATGATCCAAAAGCGAAGATAAAGTAAAACGAAGAAAGGGAGGGGGAGTAATTTGTCGAGATTTCTAGCAATGTCAGTGTTGTTGAAATTTGTGGCTATTTTGTTCCTATATATTTGTACTAGAAATGCTGTTTGGTTAGATTTTACGGCATATCAACCTCAATGGATTATTTAATGCCAACAAAATTTTTATTGCTGGTAATATTTTTCCTTCAAAAATCTATTGCGGGTAATACTTTTTTCAAAAAATATAGCTAGTAGCTATATAGCATTTTTTTTTTTTTTCACAAAGATTTATTGCTGAAGATATTTCTTTTTTTTTTTCAATGTATTGCTGGTAATAATTTTTTCCTTCGAAAATTTATTGCTTGTAATAATTTTTTTCAAAGTATTTCTGGTATTAAATCCACTTTTACACTTTCATAGCGTTTTGACCCCGGGTGTTAAGAGTTTTTGTTTTTTTTTTTTTTTTTTTCTGGTCTTATTTATGCTCAGTGGATAAAGTGTCATAATTGTTATGCTCTCCGGTCTATTAGTATTTTGTTTCTTGTCATATTTTGTTCTTTGAAGGGCTTTTGTTTCTGCTTGTTTTTTTTTTAGATTTTTCATTACGTTCTTTTGACGATCTTTGTTTTGATGATGACCGTTCCTTTGTTTCAGATGGGATAGAGTTTTGGTCATCTATGTCCAATTCACTTAGTTCTTCAATGGATTGTGTTTTTTCTATGCACCTTTTCATTTTGTTGAGAATGTTTATAGGGTTCTCTTTCTTTAAGGATTTTTGTACTTTGGATTATGATCTTCGGAATTAATTTGTTTTGTCTTTTTTGTTCGAGTTTAAGGATGTTTTGTCTATGGGAGTTTGATTTGTGTGTGACATACTATATTTTAGTAGTTAGTTTAGTAGTTAAACTTTTTAATTCATTTCTTAGAGTTGTAAGACCTTGGCTTCTTATTGCATTGTTCTCTTGGATGTTATTTTGGTGACTTCATATTTTAGCGATATTTTCATATGTTGAAAGTGAATAAGATTCGACAGGTTTTCTAGCTTCTTGGAAAGATATTTTGCGAGTATTTTATTCTTATTTTATTTTTCCAGATGTTACAATCTTTTAGAGTCTGCTGTGTCTTAATTTTTTTATAGTTTGGGTATAAAGGAGGCCTTTCACAGGGTGACTCTTCATGATCCAACTCAAGTTCCCCACATCTTCAACAAACTGATGCTCTCGTACAAAGATTTTGTAAATGACTAAGTTTCTGACAATTGTGACATCTACAGGGATTAGGAATGTATGGTTCTATCTTGACTATTGAGTATCCTATCTTTATTTCTTTAGGTAGAGTATGTTTGTTGAATGTCAAAATGTATGTGTTTGTGTCTATTGATGTGTCATTTTTTTTTTGAATTCTTTTGACGTCTGTTACTCCATTTTTAATTTCTCCTGGTGAGCAGAGTGACAGCTATGGGCATTTTAATGCTCTCTTAGATGAACCACAGAATTAGTGGGGGTAAACCTTTACTTTATTGTCGTCTGTTTGCTTGATTTTTACTTGAATTAAAAGTGTATTTTCCTTCTTTTTTTTTTTGTTCAATCATGGCCGATATAACCCTTTGCAACACAAAAGAAGACACTTGATATTTCGCCATCTAGTGATTCTATAACTATGAATGTTGAAAATTGTTTTTTTCCCTGATATTTCGTTTTCACTGTTTCAGAACTCATGGTGTCTCTTGGTTCGTTTATGAGAGAGAGAGAGCCATATAATTTGATTTTTCTATTCACCGTCTGTGTTCCTTCTTAAGGGACGCAAATCAGGGGGATTAATCCCATTCGCCTTGATCCGCCAGAGCTAAGCAGACTTTATAGTTGTGATGAAAGTGGATACGAGCACCCACATTCCCCCACCATATCTACCCAAGTATAGTACGGTGTAAGGATTCGCAGCCATGTCGGTGCCGTTATCTATCCTCCCAACTAGCCCTTGCCACTATGTGACTAGCCGACTGGAATAGATTGGGATATTCCATCCGCCCGTTTATCCCAGGTAGGGACCGAAGTGACGAGTTGTGGACATTCCTGGTCATTTTATAGTGGATCAGGAGTCATTAAGTCACCAGGACTCCGTCCCCAGGCATCATGGGTCGCCACCCACGGCAAACGGCCCCATTGAAGGAAATTTGTAGTTTTTTGGGAATCGGTTTTTGTGAATGTGCATTTTATATATATTGCAATTTGTATTGCAGGTATTTTTATTATAAAACCCCACCTTTACACTTTCTTAGTATTCAGGCACCAGTTTGGGGGAGGGGAAAACTATTTACCCATAACTGGGACCCTAACAGATGCTATCACTCCGGATCAAGATGGACCTGGGAACAATAGTGATTAAGAGGTGGTTCCATACTGCTCAAAACCTCCCTGCTGGATGCAGTTTATCGTCATACCCATTATCGTTATTTCTCAAGCAGTTCCTATCATAACGCGGTGATTAACAAGGCTAGATTTTGGTGGTAGTAATTCTCAAGTAACCATAATTGAAAAACTTACTGTCGTTATTTGAATATTTTGCGGGTATTGTCCTTTTCATAGATATACCTTTCAAAAGGTAAATCCTTAAACATTCAAAGACATTTTTTCAGGCAGCCTGGGAATAATGAGTGATGTCATTGCCGGTCGTTCACATTAATCCTAGTAGTCGTAAAAAGTCGATTTGGAAACAACAAATGATGCGAAAAAACCGGATACAAACAGAAAATACGACGGAACAATTCAGTGTGATAAACATAGAAAACAGTTTATAACAAATAATGAAGAAATATACATGTGTACTTGGTATATTAAATTGACCGTACCTGAAACGCAAAATTGACGAGGTTTTTGTAGTTTTTTTTTTTTTTATAGGAGGTGATGAAATATGTCCTAGTTGTGAAAGCATCATTTTTGGATACGTTAACGGTTAACACATGCATCTATCCACAACGACGAACCGATGAGGAAAAAAATGAACTTCAGGTCCAATGTCCAGAGGGAGAAAAAACAAATAGAAAGACTTGCTGTTTTTTTTTTGTGACACACACACACATATATATATATATATATAAATAAAAATGACGATAGGAAAACTGGTAATTGCTGACGCGTTTCGTCCAATGTGGACTTTATCATCGCGTCAGCAATTACCAGTTTTCTTATTGTCATTTTTATTCATAAATATTGTCTTCTCTACTGGTTAAATCAGAGAAATTTTCATTATATATATATATATATATATATATATATATACACACACACACGCACGCATACACTCCGGCGAGAAATTCTGATTGGCCCCGTGGAAGCCTACGTAATATCTAGTTTTGGTCATGGAAATAAATGTGACATGTTAATTGCCTTTTAAACTTCACAAATGTTTCAGTGGTGGTCTCGTGTTCTTGATAAGGTTCATACACAGTTCGACAATGTAGTTGTGGGTTGGAAAAAAACTAGTTGAAAGAGCATGTAAAATGATTGTCGGAGTGTCTGAGTCTCGTCCAAAGACTGATGACTCGGAATATTTTCAGACGATCTAAGCTGAAGCTGAGCGCAGACTGATTAGAAAATATTAGGCCTTTCGAGAGATTTGTGCGCTAACATTCACATTAGAAAAAGTCTTCCGGTGTCTGCAGTAGAAAGTTCCACAAATTTATTTTTAATTCTGAACAAAGTTAATAGAAATTGACGTTTTTGTTTAGGCTCGAATGACAACTATTAGCGTCTTATGTGAATATACTACTAACCAACAATCCAAGTCAACTAAATTGACAATTTTATCAAAATAAAAAAAAAACACAAAACAAAACAAAACTAAGTTTTGTGTTATACCTTAACATACAAAAGGTTTCCATTTCAGAGTTATAGATAAAAGCTCAAATATTCTTGATTTAAGGAATGTTTCTTTGACATTTCAAATTTTTTAAAGAAAATTATTAAGCAAATTACAAATTTTCTGAAAAATAGAACGTTAATACAGAAAATTGTTATTTAATATTAAAATATATTATGGCTATATTGTTATCACTTTAAAGAAAAGAGTGCAGGTAAGTTTCTACCAACTGACCATGCCCCAAATTGCTTATAACTCCAACGCCAAACAATTTTTAAACCTTTCTCTTAACACTTGGTCAGTTATGACGACAGATGAAAAAAAGCTCTGCTAAACTAACGAAAGATTTATATATAAGCTAACGGCTTAAGCGTCTTGTGACATTTTCAGAATGGTAACATAGAAAGATTCTCATTCGACATCTAAACGAAAGAAATACCTATTCTGAGAAAAATTTAAGAGTAAGTGGCCTGGCACCCGATGGAAGAAACTTACATTTAATAGACTTTAGATGAAGAACCGCACCCACGACGAGGTGAGAAGTACTGGGATTAACAATGGCGTCTGTTCTATGTTGACGCATGCGCGTTGAAAGATTCCGAAAAGTTGTTGGGATTTTGTGCAGCGCATTCGATCGATACCCAGAGTTTGCTTTTTCTATCATTATTTCCTGTTTTTATCACAGTTTGGTTTTCCTTAGTGTCCACATAATAGAAAATGCACATATAAAGACTGCTATTCAGAAAGTGTTAGTAACTCAGTGTTTAGACTTGTGAAAATAATATTAAGCTTTTGTCAGTATATCAATATTTGATTATGGTAGCTGACAGTAAACAAAAGGTGTTACATGTATTAGGTTTTGTCTGGAGTGATTTCCGTTTTAGGAAACCAATTATAATTATGAATATCTTATACTAACTACTAATCATATGTGGCAGTTAAGAATAAATTTGGAGTACACCAACACCTTAGTTTGTGCACAGTAATGGCAGCGTACACAGTGGATTAAAAGGAAAATGTACTCCTCCGCATACAGCAAGAATAGCACAAGGAAATAATTTGGAACTCGGCTGGTCTGTTCTACCCCAGCCATTATTTTCATCTGACCTTGCACTAACCGATTATTACATTTCTGATCGTTGCAAAACGCTTTAATGAGGAAAGAAATTTCTATAATGAAAGCCAAGTTATAGAGTTCTAAAACATTTTCGTATCGAAACCTACGGAATTTTACTCAAAAGATGTCGAAGAGCTGTTATTCTAAATAATAGTGAATATAGAATTGAATAACATTTAGATATACTTTTTTTATTCATTGAAGAATTAAGTTGGTAAAGAAAGATGGAAGTTATTTAAGACAACCTAATAGTTAACAAATCCAAGTTAAAGGGAAAAGCAAATCGATTTGAGCAAATTATAACAGATTCTAAGTTATGCCTAAGATTATTTGCAAATTTATCATGATTGAAACTATGTATTTTCTACATGTCACTCTCTTATATATAAAACTTCCAACATTATTTTTGTAGCATGTTCCGTTGTTTAAACATTTTATTACGTCTACCGGCCTGCGCATTCAAGAAATATTATTTCTTTATTTTTTTTCGAATGCACATACCAGTAGACGAAGTAAAAAAACAAAAAAAAAAAAACTACTCATAAAAACGGGTCGTTCTACTCAAATATGGGTATGCACTAAAATAACGTTTGAAGTAATATCGGATTAAGAACAAAATTTAATTATATATAATTTCTTTAATACAAATGTTATTAATGACGAACATTCTGTGTTGATTAGTTTTATTAATCGACTTTCCCAAATTACGAATAATCCTGTCTAGATAAGGAGACAATTCCATCAAAGTTCATTTATTTCTTCCAAAATGACAAAATGTATATTGGCTTTAAGAATATTTGCTGCCTTATATATATGGGGGTGTATGTATATCAAATATAAATTTATATAATGACTGCTACAACAACAGCACTGACGATAACAAAGCCCTCATCAGATGATGACCAAAGTTTCAGAGCCACACTAACCCAATGTGTCCCAGCACCACCTTACAATATCGACGTCACATTACGGGAGTATCAGGTTCAAGTAGATGCAGACTTTTTTTTATGTGGAAACCTAGATACTAAATCAACCAAATGTCAGCCAAAAATATCAAGGCTGAAGTACGAATTACACCCAGGCATCCGACTGCAGTAGAATACACGTGTCGAAAAACCAAATTTCTATACCCAGCCCGACATAGCAAAAACGACCCATTCGCTATTAAAAATGCGGCTCAGAAAAACGAATGATCAGACGAACTAGAAGATAAAACCTCATGAAAATCTCGAATAATTAAGGAAAAATAAAAACGAAACACTGCACAGGGATGAAGAGAAAAGACAACAAGTGGATTCAGCTTTGTGTGTCCCTTCACCGAACGTTTGACATTTGAGATGATTGAATGAATTCAACGCTGTGCACAACCTCTTATCAACTGCTTATCTGCCGCTGATAACCCTGGGACAATTCTTGTAAGTCGCAAAGAATCCCTTACTGAACCATAAAAGCACACTCGTACCATCCTCAACCATAGATATTTTAATGACCAACTTATTTCTAGCAAAGTCAAATTTAACTCGCAAAAAGGCTTGTCCATTACCAGCTTGTTTATTTCTCGAATGCATCGAGCTGTTCGTTTCGCTGCACCCTCGTTTTTGGGTTTTTTTTTTTTTTTGGTTAGCCGGTGGAGAAAGACTTGGCGCCCCGTGTTCATTGCCGGGCCAAACACTAAACATTTGATATACCTTGACTAAAGAGAAAAAAAAAAGGCAACAATCTGAATGAATCTTATAATCACCAATTATCTTGAGAGGATGAAAACATAAATAAACAATAACTATCAACAAAATATTAATAACTGGCCCTTCTTACCTGAAGATGATGCTTCTACGTTCTAAATTGGCCTTTTCTCAACCAAAAAGACACGTTCGCTGTTCCTGGCTTAGAGACACTTGCGGCCATCTTGTTCCTTAATAGAAACCAGTTTGAATTCTGCTGAACAACACGCCTTTCAACTACAGAAAAAATAATATAAAATAAACTCTCTAAATATATCAAGGAATGTTAGTCTGGTGTATTACCAACCATCCGACTCAAGTGTGGACTCTTCCATCAATTTGTTTAGCCAATACAGCGAACAATTGTAGCGTACCATGTTCGATTTCTGCCCGAGAACTAAGCCTTTCACTAATGTCCTAAGATAACCACTCAATACAATAAACGCAATTAAATGATTCCGACGAAACGAATTTCAAAGCTTATAAGCTAGATATGAGAACAGGAACGTCTAAAGAAATTCTTTTGTCCTTTTCCTTCACTGTTGTGTCTTAATAAGATTTGTTATAGCTTTATCCTGTTTTAATTTCTGTTTCTCTTCCTATATGTTAGGCGTGTTTGTTGAAATAATAATAATAATAATAACAGCAGCAACGAGAAAATACTTAAAACAATATAGGTAATAATAAACGCATGAAAAATATTTTAATATGACGTCATTAATGGTAAGGATGCTTTTGGTGAACAGTAGTAAGGACATTAATATTTGTTAAAAATCACCCTCCCTTTTAACCCGCAGGCATTTAGCAATCCCTTGGATAGTGACATCGGTTTCCAGGGGTCGATATTAGCCATTATGGGAACCACTGATCGCAGATTTCATCAGCTATTGACTAGCGTAACATTGTGATGAAATCAGTGTCGAGAACGAATGACTACTAATAACTCACAAGTTATCACAGAGCGTATATCATATATTTAAAAGTACAAATATAATTTAGTGAAAAGTCTTAACCAAAAGTATAGTGTAAACATAACAGCTGGTTAGGTGGATATAACCGCCGGTCACAGAAATTAACAGGTGGACCAATAAGAATAATCAAAATGCAAGCTAAATGTCTATAACAATTGTAGAGCTCGAGTTGCATGTTTGTGTGTCCTAATCGGTCGTGTGTCTAACATGATTTTCTACGAGATTTACAAATCAGCTTGCTGCGCATGGTATATTGGTCTGCAAACAGATATCGAATGACGGAAGACAACAACAAAGAAAACGAAAACTTGAGTAAAAAAATATATTGCCAAGCTTATTTTTGTTAAAGAAAATGCATAAACAAAAATAATGTTACAGTGCACTAGATAAAAAAAAAATAACTCAGATCGTGAGGAGAGCGTTTAGTGGTCCTTCATGTGATACTGTAGTGCCAGTTCGCAATGTTCAAAGAGGCATGAACTTTGCCAAGATCCTCAGGCTTTAATCGCTCAAAGCCTTTTTTTCACCATTGATCTTAGGAAACGGTTATATGCAGCTGACAGTTTAGATATTTCTGAATAGGTTTGGCGTCATGCATGACATCCAAATGAAAGTCTGGCTGAAGGACTTCAACAATACGTATTTCGACGCACGAAATACACTTATTTATAGACACGATTCAGCATAGTGATTCATTAAGCGTAGCTTACGTGTGGCACAAGGCGGTAAGTATTGGAGCACCAAGTGAAGATCGAACTCACTACTCAGTCATAATAGATTGAGCAGGACAAGCTTGCTTTTACACTATAATCTTCTTCAGTGTATCGTGTTCTCTCAGAACAGAAATGATCATGGCTCTCTACAACTTCCTGTTTCTTGTAGCTCTTCATGAACTTTATCTTTCTGTTAATTCTCCTAAGTCCTGTTCCGCCATCCATTTGCTCAAGTTCGTTAAATATGTTATACGATTTTTCCTGTCATCCTTGCCCTCTATCTGTCCCGTGAGTATTTGATTTTCCAAGCCCCCTTTCCTCGTTGTGTGGCCAAGAAACCCCAACCCTTGAATATAACATGAAACATAGGAAAAAAAAAACGCCGAGCATATAACCATTGCAAGTGATATTGGCTCAATCAGAGGCGATCAGAATTCAATCAACAAAATATAGCCAATTGAATACACTAAAATTTAGCACTACTTATATTTATGGCTCTTTCATTTTTATGTACTGCTACGGATTAATCATTAAATGCATTAAAAGAAGCTATAGTGATTATTTTATGTAAAAAGAGAAATCAACAGCAATAAAACTTTAAAACGCTTCCAGAAACTTAATTACTTAAGAGGGGACCAAGAAAGCAAACATGTTAACTCGATCCTATATCTGCTCACTTTAGACTAAAATTAGAATTTGAATTTTTAATTTAATCAAATTTCTAATGTCTTCTTTTTATATTCATGGTGAATATTCATTTGTTATCCGCGTGTTATTGATAGACATTTAAACCAAGGTTTTTCTCCTCCCCCCACTATATATAATGGTCAGTTTTCAATCCATGCCCGACGCTTACCACAGGAATGAAACTCAGAGTTGTACCAAACGGCGAGGAACAAAATGCATATTATTAGTTTAAAGTTTAGCTCTTATTTTACATCAAGCACTATTTTATTACCATAAGCATTTAATGTATGTTATTATATATAAGAAATATACATAATACCTTACATTGATTACACAAATCGGCATGAAACTCAGAGTTATACAATCAACGTAAGATTGTATGTATATTTCTTAATATATTTAACATTAAGCAGTGTTTTTCTTACACTATATATTTTCTCATATATATATATATATATATATATATATATATATATATGTGTGTGTGTGTGTGTGTATACGAACGCTCGCTCCTGCATTTGCCTATTTATCCATTTGGTTATAAACTATATTTTATTATATATATATATATATATATATATATATATGATAAAGTATAGTTTTATTTTTATGTTATTAAAATTAATTGGTTTTCTCCATATGCATAGAAATTAATATTACGAATGTATATGCTTATGAAGCTCCGTAAATTTCAAAATTCTTTATTCCAAAATTCGCTTGAGGATGAAACAGAACAATTAAATTTAATTTAATTTCTATAATTGAATTGAAGATTTTAGCTTCTGTTTTTGAAACATGAGAACTCTTATGCAGCGATGGAATCATATTTTTTTTTTTTAAATAGTTATAATTATAATATAGGCTCTACTTGTGTATCGAGCACTGGTTTTTAAAAATAAAAACAAAAATACTAAAGAACTTTGGATTATTAACCTAACGGTTCTTTCTTATTTTTCTATATATTTGCGCGCGCGCACACACACACACACATATATATATGATAAAATATAGTTTTAAGCTATGCTATATTTATCGATTATATTGCTCAATATCAGATTGAGAGCGTATGTAAATATAAAAGTGGACATGGGAGTCAACACCCAGAGGCGACAGTCTGTTTCATGCTTAAATGCAATCGTCAGGCCATACTTAAGAGGGGACCGAAACAACGCATATGACCTGAAAATTGTATTTAAACATAAAACAGATGTCCACTTTTATTTATATATCGTGGGTATTAGGGAGTTCGGAAAGTAATTAAGTATTTCAACGATATAGATTATGAGTCTAACCGAGGCTGAATCGTAGGAAAATGCATTTAGAATTAGTTTATAATCTCTTCTATCCGACAGTGTGTCGTTTATAGTGCATTTCAAATTTTAATTGGGAATACTTGCAAAAATGCTCTCTATTTCCAGTATTTTTTTTAAACATAAGTGCCAACCATTATTGTTGAATCGCATTGTTGCAGGAAATAAAAAATGGCTTGTTAATGTCAGTGGAAAACGAAAAAGACAATGGTTATCACAAAATGAGAAATTAGTGTTATCCCCAAAACCAAGACTGCATCAACTTGTTTTGTGTCTGTTAGAATATGAAAAATGTCGTCCATTAAGATCCAATGGAACATGGAAGGACCATCACTGCAGACATCTATTGCCAGCAATTTGATCTGTCAAACGAAGTATGATATATTATCTAACCTGAAAGTATTTCGAACTTGGCACCATCTGCAAGTTTATGCGCTGCTTTTACCAAAGCTTTTATCTCGCGAGCATTTGGTTGTGATGCATGTGCTTGATATACCCCTATCAGAAATGGGCGTCAGATATCACCATTCCAGCAAATGAAAACTGAAGGAGAATGAAGGCTGGGAAAATATATGGATCTTACAAAAAAAAAAAAAAAAAATCTGAAAAATTCTGTTATATGAAAGTAATAATTGTTCCTATCTTTATTGGAGGACCAGGAACAATCGTAAAGAACCTTGTAAAAAAGATGAGAAAAATCGGAATTCAGAGGAAGAGTTTAAAAATAGCAAAAAATCATTAAAAATCATTAAGAATACTGAGGAAAGTCCTGGAGTACTAAGGAGATTTTCGGACACTTGATCTCTAGTAGAGGTCATTACTTACTATGAGTGCAAAACTTGAAAGAGTATAAGCAGTAATAGAAAAATGTATATCTATGTATAGCTGGCCCCTCGTATTCGAGGATACCCGTCTATTAGGGCGGCTAACCAATCCCTATTACAGACGCTTGATCGGGTGCATTTGTGTTTATTCAACACCCACAGAGCCCACTCGTGGTTTATACTTTACGAGCAGACCTTAGTTACAGTTTCTGGGAAAGAGCTTGTTATCTAGCGTGAACAACAATTTGAACAAGGCCAGCGCGTTCAAGCCCTCGGCCACGATGACTTGTGGTATGGTTTTCAGGCACTTTCCAAAGGTGCCGCACGCTGGTATCTACCCCTCCAGTCGGATAACATCAGAAAGTCTCCTTCCTGACAAATCGACCGCGGTGAGATTCGAACCCGGGTCTCATAGTCAGAATGCGAACGTTCTAACTCAGTCATATGCCCATAATAAATAAATAGATAAAATAGTGTATGTATTATTATTAGTTCTTATGGCAATTGTAAATAGTTTTAAGTCAGTGCTGGATTAACCTAGTAACAAAAATAACAAAGATGTCTGGTAAAATCGGTTTCTTACGATCCGGCAATATTTACATATTGGAAGAGCTGTATTTTTAATTATTTATAATTTCAGTTAATATTATATCAAAGTCGTTAAATCTACACAAATATATCGTTAGAATCAGTTGCGTCATATTTTCTGTTTTGGTATTATGTTAATAGAAGTTTAATAATTACTTGTTTTATAAGCTATCACGATATTATTAAATAATTTATGATTTAGTGCTTACAGGCCGAGAAATAACTCAATCTAACCCTGGCTTAAATATTATAATTGTAGTAGCACTGAATACTACAAGTTGTAGCTTATTGTTTTGAAAATGTGGTTGATATCATTTGTTGAGGGAATCAGTGGAAATAGTAGCGTTAGTATTGACCAAAGTTACGAGTCTTTGTTAAAAGTAAAACTATTAGTACTTCTTGTCACATCGTCGTAGTATAATCGTTAACAGGATCATTAACAGATTATTTGTAGTGAGTTCGATCTTCGCTGAGAGACCTTTGCTTATAGCCTTATACCAAAGCTCAGACTGTACTTAATAAAAACCGTGGCGCCTCAGCATAGATTAATACTTAACGAGTACGGTTGACCGTAAACAATGAGGTCGATCCTCACTAGGTGGCCTATAGTTATGATTCTGTGTCAAAACCAATCATGCTCATTTAATGCCAGCTATTAATGCTTCTACTGAACTTATAGACATCAATGAAGACCGACTTATTTTCATTATAAACACCGGACTTACGACCACATCACGTTGAAATACCGGTTCCCGTACATACACCGAAGTTAAGCAATGCCGTGTCAGGCCAGTACATATATGAGTGACCACTTGGGAATACCAGGTGTTGTAAGCTGAGATGTGCGGGTGGTGTAATGGCTCGGAATTGTTACTCGGGGAGCCGAGTTCCAATTCTCGTTTTGTTCTTTATAGTGATTTACATGCAAATACAGTTGGGAAGAGTAAGAATCTACTTAATAGTAGTTAATTAGTAAAACTTGTATCACTAAAACATTATCTTTGTCAAAAGGTAGATGAATCTTATTGTAGTGTATATGGCCAGCTAGCCCTATGACATGGCCTGGGCTCCACATACAGTGGGGAGGGGGGGAATAAATATTCGTATACATGAAAAATTGTATTTTTATAAATGTAAAAGCCTTAACTAAAACAAATTTTGACACATTTTATGTGTAAAAATATATTTTATTAAAAATAATAATAAACTTAATTAATTCTTATTCTAACAGAAATTAATGCATTTTTTTTCATTTTAACTGAAAAAAAAAGTATTCGTACAAAAAAAAAAGCAATTAACTTAATTTAATACTTTGTGGAATATCCTTTATTGAGTTCAACAGCGATCAGTCTATTCCTGTACGTCTCAACTAATGATTTGCACACATTGACTGGTATTTTGTCCCATTCTTCTTGGCATATTGTCTTCAAATTCTTGATATTTGTTGGTGCTCTTTTCCCAATTTGAATTTTCAAATATCGCCATAAATTGGGTTCAAGTCTGGGGACTTACTCGGCGATTGCAAGACATCAACGTTACTTTCAGCTAACCATTTCCTTGTAGATCTAGCGGTATGCTTAGGATCATTATCCAGTTGGAAAACCCAATCAGGAGGTAGCCAAAGTCTCTCAACAGAATGCATTGTCTTGCAGGATTTTCTGGTAGCTTTCGGCATTCATCTTGCCATCTATTATTGATATTCTGCCAACACCTTTTGCAGAAAAACAGCCCCAGATCATGATAATGCCACCACCAAACTTTACAGTTGGCAACGTATTCTTTGGTAAGTAGGCTTCAACGTCCTTCCTCCACACATGATTTCAATAATTATGACCAAACAACTCTATTTTAGTTTCATCTGTCCATAGTACTTTTTCCCAAAGCGAATATTCTTTATCCTTATGCTCTCTAATGAATTTTAGCCTAGCATCTCTGTGTCGTTTCAAGGAGGAGTGGAGTCTTCCTTGGGATGCGTGATTTCAGACTGTTTTTGTGTAGTTCATTACTTATTATACGCTTGGTTACTTTAATCCCTAATGCACGCAGATGTTCCTGCAGCTCTTCTCTAGTAACCTGTGGATTTTGTTGGATCTGGCGTCCTAATATCCTTGCTGATCTTAGAGAAATCTTCCTCGGAGCACCTGTTCGTCTTTGGTTTTCGACGCTGTTACGAATTGTCAACCAACATGACTTACAAGACGTAAGGAGGTGGTGGAGTAATGTTTTCGACTTTTATTGTTGTCCGTAAAATTTCGAAGTTAATGATGATAGAAGGTAAATTCATAAAATTATTTTAAGTTCACGAACAAAGTTAAAGTGTATATTAATTCAAGACAAGGTGACTGTTACTGTCGGAGTTAACTCCTCCTTCAGTTCGTAACCCTTTCACCAGGGGTCTCTCTTTCCTGGCTATAAATAGCCAATGACCCTTCGCCTCGATCTCTTTTTTCCTTTCAGGCCTGTGCACCAACACCTCGAGGTAAATTTCTCTTATTCCTAGAGGATTTCAACTATCAACCTCGAAATGTAGTCGCTAACAAGGAATAGCGTGGAAACACGCTAAGTACAATATACACACACGCACGCACGCACAGAATATTCACACACGCACGCACATACAGAATATTCACACACACTTCGTCCTTTGTACTGTTTCCATGTATTGTAACTTGTTAATAATATATATTTGTATATACATATATTATCGGTCTTGTTTTGTTTGATTTCTTTACCTTCTTCTTTGGACTTAATCAAAGTCCAACCTTTTTATGTAGTTGGGCTCGGCGGGCAGGAGTATCTGAACCTTGCGTTTCTTCTACGTCTGACTTCTATCAACAACAAGTGGCAACCGCCATTCCCACAACAAACCGTAACCGCCACGGCCCACTACATTACTTACCAAAAACCAAAATCTTCGTCCTGGATATGACGATAAACTACGTCCAACAGCAAGACCTCTGATCGGGAAGTTTTGAGCAGTGTGGAACCACCTATTAATTACTGGTGTTCCCAGGTCCACTCTGACCTGGGGTGGTAACACCTGTTAGGGTCCCAGCTATGAGCAAATAGCTAACCCCCAAACTGGGGTAAAAACACTATGAAAGTGTAAAAATAGGTTTTAATACTTTGTAAAAAAGTTATTAACAGCAATAAATTTTTGAAAATAAATATTACAAGCGATACATTTTTGAAGAAAAAATATTACCAGAAATAGATTTTTGAAGGAAAAATTTTTTTACCATCAATACATTTTTGAAAAAATAATATATTACCAACAATAAAAATTTTGTCGGCATTAAAGAACCCATTTAGGTTGATATGCCGTAAAACAAAACAAAGCAAACCATAAACAAAATCTTCCAAAGACACCAAATTCATGAAATATCTGTAGATATTAATCCCTCTCACAAAAATAATGTAATCTATAAAAAGGAAAACCTATATCCAGTGTGAGTCAATAAAACCTCCAAAATTTGATATTTTTTAACGTATAAATGGCTAAGACAAAAAATTAGTCACAAAAATGTTTTAAAATTGATAAAGTAAAGGTATATAAGAAGGAGATAAGTAAAATTTCATGGACACATAATGAAGAATGAGGTCTTGAAAAACTTAAATCTCACATGGCATATTAAGGAAAAGAGAGGGGAAGACAGCTAGCTTGTGTGAATGGCTGGCGGAATAGGGGCGGAAGGCTTGACAGAGGGAGAAACGCTGCTAGGGGACACGAGGATAGAAAGTTATAGAAAGCTATGATCATCCACGTCTTGTAAGGACATGACACCTAGAATAAGATGAAGAAAAAGAAGAAAGGTATACGATATGTTTTCATTTACTTTTTGAACATGATATTTTCCAAATGTTAGTCTCTATTCTCGATATACTGTTGAAGCCGATTTCTGAAGTTTTCCATTACCTGACGAGTCATTTCCAGTCCTATTTATGTTTGGCGTATAGCAGCCTTTAATTCGTCAATTGCTGTTTAATATTTGTAGATCTCAACTTAAGAAAATAATCACATGGCGAGAGAGAGGCAAGCATGCGAAGGAAGCTTAAGTGTTCGGGAACGGTTACCTTAAAACCTCCGTAACGAAAGAGAGCTATGGAAGAAAGGTTTATTCTCCCATTTACGCTTCTTCCGTTATGGGTATTATTATATCCGTGATATAATAACACCGTACTTTACAGACGGAGGGGAATGGCTGAAAGGAAAAGGAATGCTTTGTTCTTAGAGAGACTTTTATAACACTAATACACATATACATAGGAATGTCCCACGCGGAGAATAATATATCACATATATCTACACAACAATGCAGAGTGTAAGGAGAAACAATAAGGAGGATGTCTTACATATATTATGGAGATACTTCTGTGTCTGGAGAAGCCATCATTAGCAGGGTCAGATTCATCTACTATATCCCAGGAGAGAACATATTCCACGCAGGGAAAACGGTGAGTCTTGGATTTTCCCAAATTGAGGACTTCGAGCAGGAG
Source organism: Acanthosepion pharaonis (assembly GCA_903632075.3). Classification (NCBI taxonomy): domain Eukaryota; kingdom Metazoa; phylum Mollusca; class Cephalopoda; order Sepiida; family Sepiidae; genus Acanthosepion; species Acanthosepion pharaonis. The sequence continues at coordinate 108,425 of CAHIKZ030004683.1, forward strand.
TTTCTTTCTATACCTAGAATGATATATTCTCAAAGGGAAACGGCATCATGGACTTGTAAGCTGTAGCCTTTAGCAGGACGAACAGACACGTGTGTTTTGACACCAGTAAGCTTACTGATTGGATGATTGGCCATTTTCGTCACTGTATGAAGTGACGTTACTAAGGAGCCATTATGTGACCCATGTGACTTATCTCCAACAAAGGGAGATAATCACCTCCTTAACTCTATGCCTTCATTGGTCTTCTCGCTGCTCCATCCTGTTGGAATCATACACACGTATTACCAAGTTTTGTGAGTTTGAGTTGCAGAAATTTTCGTAACATCTTCAAAAACATACCTATCGGAATTCACTGGAACCGTACGACGTTTCTCATCTTGAAAAACGTAAGGATTCCAAACACCCATATTTGCAACACCGCATCGCACGGTAACAAGTTTGCTGTTTAGAGATCATCTATGGAGCTGTTTGGGATTATTTGCCGACAAACAGTGAAAAGTCTGCTTATTGACGCAGCCTGACAAATGAGATTGGAATTTGTCGCTTGCAAAGAGAGAAGCATTTGCGGCAACATTCTAAAGGATACAGATGTATAAAGGAAACAAAGAAAAAATGTCGAAACACCATAACTTCGTAGTTAGCTTCATGAACACTACACCAATAACCGTGTCAAATACTGGCAAGTTTTATTGCTGCAATCTGTGTAAGCAAAGATATCTGGGAAGCAATAGCAATAAAAACTGCTGCAAGTCAACACAACAGAAAACAGTGTAATGAGAGAGAGCTATGGAAGAAAGGTTTATTCTCCCATTTGTATTTCCCCTGATATGGGCATTATTATATCCGTGATATAATGACACTCTACGGACGGAACGGAATGGTTTAAAGGAAAAGGAATAACAAATATGCTTTGTTCTCAAAGATACTTTTATTCCATTAAGACACACACAAAACTATATATACATAGTTACACGGGTGTCCCACGCGGAGAATAATATATCACATATATCTATACAGTGAGCAGTGAGTAAGGCGAAGCAAAAAATTAAGTGTCTTTTATATAATATGGAGATACTCCTGTATATGGAGAAGCCATGTTAAGGACTACAGATTCAAACAGACCAGATTCATCTACTATGTCTCAGGCGAGGACATATTCCACGAAGAGCAAACAGCTAGTCTTTGGTTTCCCCAAATTGAGGACTGCGAGCTGGATTTTCTTTCTATATCTGGGAAATATATATTCCCAAAGGGAAACGGCACAATGGACTTGTAAGTTGCTGGGAACGCAGATTTAACCTCTGCTAGGGCTAAAGAAAGCAACATGTTTGGCTGCTGTAAACAAATTGACTGCGACTTTCGTCATTACATGAAGTGACGTCACTAAGTGGCCGTCACGTGACCTATGTGACTTATCTCCACCAAAGTAAGAAAATCTCCTTTTGTATCCTTACAACAGAATCAATGGTAAAATGTCGTGAAGGTCGAACAGCCTATATTAGTATGTAGAAAATTGAAGTAATACTTTATTCAGGTATATGCGATATTGTTAATCAAATGATTCTATGACCTATATCTTTGAGATTTACTTATAAATATAGATAACTAATATAGCTCATATTGCAATTTGTTTGTATAATAAAGCCTGACACCTCTAAACAAATTGTGAATAATATTTTTAACAAAGAGAGATATTATAATGTGAAACCTCCAGGAGAACAACTTACTGCGTCTTCTTGGCCTCACGTTTTTCAGATATGAAGATGAGTAATTATATTGAATCAGTTGCTAGGTCTGCTACTAGGAAAGTTGGTTCAATGTGTCGCAATTTTTCTCGCCAGAATTCATCTTGCACAGTCATAAATCTACCATTCGTCCCTGCATTAAATATTGCTGCCATATCTCGTCTGGTGTAATATATCGAAAGATTCTTGGCAATATTCCAAAGAAGGCTCTGTGATGCCATCGGTCCTGACCTGGCATCTCTACTTCAGTAACTTTCCCATCGCTGTGGTGTGGCTTCTCTGCGTCTTTTATATCAATATTTTCATGGCAATTGTTCTAACGAGTTCTCCGCCTTTGTACCTCGACCCCATGAATTTAAGCGGGCTACGAAAATGGCAGTTAGGATCCATAGTTTTACTGTTGAAATAGTAAAAGATGTAAGCGTAAATTCTATTCTAATTGTTTTCTCTCTCCGATTTCTTGTTTCCTGCCAACTCCGATCTTCAAAAATTTAAATGCAACGTCGATCGTTATCTTTTGTCTTCCTGAAACTTTTTCATCACTAAAGTCTTCTTATTATCTTTCACTCCCAGTTACCCATTGCGTAGTGGAATTATTGCCTTTTTGGGGCGAAATGACCAAAGTAACTCACACAATATAAGACTGATATAAATATATTTCTATTGTGAAAATTTAACCAACGTTTCTTTTTAGCCATATGAAGATCGTCTGTTGGATATAGGCCATTCCTAGATTCATGGGAAAGGAATGAGCCATTACATTAACAGGCTGGTCCAATACATGTTGGTAAGGTCAGATGTGACACGCTTGGGTGATTATGTCTCTTCGATTCATGAACGCCCAAGGGTATTTGCGCTTGAATGTAATGACCCTGACTGGAATTCGAACTCAGCTCTCCGATTTCTCATCTCGAGCCGTCATCCATGGCACCACCTTCCCAACGTTATTTGGTTAATACCAATTTTAATATCATAACAGTGGCTTCCATAATTTATATATATATATATATATATATATATATATATATATATATATATATATATATATATATATAAATACATACACACTCACTGGTGAGTGAGTTACCTGAAAAGAAAGGAATGAGTGCATGCAAACCCTAACCTAAGCGCCAGAGTGCCTTGAAAGAATCTCATCTGTGGTTGTCTCGTTCCATATTTCTTGCAGGGACCGCTGCTTGAAAAAGCCCTTCTCCAGCTGAAGTAGAGTTGAAAATATTGATTTCCTAAAAATAGTCGAAATTGCATTATCGTCAACAATCGACAAGACTCGCCAAGATGCGCTGTGAAGCGATTGGGTTTTGCGCATGCGTTCCACGGAGGCGACCGCGGAAAAAGCTACGTTTTCTTGTGAATTTCGAATAAAAGCCCCCAAAAGATAAACATGATTTTCAGAAAGACACAAAAGACGGTTGACATGCTGACCTTGCATTATTTTGGCCCTAGTCATCTTTTAATCTTCTGCTCTGTTCAAATATTTTCTTTCAGTCTTTTTTTTTTTTTAATTTTTCATTCTCTCTACGTTTTTTTTGTCGTCCATGATTTCATATTTTTCTTTCTTTCAATCGTTTTGTTTTTTGGTGATTTCTCTGATTTTTTTCATCCTTTAGTTTTGATTTTTTCTTTCTCTCTTTCTTTCTTCTTCTTTGACTTTAATTTCTTTCCTTTGATTTTTATTTGACTATTTCATTTTTCTTTCTTTTTCTTCAGTGTTTTTCTTACTTACAGATTTTGTATTCCTTCTTTCATTTTTTAACCTTCACCTTTTTTTTATTTCTTCGCTGATTTTTTTGTTTTCTTAATTTATTCCACTATTCCTGTTTTTTAAATGTTTTCTTATTTTCATTTTTTCAATCATTCTTATTTCCTTTTCTTGATCTTATTTATCTTTTAATTTCTTTCTTTCTTTGTTCCTTTCTTTTGTAACTGACCAGTTCCGTTTCTGTATTAAAAAAAAAAAAAAAATTTACATGTTCACTCAAACTCCGTTTTTCTCTCAGTTTGTCTTTCTTACTTTCCTTCGAATATTTTTTAAACTCAACCCGAAATTTTGAATCCTATAATTGTGCGTGGCCTCCCCCTTCGTTAGTTAGCACGGCGTTACATCCTGCCAACACCTCATAAATAATGGACAGCGCGGAAACACGGGAAAAGACATTACTTAGTTCCAGTGAGAAAATAAAAGAAAGAAGGAAAGGAATATATATATATATATATATATATATATGAATATATATATGAGTGTGAGAGAGAGAGAGAGAGAGTATATATCAAATTAAGCTGATAAGAACAGATGCTACACATAGATCCCATCCAAGAAGCATGGCGACCGCGATAAAGCCGCCATTTTTCACATGCACAGGAAAACTGGGTGAAGCAATCACCAAAAAATCCAATTACCATGAATTAAAATAAAATCGCCTGCTGAATTATTTTAAAATTATTAAGAGAAATTTTCGTAAGACGGGGAATTGTCTCGAAAGAAAGCTAAAATGTTGCCTGCCAATACCTCGTCCGTCTTGATCGTATGGAAAGAGAGGAAAAGTCTACTTGATTTCAGTGAGAAAATGAAAGAAAGAAAAACAAAGGGGAGAGTTTAACGGCTGTTTTAATGAAATGGAAAAGTTAACAATTTCAAGTCTTTTCATTTCTACCCACGGATATTTTATTGTTGTAGAAGTTGCCATCACTTTATTTAATTATTAACTTAAGAATTAAGATTCAAAAGTAAATGTAAATAAGAAAAACTGAAATTTCCACGGGTCTTTCTAGTAAAATATAAATTGTTAATTTAAATTTAACAGGCATATATCTAGCGATTACAAATCAAGTTATTTTCTCACAAGTAGAAACTTGCTACTTGTTCTCGCGCAACAGGTTATGTAGTTGACACATAACCGATAGAGTGATTCTTAAATTCTTCAATCACGTCTTATATCAGGACAGATTCAGCATGCCGAGGGAGGAGAGATCAGTCACTTGATTGTTTCTTATATTATTTTAGTCAATAAAATTCTTCAGGGCTCATTGCAGTTTAGCGGGCATTTTTTTCCAGTAAGTATTCGATGAAACAACAATTCAGTACAAACGACGGTTTTTTTCAATTCTAGCCAAGAAATTATTTTACAAATCTACTTCCGGTTTTTCATTTTTCTTTAGTATCGCGTAGAAGAACAAAGGATAAATAATTTCTCGCGCCTTTGTTTCTTATTACAAATAACTTTTTTTTTTTTTAACTCCCCACCGCCAATTTATGCTGACCTGTTGAATTTAGTATTCTAAGAAGATTTTATATTTTCGTAAGCCGATTTTTATGCACACATTTGTTAAAATTAAAAGAGTAGATTTCCCCTCGCGGTAGTTTGGGGGAAAGGATGAAGGTAATAAAATAATTTACTGAAATCTGAACCCTGTCAGCCTGCATAAAAACTCCTTGACTAAAGAATAAAGGATGGTCAATTGAAGAGTGAAGGAAACGGAAAGAAAAACAAGTTTTTTCTACTACTATCAATTGTTTTGATAAACGTGATTTTTTTTAAAACCAATGTCTACCCGAGCCGGATGAAATCTGAAATACTTGACTGCCAAAATTTGTCGGGTAATTCAGATCTGACCTTTGGCTATAAAAGTCCCCGTAATACGACCCTCGCGAGTAGTGGGAGACCCGACGTCGGGTAATTGGAAACGCGATGCCGAGGGTGCAGTAGGAGACGCGACAGACGTTGAAAAGTGGGTGACGCGACGCCTTCCAAAACATCTGAAAACCTGACCGAGCGGCCGCGAAAACCTACTTCTCAACAAAGTTTTGGCAACCAAATTGTGGTTTTCACGACAGAATTTAGTCTCATTTTCACTTCGACTATTGTTACAAAACAGTTGTTTCCACCACAGAGAATATGTACTGTTCTCAAATCAACACTTTACGTTGAAGACTAAACTCTGAAGGCACGAACGGATTCTGTCACGAACTTCGACAACTCATTAAGAGCTATTAAGAACATTCACATTTTATACCTTCAAGGTGTAACTTTAACTGGGCTCGACCTCACGGAAACACTTATTGTACCTTCTTTCTTGTAATTTGCATAGTTTTGTATAGGCTGGCATTTTTCTTGTGATATTTTATGTTATTTGATTGTAAACTTGATTGATTTCCCACAACTACCATTGACCCTTATTTTAGAGAAAATAAGTTACTTGTCCAGAAAATCCCAACCCTTTCCGGGCGCACAAACCACTAATATTTATTAAAATGTGCTTTTATTTTAATAAAATCGTATTGGCTTTATATCTTACTGAGTATCTCACATCATTTATTTTTACGGTGCGCCTTGTTGTCGCTTGATTTCCATTCTCCCCAATCTTTTAACCGCCCCCCCTCAATATTTTCTTTTCTTTCATATTTTTCATGCACTAAAATAGGCGTTCGAGACTTGTCACTTTTCCGGGCAATGCCGACAGATTCCCGGTTTGAAGCTCTTTATCATCCCCTGTTGTTTCGTAATTAGTGTTGGTCGTCTGCCAGTTTTGCAAGTTTCTTTCTACACTAATTGAACTAGCATATGTATTTTAAAAACCGTGTCATGCCATGATTCATGGTTAATTTATTGAGGAGATACCATTTTTTTAGGGGACTACTATTGTCGTATGCGGTCTACATTAGTATTTCAGGTCTAATACATATGTTGTATTGTGGTAGATCACAAGCTACAATAGCACCCATTTTTCGGTAACAGATTTACCGAATAGGTGTTTCTTTATAAATAAAACATTGGCCTTAAATTGGTTAATGTTGAAAAAAATCGCGCCTCCTTTGGAAATAACTGTCGTGAATTCGAAGAATTATGTTTCAGAGTTAATATTTTGGAGTTGCTTTTGAAATTTTCTAGAAAAATCTCCCTGTTTTTCAGAGGTCAGAGATCTAATATTTTTCCATTGACAGGTCTGGTGTTTAACTTTTTCCCTTACAATCATCCACTTCAAGATTAAGAAAAGACTATTATAATAAAATCTCCTATAATTTGATTTACACTGTTTATATTTGAACTATTGTCCTCATCCTTGTTGTTTTTATCACAACGATTCAGCTGTTGTGCTCTCCGGCCATCCCCAGGTGTATATCGATCTGGGAATTCCGAATTGAACCCTTTATTTAATCTACAGGGGTTGACTGTTCTCGTGCCACTGCTCATGTCTAGGGATATCGTCTGGTCCATTTACTGATCGCCCGTTTCAACCAAGTACAAGTACACACTGCCCAACCCATGGATTGAACTCAACCACTATGTCACCAAATGCACAAACCAACGCTTTTACCCATACCACGCTTTTAGACAGGATCAGGCCGAAAATGGAGACTTGTTGCCATATATCAACAGAAGCTGTCCAGTCATCATTTTCCACTCTTGATAGGCTCCAAAAGCGTCTCCGCGTCCTTGTAGGCGACGAATTATTTTCCTCTCTGCAACCCCTTTCACACAGACAAGACGTCGCTATTTCCATGGTGAGGGTTGAGATTAACTACACTCCTTAGTTCCACCAGTCCTAACCTTCACGTCCCGACATGCCATGCTTATTGTAGTGAAACATCCTCAATCCTTTCATATTCCCCTGGTCAGATCTAAGTTCCACTCAAGCACCTTCCCACGAACCGCTGCCTTGTGGAACTGACTACAATCTTAACCTGTTCAAGTACAGGGTTAACCATTATTTTCATCATAAGCTTATCTCTTACTCTGTAACCCTCTACATCGAGTAGACCCAAAGACTTGTACTGGGTGAACACCAATGTAAATAAAAAAGCTTTTAAAAAAATTAATTTTATTAAAAAATAAATGGATTCCTACTGTCGAGGAGCGAGCGAAAAGCACTTGTAGTGAGTTCAATCTACAGTAGTTTCTCCATTACTTCAGCCTTGTGTCAGACTTGGTTAAGTTTATATATATATATATATATATATATATTGGTTAGTGAGTTCATTTTCAAACTCGGTTGCGGAGAGTTCGTTCTTCGCGATTGTGGCCATATACCGAAGTTGGATCAGTCTAAGAAATATGGAATGTAAAAAAAATATTGCCAGTCGCCAAAAAAAATAAATAAATAAAATAAAAAATCAATTTTTAAAATTGAATTTTACCGAAGATGAAATGCGAGGTAAAAAAAAAAAAAAAATCTGGTTCTTCAATGGAAAAGAAAATTACACAGGAAGAAATTCCTTGAATTGCAACACCGGAAACCATCAGCGTAAAAAAAAAAAAAAAAAAAAGAAGGCGGCCAGGCCGAAAATGATTAAAAAAAAAAAACACCACCATCACAAACAACAAAAACAAAAAAAAAACAAAAAAATAATACTGACAAGCAATGATTCAATCTGGCATGACGGTTACAACTACAATGACAGCAAGAATAACTACCACTACTACTAATAAAAATTCTAACCATTGCAAAAAAAAAAAGAAAGAAAAAATTCTCTTCCATATTGTCTATCTTTTTATTTTGCTTCCTTTTAATCTACCTTCTTTTTCTCATACAAAAAATAAGAGAAAAAAGAAAAGAGCGATTATTATTCCTGCTGAAAAGGATTATTCGTAACGGCATTTTCGAAGAAGGCAAGCAACAACAAATTGAAAGTAGCAAGCTATCTGACGAGTTAGACAACCTGCAGTGATTTGTATTACGTAACGAAACACGAATGTCATTCTTTGTGCGCATGCGCGTTTTTAATGACCGTACGCCATTATTATAGGACTTCCTTTGCGTATCTGAGTTGATCAAAGAACACGGCTTACAACGTGCTCCGTCCTGTTCCGATTTCGATCAATAACTATAAACGCGCATCCCTTGATTTTATCATTATCATTGATTTTTATTAATTCGGTTATCGGTAAAATAATTATCATAATCCTCATCATTGTTAATCTCAAAACCATTTTTATACATAGTTGCTTCCGTTTTCTTTAAAATATAAATTAAAGCAATCATCATAACAGAGATCTCCTTTTTTTATTTATGGGTGCAAATAATCGCCACAATAGCGTTTAAGATTTCTTTGCTTTTTCTTAAAATAAAACCATCAAAGGAACAACAACAATCATACATCGTATTTTTGTTCCTATGGCTTCAAATACTGTATTTTATTAATATATAAAAAATCTTTAATTTAAGAAACGAGCTTGAAATTCTGTGTTTTTGAAGAATGAAATGTTATCGGATCGACTTAGAAAGCTGTCAAAAAATTCTGATGTTTGCTAATTTGGTCAGATTCTTGGACTGGAGTCAAAAGATTTCCAGCATTCCTCGTAAAAATCAAAATCAAGACTACGTAGATAGAAATATTTCTATCATTTTCATGACATTTCTTTTTATTCATAGCATCATTATCCCCCCCCCCAAATACCTACACTTTGTTTTCTCTGACCATATGCCACTTTTCTGTTAAACAGTGTAAAAAATTGTTGTTTAAATTTGTAGGACGGATAACACAAGTGACGGTCGGAATGTGGCAGGTTTGCAGAACATGCAGCACGAGGAAGAATCCCATATTCCAACTTCTTTATAGTCTGCTGCACCGCATTTACAACAAAAGGACGGGAAAAAAATTATATTTTGCCTTTTGGGAATTAAACACAAATAGTTGTCATCAGAAGTGTTAGCTGTACTCGTCGGACACATGAAAACACATCCAATTAACCCATGAATATAAAAAAAAATATCGTCGGTTGGGAAAATTTAAAGTATGATTGAAGAATCTGGAACATAGATATGTTAAATTAAACGTCTATGGATGTGAATTGTTATATAAGAATAAAGTGTCGCTGCCGACACTTGAATTTGAACATAGATCGCCAGTGGACAAACACAGGCGATCCCATTATTGAATTAAGTTGGCCACGTGACCATGGAGGAAACGCATAAGTAGAAAGTAGCGTGACGTCTAAACGAGCGCTATATTCTTAGTCTGTCCTCTATTAGTATTCGGATCTCTATTTCTACTCTATCCTCCTCTATTACTATATGGACCGCTATTCTCTATACTATTTCAGTTTTCGGATTACTATTCGAGGAAGTATTAGCGAACAAGTACTATTAGTGTGAGTGATATTCGAAGGCGTTTGACACCAGCATTGTTCAACAGCGTACGATCTGCAATTACAAAGGCTCTACTACAACAAGCATTACGAAAGTGACAACGAGTATTCGTTGACATTACAAAATGAATAAATATTCTGAAGAAATTTCCCTGGGGCTTCACAAAAAAAAAGAAAAAAAAAGAACAATGGACATATCGACTCCATTCTTCCGGTCGCAAAATCTTTTTTGCTTCTTATCATGCTCTATTTTCATAACCTTTTGATATCCTTCATGGGTCTCTTAAAAGACCTGTTGCCAATATTTATAGCATGATTCTTTTTGCATTATTAAAACACGTTGGATTTTCTTTTATTATTATTATTGCTATTATTAGCGGCCTGAAACTTTTCTCTCTCAATTTGTCTACGAAGGCAAATATACTGATTGAATCCAGTACACGTATGGGCTTTTATACGAGGCTATAAAGGAAAAAGACGATTGAAGACAAAAATCGATAGATCGATCAATGGACAAATTGATAATTTGTGAATAACACAGTTTCGTGTTTTAATTAAATTTCAAACGAATAAAAAAAATGTCGAAGAAAAAGAACGTTCTTTTGAAAATTCTAGTTACAGACGAATGAACATCACGGGAAAACTTCGAGATTCATAATATAGAGACATGTGTCAGCTTAACCAAGTCCATTTTGCAGCTGAAAGATATGGTAAGTGAAGAAAAACAGAATAATTAAAAATCGGATTTTGCAAGTATACGAATGAACTAGCCTCAGTACCTAGTAGCGTGAAAGGTCAAGGTTTCTGATATTTATTTTAATGAATTATTCAAATTTTGTTATCTCATTACGTTTCAACAAATAAGCGCTCTACCCTTCTAAGTGTTATCTGCTATTGTTATTAATCGAGGCATTATTCGACTAGCATTCTCATCTTTGTTGTTGTTGTTCATTATAATTAAAAATGAAAAGAAACTACATGTATATCGGAGAATTCTTCCATGAAAAGCCTACAATAAATAAAACATGTGTTAGGATCTGAAGTATTAAAATATGAGCGAAGATCGGCACGGGCCAAGATGAACAAAAACAGCAGAATAGAGATGCCGCCAGACTTAAAATAATAATTGAAATATATGACAGCGGTGAAATACCAGAAGACTTCAGTAGACCTATATTCATAGCGATGCCAAAGAAATCAGGTGCGAATGAATGCGAACTTCGTTGGACAGTCACCCTGATTAACCGCACAACCTATCATTAGAATTCTTATATCTTAGAATTCTCGCAGAAGAATTAGACCGGAAATAGAGAAAAAAAAAAAACAAACTGCATAGCCTTATTCAAGACACTGAATCAAATACTACCATTATCAAAATGTTATCAGAGCGAAAAATACAAATGTAAGAAGACTTATACCTATGTTTTGTGTCGTGTCTCTTCAGGGCGTGTGCGGTCATGGCTCTCTACAACTTTCTCGTAGCTCTTAGTAACGCTTGTCTTTTTGCCGTGACTGGAGCTCATAAGAAACAAAGATGTCTTAAGGAAAATGGAAACGAAAAGGAAATTTGTACTCAGAATCTGAAAAAGACAGCTGAAATGTATTGGACACAAGGAGGAAGGAGGGCTCGGAGAATCTGACACTCACAAGACATATAGAAGTCAAAATGGACAAGGGAAAGCATCGGATCACCTGCCTGATGAGATTGTGTAAATGGATGGCGGAATGAAGTTGGGTGTCGAGAAGGGATGACAAAGGGAGAAACGTTGCTAAGATCTACAAGTTTGTGGAGAGTCATGATCTTTAGGAACATGGCACATAGAAGAAGAAGAAGAAGAAGATATCCCTACGACACTGCATTGATAGAAAACTCAGTAAAAAGTCAAAGAATTCTTAGAAAATGCTGTAAAACCGTGTTGCTCAACTTTATTTTGCCCATAGACCACTTTTACTTTTAATTTTTTTTGTGGACCCCCATAACCATTGGATGAAAAAAAAAAAAAAATTTATATTAAAAATTAATAAAAAATTTTTATTAATAGATAGGTTTACGAATTGTATTATAGAAATAGTAAATGTATATGATTCCTTTATATATAATCGTTATATAATTTATATATTTAATTTTATTATTAATATTATATTTTTTAATATTATTATCTATATAATAAATTATAATCTTAATATAATTTCCCTATATATATATTATATATATTCTTTCTTTATATATCCACTTCAGTTTTTATTCAACTTTTACGACCAAAACATCCGGTAGAAAGGACGCTAACTTACATCGCTTGATCTCGTTTCTGCTAATTTTAGAGTTGTTTTTCTATTTTTAGTATTTTAATATAGCGTAGATTACTGTAGAAATTCCAATTCTCAGTTGCAACAACTGTTCCAAAGCAAAATTCCTCTATGAACCAGTAAAATATTACCGTGTACCCCAAATTTGTGTGTGTGTGTGTCCAGTAATGTTACATGGTTCTACAGACTCCATATGGACACTGGTTGAGAACCATTGCTTTAAAAGAAAATATGTTTGCTGTGAAAAAAAAACCCAGAATACACAGTTGTCAGCAGTGAAGAAAACTGCCTCCTGGAGGCGTCAAAATCAAGCCGTTTACAGGAAGTAAGGATTAGTGAATAACAAACGATGGAAAATGTCACGCGGAAATCCGAAGACGTAAAGATGTTTTTCAAAAACTAAGCAAAGAATTAAGGGATATGGCAGTGAATGTTGGACAAGTACCTTGAAATTAAAAGATTTAAAGCAGCAGAAACGTGGTTCTTTTTGGTTTGGTTTGTTTAATGGCATATCAACTCCTCCTGGGTTATTGAATGCCGAAATTTTATTTTCTTGAGAGCTTTGGTAATTTTTTTCTTTTTTTTTCCCCAATAATGTATTACTGGTGATTCTTTCTTTTTAATATGAAAATGTACGGCTTGTAATTTTTTCCAAGGTATTTTTATGTTTTCATGTTTTGACAGCAGTTTTGCGGTTTACTATTTTCTCATAGCTGGGACCCTAGCAGGTGCTACCACCCAATTAAGATGTGGTTTCACGCTCCTCAAAACATTCTGACCAGAGACCTTGCTGCCGGATGTAGTTTATCGTCATACCCAGAGTGTCCAGAGTATTTTAAGAATACTCTGAACAGAACAAGTGCACAAGGAAGAAGTCTTAAAGAAAATAAGAACAACAAGGAAATTTATATTGCCAGTCCAATTGTAATTTCTGGGACCTATAATGAAGAAAGCACCTAGAGAAGAAATATGTCCGCTCAAGAGACATATTAAATAAAAGAGTAGTAGGCGATTACATCTAAGTAACCTACCTAAACATTTTGTGCGAATAGAGAACAAAGACAAAAAGGGATGGTAAAGAGTTAACAGACAGGAAGTTGTAGAGAGACATGATTGCCCATGTCCTGAAAGTTAGATAGCGCATAAGAGAATGTTATGGTTTGAAGAACATCTATTCATTCTCATGTTTTCTGGAATTCTCAAATGAATTATTCGAACTGGGATTCTCATCTGTATCGTTTCGATTACGTGGTTTCAAATAATAGGTTACTCGATTTTTCCTCGGGTTTGTCTCACATCATTTGTTTTCGATTTTTCCTTCTAGTTTATACGATTTTAATGATCAAGCGAAAAAAAACGTTTAATTCAGAAAGTTTTCCATTTAATAAGGACTGGAATTTATCGAAGAATCACATTCCATCAGAACTTGGGACAACAGTAGATGTCACCACTAACTGAAACGTATTAATTAAGACAAAAACAAATCTAAAGATTATATTTACACTATTTGTTTACGTATTATCCTCACCTTTGTTATTTTCATCCTAACGTTTCGGTGTATATCGATCTGGGTAACCTACAGGGAATTCAGAACTGAACCGTTTATTTAATTTACGATGGTAGAATGTCCTCGTTCCACTGCTCATTTTTAGGGATATTGTTTAGGTCTTATGTTTTATCTAGTGCCGCTCAGTTCTTGAGTGCAAGTACACACTACACGACTCAGGGATTGAACTCACAACCATTATGTCACCAAATTCACAAACCAACGCTTTTATCTATTAGAATTCTAATTCGAAAATCATTCATTATTTGAAATAACCTAAGACACCCAGAGAGTCCACCGACTGAAACGTAGTAGTTGAATCTACCTGTTCATCGTCTCATATATATATATATATATATATATATATATATATATATATATATATATATATATATATATATATATATATATATATATATATAATACACCTATATATTGCATTAAGCGAGAGTGAATGCTGGACAATCTCCTCACGGATAAAGAAACTTGATGCAACAGAAATGTGGTAAGGATACTGAGAATACCGTGTACTAAAGATATTAGCAAAACGACATTTTAGAGAAAATGGAAACAAAAAGGTCACAACATCAAAAGGAGAAAGCTCAAATTTCAAAGGTATATACAATGATGAGCTGAAATGTACTTAGGCTAACTTTGAAGTTATGCTAGAGCTGTGAAATCTTGCATGCATTAATTTCAACTCTTCTTATTAATAACTGCATTGTTTCTTTCCAGGTAATCTGACATCTGATTGTTCATAGAAGCCATCAACAGCTGATATGACATCATCATCATTACCATATTGTTTCCCGGAAAAGTGTTTTTTAATGTGGTGGCGGGAACAAATAATAGTAAGATCAGGAGAATATGGAGGGTGATGAACCATTTCAAAGCCACAGTCACGCTCAGCAGCTACTAAAACCATGGAACATTGTCTTGATGAAACAAGACCTCTTTCGTCAGTTTTCCTGGGAGTTTGATTTAGATAGCTTTTCGTAAATGCAAGTTAGCATAGTCCTCTCCATTAATGGTGTGACTTTTTTGAAGATAGTCAACAAACACAATGCTTTTTACATCCAAAAAAACTAAGGTCATCACCTTCGCTGCAAATGAAACAACCTAGGTATTCTTTGGAGCAAGCGAGAAATGGTGTTTCCACTGCATGGATTTTCTCTGGCTAAAAGTGGTGAACCCAACACTCATCCTGGATTAAGAAACGTTCAAGGAAACCAGCTGGATCTGCCTCAAACAATGTCAGATTTTCCTGTAATGGGATCAACCTGGGGATCTGTAGATCAGCTGTCAGAAGATGCTGCACTCATCGTGCAGAAACCTCCGTCATGCCAAGTTCATTGTGCCGAATATTCTCAACTCTCTCACGGGATATGCTAATTGCATTGGTTATTTGATTTCTAGTCAATCGCTTGTCATCTATGTAGTGAACACGATCAATATTTTCCTCAGTTGTGGAGATGTCCAGAACTTGGATCATCTTCAACACCCTCCCTCTCAATCCAATGTTCAGCTACCCACTTTTGCACTCTTGATAAAGTTGGAGCGTCATTCCCTAATGTAGCAACCATGTCAGCATGAATGTTCTTTGGTGCTAAACACTTTTTCTACGGGTAATTGATAACATCACGATGCCAAAGTTTCTACTTGTTACATTTGAAGTCTTCTTTGACTATTCAAAGGTTTACTTGAAAATAAACAATGCATTTATTAATACGGAGAGTTGAAGTTAATGCAACACCTTCGTAGTTAGCCTATGACCGTTTCAGCGCACCCTCATAATGAAGATAGAAGGCTTAGAAAATTTGACACTCACAAAACATATTGAAGGAAAGAGGGACATAGGAAAACAACGAATAACCTACCTAACGAGCTGTGTAAATGGTTATCAGAACAGGATTTAGGAAATGTAGCAAAATGACCAACACTACTAACAGCTACAAAGGACAGGAAATTGATTGTGGTAGGCCATTATTGCTCACGTCCTGAAGAGACACGACACACAGAAGAATATCTAAATCAAGGAAAGGTCAAAAGAGACCCAGAAATGCGCAAACCCCTTAGACTGAGTACCTCCACGAGATCACTAAAAATCAGCACAGCGTGATTAAAACATGCTCCAAACGTAATCAAAACATAGTTTTATCTCATTATCATTAAGAGGAAGGATTCAAGTATTTTTTTGATTATTTAAATAATTTTGTCTACTCCTTTTTAGTACATTCAAAATTTTGATTTTTTTTTTTGCTTCAGCAGTTGTACTAACTTTTAGCATAGCGAATTTTCGCCTCATTTTTGTGATGACAGACATTTAGAAATTCTTGCAAAAATAAAATAACTGTCGGATTTTAATGAAACTTTCTGGACTTATTCAAAAACGAATGAAAATTATTTTTGAATTTATTTTTATTAGAAAATCTTGGTAAAAATATTTTTTTATTTTACATGCGTTTCTCCCCCTACTTAATTTTATGAAAGCTTGAGATTTTCATCGAGATAATTTTTAGTGACTATATAAGTTAAAAGCAAAATTCTTTGATGAATTTAAATGACCGATGTTTTTAGCAAAATTGGACCCCGTCTAACCGAAAATTTGTTTTGAATCAAAAAAATTAAAAACGCAATAAAACTAAAACATTAATTAAAGAATTTTAATTGCTTTTATGAATAATATATATTTATAACAATATTGTATGAAGAAAAAAGATTTTTCGATGAAAAATGAATTTTTACAATTTAAAATTGAATAAATTATTAAAGTTTTTGAATCGTTTAAAGTTCAATTTCGATGAAATAATTTTTAGGGAATATTGTAATTAACTAAAACTATATTTACTAATCATATATTTTATAGCGTATTACAATCTGAAGACACCTGACTATTTTTAAAAGAATTTCGATTTGTTGTATATATGTATATGGATGCAGAGTTTCTGAAGTATGTACAAACCGACAAATCAATTCTTAAATGATCACGTGTTTTAAGAGTTGCCCTCCCTTACTGTAGAAAAATAAACAAAACATGAAATTTATCGTCTGCTACACGATACTTAACTATGAATACATTTGGCGGTCAATCCGCCGTTAATAAATCGATTAACACGTCAGAAAAACAAGATATGGTGGTTAGGAAATGTTTGTATACAACATTTTATGATATAAATAAGAAATATTTGTTTCAAATCAGATTCATTTAAAATTGATAAATTTTCCTCAAATAACGTTTCAGATATACATATTTTATTTTGCAATATTTTTAAAACAGAAAAGTTATGTTTACAAATGTCTAAAAAATGGCTGATGTTATCGATTTTACTGGAAAAAAAAGTCCATTCCAATCAATGTAATTTCTGTCTGAAATACACCAAAGTATTTTACTTACCGACTATAGTAAATTTAATCCTTTAGCTTTCATTTAAAGAAAGCTTTTTCATTTTTAAAACTTCATTTTAAAACTTACATATAGTCAATTCGTGGAGGTACCTACCTTGGTCTAGTGATAGGATAGCGAAATTTGTCTGCCAACAATAGCACTAAAGTAGGTACCAAATTAATACTTCTGTGAATGTTTTGAGCATACTAATTGTTTTCTCGGATCAATCATTAAAAATTGATTCAAGCGAATGAAGCATTTGCATCTTTCAGAAGCCTGTCCTTTGCCGTATTTCGTAGACTGGTGCTACTGGATCACAAAGAACTTTAACAAATAACACGTAACACATCAATTGATCCCATTCAACAGCGGCGGCCGCGGCCACTGAAATGGGTCGCACATGGAATGCGAAATGAGAATAATGAAAATGCATGTCAATACTGAGACTACCTTAAAAAAAAACATTTAGAAGGAAACCCCTGTCAACGCTAGAAAGAGCAACAAAATTTGGTGGACTTGAGAAATCTATTTCCCTGAAAATCTGTTGTAAGGGGAAGATTTCATAAATTTCAACAAACAATAATGTCAACTGTTCATTCAATGAATGCCGGATGTTTCTTGTATGGAAATGGTTAATCTCACCCTTACAGTTAGTATTCTGCTGTATACTGATTTTCCAAGCGTGGGCCGAAAGTATGGGGCACCCAGTGAGGATCGAACTCAATACTCAGTCGTAATTATTCTAGCAAGACAAGCTTGCTAACCATTACACTGCCTCGAGGTGCCCAATGATTTTCTGAGCGTATCTTAGCTGCGGCACAAGGCCAAATGTATGGGACACCCAGTGAGAATCGAACTCACTATTCTGTCGTAATTAATCTAGCGAGACAAGCTTGCTAACCATTACACCACGCCCGAGTATGCCGATGTATAGTGATTTTCTAAGCGCTGCTTAGATGTGGCACAAGGCTGGAAGTATGGAGCACCCAGTGAGAATCGAATTCACTACTCAGTCGTAATTGTTCGAGCGAGACAGGCTAGCTAACCATTACACCACGCCGAGGTGCCCGAAGTATACCGATGTATATGTTGTTATATATCTCAGCTAAGTTTGACACGACTATAACTATGGGGTTACCGTTGAGTATCGAACTCATTACTCAGCAGTAATAATCATCCATAATAATTCGTTAAACAGTACTTCATTCTGAGGCACCGAGTATAGTTATCAAGCTTAGCTTAGTTTAGCACAAAATCATAAGTATAGCGATCCCGGTTAATATCGAACTCACTATTTAGTAGTAATGATCAACCAGAATAGCTACGTAACCATTAGTCTAAGCCTTGGTGCTCAAAGTTCATAATAGGTTACACGTAAATCCTGTCAAACATTGTTTTCAAGGAAATAGATCAGACAGCTTGGATTCATTTTAACCCCGGAAATTGTATTAATCTGAACGAAGCTGGATAAACATTTCTGTTACAATAAAAATTATCCAACGTAACCTAGAAAGGTGTCCATAAACTTATCTTTTCGCTCCCGCCTGAACCTGGGCGATTGAACCACATTCCTGACATTTTCGTCTCGCGAGCAAAGTAACTATTTGTTGATGCTCTATATTCGGTGCTCAGCGTAAATCATTCTCCACCTGCGCGCTCTCAACTCGAGTCCGGATCGCTGGCTGACTTTTTACATTTCTTTTTCTCCGTTTATACATAAGTTAACATTTTATTAAAAGAAGAAGAAAAAAAATCAATGTTGGTTGCATTAATGTATTTATAGTGAAACTATGTCAGTCTTGTCGACCGGCTAGCCGACACATCTTGACTTCACGACTGACTACTTATATTGTGGGACTATGTCACTTTTACTTATGATAATTTTCTCCCCAACCCACCTTGTTTTTTTTATTTTTGCCATAAATAAATCTTTTAAACAACATTAATTTTCTGGGCTTTAACTACAGCAGCCATCATGAACTTATCTAGGGCGTTTACGATAATATGATTTGCAAAATTGTCTCTTCTTTGTGTGCCGTGTCCCCTCAGGATGTTGGCGATCATGGCTCTCCACAGTTTCTTGTCCTTTGTAATTCTTAATAAAATTTGACTTTTTATTATCTCTGTGTTCCGCCATCCATTTACCCAAGTTCACTAAGTAGGTTATGCTTTGTTTTCCTTTGTCTCTCTTGCCTTCAATCCTGTGAGTATCAGATTTTCCAAGCCCTCTTTCCTCATTGTGTATCCTAGAAATGTCAACTCTCTTCTTGGTGTTAAGTGTCCTTTTGGTTTCCAAAAATCAAAGTTGACTAGAAATCAAGACGTCTAAAGAAAAGTGAGAAATTCGAGAGAAGAAACTTTTAGCATAGAACTTACGGTTACATCTAGCGGCCATTTCACCTGTAAAATGATGAGTTCTTGACGCCAGTCTAGTACTGCGCTTAGACTCAGAGTTTAGGTATCATATAGAAAAGTTCATCAGATCAATTACCATAAAAGTATTTAAAGAAAAGGCACAGGGAAACTATATTACGGCGATGAGAAAGGGACCGAAATCGAGATGCCAGGTCAGAACCAATGATATAGCAGATTCTTTGGATTTTATCAAGAATCTCTAAACATGCAGCAAGAGCCACAGGCCATATATTAATGGTAGACTTATAAATATGTATGATAGCTTTAGGCGAGTAAAATGACTATATAAACATTTAGTAATACATTGAAAATGTTAGAAATGCCGCAATATAAAGCTTTTTGAATCAGGTTGACGCAAACCCATGACACGCGTCGTATACCTGAAATAGCAGTCAGGTGAAACTGCTCCTCAGGGATCAGGTCGTTAAAGCGGAACCCGGTCGTTAAGTGAGGAGTGACAGTCCTCATGATCTCACTGTTATTTTTTTTTATAAGCATGAGGCTAATAATAAGCCTCACAGAGCTAATATTAAGCAAATAATTAAGCATATTTTAAGCATTAAATGAAACTATGATTTCTTTTTAGAATGGTTGTAAGTAGAATTCTCGTATAAGATTTATTAGAGTCCAAGTTCAAAGATCTTCATTTAAAAGATAGAGATGTACAATCTGCTATATGTACATACAGGGTGTAATGGGTAAATTGTCGCCATTTTATATTCTCAATTTCGCGCATGCGCGTTGTTTGTTTTTGATTTTGTCGACTGCACATTATAATAGGGTCAGTTGGACACAGTCTGTGAGAAAAATAAAGTAACATGACGCAATACACTCCGCTAGGAATTTGGAAACTGCATGTTGTACTGCCTGGAATTCGAACCGGAATGTCCAATACGAACATTTCAGAGTATTTGGCTGACAATCTGAGGACATTGCAGAGGATTCGGAAAGAGTTGGATTAGTCTAATGGTGATTACGAAGGTACGGCTGTTCGGAAAACTCACTTTGATCGTTTTGATAAGAAAAGAACTCTCGATTTTGTTGGTGAGGGCATTAGACTCAACACAGAGGCCTACATCAAGTGACTTGAGGAGGTAGTGCTGCCCACGGTCAAGAGAGTGGCTGCTGGAAGATCCTATGTCTGCTAACAGGACTCTGCACCATGCCATACAAGCAGGAGAAACCAATCATAGCTGTCAAACAATTTCTGCATCCACATTACCCCTTAGATCTGGCCACCTAACTCTCTAGACTGCAACACTCTTGATTATTATGTATGGGGGTGTAGTTGAGCAAGAGATCAACAATAATCCTTTTAACACCAAAGATGAACCGAAGGCAAGGATTATGGCAGCATTCACCAACTTAAACAAGGAGACCGTCCAGAAGAGATGCAAGAGATTCCGAAGTTGTCTGGGGGCCGTGATCCAATGGCGATTTTATTGGATAAATTTACTCTTTAGTATTTCAAGATATTTTTTGTGTAATTTTCGTAAATGAGATGTCAGTGTTATTTCCATTTTTGTGTAGTTTAGATGACAATTTATCCATCGCACCCTGTATATGTGCGTGTTCACTCCAAGTATATATCTAACACAGTGTTCAAAGCAAAAATAACAGAATAAAAAGGAAAATGTAACATCACCTTAAGACCTTACAGCTAATAATAAAACCAGAGTTAATTTTATCGCTCTCAACTTACGAAAATAACTAAAATATTAAACTCTTATTATAGCTACATTTTAAGCAAGAAACAAGATTGAAATTAGGTTCATTTTAAGAATCTGTCGCGGGCCCCTCGTGCGCCCCAGTTTCACAAAAGGGTGATGAGGTCACGAGAGGCCCGCTAACATTTTCGAAGACGTTAAATCTGACAAGGTGAAACAACATAGACGACAGAACGAGGATATATAGGATATAAGTTAATTTATCCTAGAAAAGTAATAAAGAAATAAAGGTGGTCGGAACGGTAGAGATGCAGATGTTCCGGTGCAGGCATTGATGGTCAAGGTTGGTTGTTACAGGTGTCATTACAGGTGATCGCTGCTGGTCATGCAGGTGGTCGCTGCTGGTCGTTGCAGATGATCGCTGTAGTTGAAGTTGATGTCAGTCGTTGCAGATGATCGCTGCTGGTCATTGTAGTTTGAGGTTGATGTTGGTCGTTGCCGGGATACCAACTTGACGTGTTAGGAAGGAAAGAGGAGCTGGCGTTGCGATGTTGTTCGGGCATATCAAAGGTCCAGTGCAGGCGTTGCGTGTCTGCCGGTCGAGTCCGATATTAGTAACCTCCCGTAAGAATTACAAACGTAGTGTACGGGAAAGGTTATGGACGACGTGCAGGCAGCCAGTAGGGACGGAATGCCGAGAGTCGAACGTTGGCAAGGAGCAAGAAGCAAGAGGCGAAGGAGAGAGAGAAGGAAAGTTTGCAGACAAAAAAATGGGAGCGTAACTTAATACACAGCCCGGTGGTCGACGTCCTGGCCACGGAGGCCAGGAGCCTGCGTACCGACCGTTTCAGTCGCCGACCCTAAATTTAGCGAGAAGTCACTGTCTTGTGGTAAGCTATCACAGTAAAGTCTCTATAAAAAGTAAGTCGAGATTAGCTAAAAAGAAACTAAGGCCTAAAAATGTCTAGAAGTATATTACGACTAGGTTCGTAATATAACTAAACTGAAAAGGTAACTTGCTAGTCTCTACCTCGGGTTTAACAGCGTTTAGGGAGCACAACCGAAAGGTTATGGTCGAAATGACCTGTTCTCTTCCGGTTTAAGGAGCCTAGGAGGAGGTAACTCCGACAAATCTGTTAAGAATAGTCATATTCAGTTAATATTACGTGATATTGATTTTTTAAAAAAATGAGTGTAATGCCATTAGTAAGATGTGTTTTCTAGCCGGATTTATTTAAACTATACAATGAAAAGATCCAAGAGAACTAGAAGATCTACCAGAATTTATTATCGATGGAATAACCTTAGCAACATACGCTACACTGATGGACCTAAAATGAAAGAACTTTACTGTAACTATTATTATTATTATTATCATCATTAGCTTGGATTTTATAAGCATAACAATGCTCAGATTCAAAAATCAAGTACATTTTAAGCATCGCACATTATTTCCAGATGAACCTAAGTCGAATGCTTGCATAAGATTTATTCGAGTCAAAGAACTTTAAATAAAGATAACCGTGTAATACAATCTATATGCGAGTGTCCCACACTCCAAATATATAGTTAGCATTGTATTAAAACAAGAATAAAATTATATATGTGACGTTCTCTTTCTGTTCAAGTAAAGAGTAAGTCGTTGTCTATCCTCCTTATCCTCATAATCTTCATTTCTTACTACTTTCTCTTTCATTCATATCACACGCCTCATTCATCATAAAACATTTTACCAGTAACCCACTATATTTAAACGGCTCTTGAACAACGTATAAGGTGAATTTTAATATATGAAAAAAATACCGTCCAAAAGAAAAACTTTACAACTGTGAATATCCCATCAATTTAATATTACTCTGGCTTTTAAAAAGCGATGATTAAAATAAAGCCTAAACATATGAAGATAGTGAATTTATACGTTTTCTTTGTTCTGGAGAATTTACTACAAAATATTAAACACTATTAGATTGTTTATTTACAAGAATAATTTACAACATTATGAAAACTAACACAATTATAACTAATGCAATGCAATATTTATAATTTACCAATTTATAAAGAACTAAATATAAAAATAATTTTTAATTCGTCAATTAATAAATGTTATATAGGAATAAAGTGTCGCTGCCGACACTTGATTTTGAACATAGATCGCCAGTGAGCAAACACAGGTGATCCCTTAACTGAATTAAGTAGACCACGTGAACATAGAGGATACGCATATATGTAGGAAGTAGCTGACGACTAACGATCGCTATTTCTCCTCTATCACTATAAGGACCGCTATTCTCTACTCTATTCACTATACTATTTCTCTATTCTCGATCACTATACGGATTACTTTTCGAGCAAGTATTATCGAGCAAGTACTATTTGTGACACCATTTACGAGGCAGAGAAAGAAAGAGAAAGAAAGGAAGGCAGAAAGAAAGGCGAGACGAATCGTAGGTGATAAAACAGCCACACACATGGCCTAAGAGACAATGAAAATATTGATAAGTAACAAGTGAAAAAGTGTGTCATTACAATGACAGGGAATTTCTGAGTAAAAAAAGAAAAGGAAAAGAAAGAAGGAACCAGATGTGTTTTGATAACGGCTATGTTATCTAGGTGCGTACACGAATGGCTGGACCACTGCCCAGAAAAAATTCAAGTGAAAATGCTATTTCGATAAGTAACGAGAAACAGGCCACTAAAAAGGACTTTGGACAGATATGAAAATTAAATCCCACCCAAGCAGTGCAGCTGACTGAATTCTTTTCGACGAAACAACTTTGCCCTGCGATAATAAAATTATGTTATCAGACATATGTACCGAAGGAAAATGAATGGGAACCAGAAGTGTTTTCATTTCTTCCTTGGAGGCGACAGACTGACTGAAAATTTTGGAGATATTTCTTTTCTGAACCCATGTTACGAAAACCAACCATCTTGATAAATTAGCGATAAACTACCTGACAAACACCACGTGTAAAACAAGAGATGTCATATTGTCCGTTCGTGGCTAGAGAAATGATAACGGCGATTTGAAAGGAAGAAAAAGGAAAGAGAAGAGATAATTAATTTTTTTTTTAGTTAAGCAAGGTATATTTTTTTTCCCGAAACAAAGCCGCGGATTGTTCACGCCCGACTAAGACATCATTGGTCAGGTGGTGATCACGTGACGCACAAAGGAGGAGGAAAGATACCCGACCAAGACCTCATTGGCCGAGAGTAATCACGTGACGCACGAAGAAGGCTGTCAACGCCCCATCCAGAGTATAAGTATGAGAAGCTGCTACGAAGAAGTGGGGAGGGTAGTTCACGCCCCTCAGAGGTATGGTGAGAAAGTGGGAGTGAGGAGGGGTTACCAAAAATGGAAAAGAGTGGAAAATCCCTAACCAGAAATAAAAGTGGTGGATATGTATTTAGAATTATCGAGGAACCCCCCGACGCCAACAGACCCAACCCGGTTTTTGTCGGCGTCAATAAAAGCAGGGCCCCAACAGGCAGAAATCAGTTCGGGCTCTGGCGGTTTCCAGTTGAGTTCAGAGAGTTCGGGCTCTGGCGGCAGAGATGAGTATCCAGAGTTTTGGGCTCGAGTTTCCAGAGTTGAGTTCCCAGAGTCAGTCTCCAGTTGAAACCGCCTCGAGATAGCTGACCAAGATTCACGCAAAATTCCGGACTCCTCTTCAACCCCAAAACAATTATTTTGAAGAGCGACTTAGAACCAGACTACCGAAATAAGTTTTTTTTTTCGACTTTCGTCCAAAGACACACCGAAACGCCAATTTCTTAGAGAGCAAACAACTTGAAGCGTTAAAACTCGCCTAACGGAAAACGACGTGTCACAATCCATAGAACGGGTCGGGAGAAAGATGCAGTCCTATGTATCGAACAACTAGACATAAAGTTTGTTACCTTTTTCTTTGATACTTTGAACTTTTTGAGTTTTCATTTTTTTTCTTTTATGCATATTTGTGTGTTATCACCCCCGTTGAACTCAGTTGCATTACGGCCCCAACCACTGTTCGATCTCGTCTGCCTAAGATCAATTCACAACGTGGGTAGGCAGACTGGAGATCAATGCAGTTACCTTGGTAACCAGGCGTTGGAAGCGAGTTGGGAACGACGAGGCTGATATCCAATCTAACCAGATTCCCACCCGAATCACCAAAAGGTTAGAACGTCACATTTGGGTGTCACGACCGATACCAAGCCAGTTGGTCGTCACAGGACGAGACAACACGACTGACGCGACAGGCGGACGTCACGTTTGGAGCAGCGACACCCGAACGGAGCAGCGAGGAGCGAACAGCTGGCGCTGCGACCGGGGGACGACGTCACATATTAGTGCGAGTGATATTCGAAGGCGTCTGACACCAGTAATGTTCAACGGCGTTACTATAGTTTGTATCTGCGATTAAATGTGTCTACTACAAAGAGCATTACGAAAGTGACAACGAGTATTCATTGACATTACAAAAGTGTCAAACGAGTGTACTTACGACCATACCACGTTGAAACATCAAAGTTTCGAGCTTAAGGTTTAGCCTGATTAGTACTTAGATGGGTAACCGCTTGAAAATAGCAGCTTGGATATTCGGGTAAAATAATGGATAATGGCTCGGAATTGGAAATCGGAGAGTCGAATTCCAATTGCGTTCGTTATATTCACTTATGAGCAAATACTTTTTGGACAGGTATAAATCAAACACTTCTCCCCGAGCTATGGGTTAATTAGTAGGACAGTAAATCATTATCTCCCCAGCGATCTAAAAAAAGATTCTGAAACAGTAAAAAAACAAATCAGTCAATGAAAGAACGTGATATCGCAATATTCAATCATTGTCACTTGTATTGCAGCATAAATGTGAATTTTTTACCCAGGACAACACAGTCTTTGCTATTGTTGTCAAGTGTCCACTTTAGTGTCTTTATGGCTACGGTCAGTCAACATGCTTTAAGCACACAGATGTTCTAGTGGTGCTACCATGGATATTAAAATACACACACACACACACACATAAGGCTCAAACACTAATATTCCATGATTATAATTAATTAAATTGGAATTAGTGTTTGAGCCTTTTATATTATATTCTTGCTCTCTCCTGGACATTGCGTTCTATCCTTTTGGATATATATATATATATATATATATATATATATATATATATATATATATATATATATATATATAGTTAAACCTAGAAAGCCAGACAAATCTACCAAGGTTTCACCTAAGCGGGTCGTCAGGGAAGGCTGGTTAAAAAGGTAAAGAAAGAAGTTAGTTGTTTTGCGTACACGTATCGGGTTTTTTTTCTTTGGGCCTTGGCCTTGCATGCTGGACGATTATTTTCGGCTAACGTACATGTTCTTAGTTCTTTCTTTTTCTATAGCTTTTTCTCCCCCTTTGGTATTGGTTTGATTATTTGCAAATC
Organism: Acanthosepion pharaonis; assembly: GCA_903632075.3. NCBI lineage: Eukaryota > Metazoa > Mollusca > Cephalopoda > Sepiida > Sepiidae > Acanthosepion > Acanthosepion pharaonis. Next base: position 135,018 of record CAHIKZ030004683.1, read on the forward strand.
AAGACACCAAAGGTTTTCCGAACGAGTATAGTTTCTTATATTTAGAAGAAGATTATTATTATTATTATTGTTATGGTGTTAATTTGGGGTTAATAAAGACGAACGCCAAATAACATGTAACAATAAAATGGGGTTTATTCGGTTGGTAAGTTGGTACAGATATCGCCTGAGTAGTCTATAACTAACTCAGCCCAAGAACTTCTCCGACACTGTCTTTTGACATGCCACTCTTAACGTCCTTGTTTGTAGACGAGTTCATCTTCAAGAGGGGTGGTAGGTTCCTACACAACAATTATTAACAACAACAAATATATATATATATATATATATTTCAACCAATAAAATTCCATCAGAAGATTTGTTGGATAAACAATCATTACTAGGGAAAATGTCATCAAAATACTTGCGGACGTAATTGTAGACCTTATTTTGGGGCCATTTAGAAAATAACAATAATAACTCCCTTCATCACTCCCACAAATTCGAGAAAAAGATTTTCGCAAGCCAGTGTGAAATTATTTTCTAACGAATGAAAACCTTTTATTCAAAAAGTTCACACCTTTACGTCAAATTAGATTTTGAATCCATTTGAAGATATAAAAATTGAAGCATACTTCTTAGGGCTCAAATCAATTTCCAAGACCAGTTTGATCTGCACGTGTGTACACAATGGAAGATACGACAACCAGCAACCTCCGATTAAGTCATTGCCTACGCATACAATAGAAAGCATTAACCAGCAGCCGCCTACTAAGTCTTTTGTCTACGGACTGACAAACACATTAGGCTGACCATTATAGGGTAACTATTCACATATTTCACAGCGCACTAAGAACACTTAATTACTATATAAAATAAACTTCACTGCAAGGAAAATTGAACATTCTATTGCTCTTGTATATTTCTGAAAAGACAATAAAAATGTTATTTCAACTAACGTTCTCTTTCTACTTTTCCTTCAGGAAAAAATATTTTGTATGTTCCATTTAAAAGGTGTGTTGTTGTTGTTGTTGTTAAATGTTTGGAATCCCAACACTCAGATAGCAACAAAAATCTGGGTAGACTGATCTCAACAGTGGTGACCAACGACGTTTCAAAGAACATTTCCCCAACAATACTTTTAACGAGAAATGTCTGTGCTGAGAGTTTTTGTTTTTAAAATGTGGAAAAGCTTTCCATATTGAGGGAGAGAAAGAGTGATGCTTTAGTCTGTCGGTATAATTTTCAGAGCAGAATTTTGGGGATTTGTAGACGAATTAATTGAAAATTTCTTTATTAGATTTCAATCCTTCTGTCTTACTTAAGAAGAACAATTTTAATGATTGCACAACGTGTAGCTTCTCAGGTCACATTGACAAAGGTCAAAAGGGAATTTTGTAGGTAACAGACAAAAATCTCCGTTTCAAAGTTTTACTGAAGGGGACCCAATTCGAAATTGATCTGTCTTTCTCTTCCTAGGCTTACAGCCAAATCACGTTGAAACACCAATTATCGTCTGATCACTGAAGTTAAGTAATGTTGATCCTGGTCAATACCTAGATGAGTGACCGCTTGGGAATACCAGGTGCTTTAAGCTCGGATGCGTGGGTGGTGTAATTTCAAAATTGGAAATTGGAGGGCCGACCTGCAATTCCGGTTAGGTTCATTATATTCACTTAGGCGCAAATCCCCTTGGGAAAGGTATGAATACACCACTCCTCCAGCTATGGGTTAATTAGTAGGACTTGTATCAGTAAATCATTATTATCTCTAAAAACTTCTTACAATCTTAAAATATTTTCTGGCTTTTAATAACCTGTAAAAGTTTGATAAGCTGTAAAAAACGAACTGATTAATCAGTTTTTTCTTCCTAGTGACATCTTTAAACTTGTTCAACTAAACTTTGTCTCAAATTTTGGTATCTCTCTTCAATATCTTACTGATCATAGCCAATCATCCATCGCTAGCCTGAAGGTGGTATGATTAGCGCAATTAGCCATCCTTAACAACGCAAGTCAACTTTGAGGTTAGAGATGTTTGCAAAATCGAAGGAGTTTATAATGACTTCTGTGTTTCTGGTAGCGGAAATGTTCCGGAAAATTTTTTGTATGACTGACAACTTCCGGCAGTTCATAATATGGAAGGCTTTGTGACTTTAGTTGATTTAGCCTGAACCCGGTGAACCTCCAGTCTTTCTTGGAAATCATTGAGGTTTCACACTATTTACTTTAATGAAGGGCAGATATTTGGCTGGGAAAATTGAGGTAATGAAAATAACAATAAAAGCAGCAGTAAGCTGAAAGAATAAAAAGACGAGATAAAAATAAGTCGGAAGAATACTTATTGTCAAAGTTCAAAACAATTTCGCTAAAGGCTGTTCATTAGTTTATAAACTAACAACCTACACACGGGTATATGTACAAGATGTGTCTTTTCTTAATGTGGCAATCACTAAACACAAACTGACTAAGCAACTGACTGCATTTCTTATGGGGCTCTATTTATAATTCATTTTTAAATTGTGACTTCAAATGTTTTTTTTTTCTGAAACAAGACAATTAGATCAATATCAGAAGCGATAAAAAAATAAAATTACTTGCAGCTTTCTTAATCTAGAGGTGTATCAATATGAATTAAAAATGATATTCCTAAAAGGAAGATTAATATTGACACTAACCTACAAGTAGTTGTTGTTGTTAAAGCAACCGTACATATAGTTGTTAGCAAAAGAGATAGCCCTACATGCAAACTACAAATTAGTGATGGCAAAATCAAACGAGTACAAGAATTTAAATATATGGGAAGTGTTTTAACAGGGGACGGAAAGTGCGGCACTGAAATACGAAGGATCATTGGAATAGAGAAAGATGACTTCCAAAAGCTAAGCAAAGTATTAAGAAACAGTAAAATATCTGGGAAGTGTTTTAACAGGGGACGGAAAGTGCGGCACTGAAATCAGAAGACGTGTTGGGATAACCAAAGATGCATTACAAAAGCTAAGCAAAGACAGAAAAAATTTCGTTGAAAACATAGAAAAGAATACTGAACTGTTATGTGATATCAGTCCTCTTGTATGACAGTTAATATTGGACAATCTCCTCAGAGATGAGGAAGAGACTTGATGCATTAGAAATATAGTTCCACAGAAAGATACTGAGGATACCATGGGCCGAACATATGAGCAACAACGAGGTTTTGGAGAGAATGAAAACAAAAAGGAAACTCATACTTAACATCAGGAAGAGGCAGTTGAAAGTTCTGTGGCACGTAATGAGGGAGGAGGGCTTGGAAACTTTGATACTCAGGGTACAGATTGAGGGAAAGAGGGACAGATGAAAATTTGATGGGCTTCAATGAATGGATGGCAGAACAGGGTTTGGGAGAAATAACAAAAAGACAAAACTTATTAAGTTACAAGGGACAGGAAGAGGTGGAGGGCCATGATTACCTACGTCATTAAGGGACACGGCACATAAAAGAAGATTAGATTGGCAACTATGTCTCAACGTTTTACCGTTGAATTAGCTAGATGCTACTGCTACTTCTAACAGTTTCTTTTCTCGCACTTTTCACCCGTGAAAGTCTCTTCCGATTTCATGCTTCCCTGATAACTACAATCTTCAAAAATTTAAATGCAACGTCAATCGCCATTTTCTGTTCTCTTAATCCCTCTTCCTTTTTTTTTAATCCTTTCTTCAATCACCCCTGTCCCACCATTCTCTTTCACTCCTCGTAACCCCTGCGCTCTAGTAGCATTATCGCGAAACGATTAAAAAAATCTCCCGTAATAATAGTAGCAATTCTTTAGCATCAAACGCAATACTGAAAGGTGCAAATTAAGCAGTATATGAAATAATTCCAAAGTTTTAATTACACCAACGTCGGTCCGGGTAAAGTTCACTACGAATTAATAAATCATCACATTTCCTTTTAAACACTTTCGACGATATTTCCAAGAAATATGGAAACAGATGACTGTAACCCCTATTCCTAAACCCAGAAAACACAATACAGATTCAGAAAACTATCGACTGATTTCGCTGACAGTTTGCCCATGCAAAACCATGGTACGTATGATAAAAAACGCATTGACCGGCTTTCTGGAAATCAACGGCCTTATCACCGATTTCCAATGTGGCTTCTGAAACAAAAGAAGCACTATTGATCCCATAGGCCGCTTTGAAACATCCATAAAGGAAGCTTCCATATGTATAAAAAGAAATGAAATACAATGATCTCTTTTTTTTCTTTTACTTGTAAAAGGCATACAAAAAGCAGTTTGGAATATGATATTATGAGAGACTGAAACAAGACTGACAAGTTTCATAAATAATTTAATGCCAGAAAGAAACTTCGTATAGGAACTATCCCCTCCGACCTTCAGGATCAAGAAGAGTAAGAGACTCCACGAAGAAGAGTTCTGTTAATTACACTAAGATTAACAACATAGTTAAATGTCTAAATCAGTGAGTTGAATGCTCTCTGTATGCCGATGATTTTTTCAGAGATGCTATAGATCAACATCCATCCATCAATTGCAGCAATGCTTAAATAAGATAATAGACAGCAGAAAATGGGTTTAAATTTGCAAAGAAATTTACACACAAAATATGTTAATTTTTGCCTACTGAGAAAACATGGCTGATGTCTCAATTCTCAAGCTTGAAGAAATAGAAATACTCCTGCAATTTCATCGGGGTTATTCATGATTTGAAAACTTACTTTTATCCTGCACATGAAATACATCAAATCCAAATGCAGCAACACTTTACAGCACATAAATGTAAGAGAGAGTAGCCGATCGAGAAAGCTGACTAAAAATTATAATATTTTATCTGTTTTAAAACTGGAATATATTTGCTTCATTATAGATCGGCCAGAAATCATTATTTAAAAACTTTCGAAACGATCAACTATTAATGTATGCAACCTGTACTTGGAATGCTTGAAACATCTCCAGTGGACAACATATACACAGAATCTCATGAAACATTGCTAAAACTCAGAAGTGAAAAAAAAAATCAGCGATATAATACTATGTAAAACTTCTAAACCCTGCACATTTATCGCCCTGTTGATAGCGGTCATAAATAGGCTAACCGGATTCCTTATTTAATAGCGTAAAATAAACCCCAAAATTGGCGACCGGCTTACCATACCTATGTCTACCTTTTTCACACTCGTGCAAACCAATCTCATGTCTACCTTTTTGAGTCTCATATAAACCAAACTTGTCTTACTTTTCACTGCAGAGTAAACCAAATCTATTTCTATCATTTTTAATCTCAAGTAAAGCCCACGGGTGTTTACCTTTTTAACTCTCGCTCAAACAAAACTTATGTTTACCTTCTAGACACTCGTGACAATCAAACCCATATCTACCTTTTTGACTCTCTGACAAACAATACCGATGACTGTCTTTCTACTGTTTATCAAAAAGACAGCATATTTAACGGCAAATATGCTGTAAATGTTGGTAAGCCGTAACACAGTCCAAGTTGACCCAAACTTTCCATTTAATCCTCTATATGATTTCTCATTTAATTCAAAACACAAGCATCTCCTTCACAAAACAATAAAGGCTTTCTATTTTCGAGTGCGACTCAACATTGAAGGATCAAAAAGTTTAGTTATTAATATAAAGAATCTCATCCTATCGTTTATACCTCGGATCATTAAACAACCCAAATTAATCCTAGACGTGAGCAAACTTTCAAAAACGAAAACTCATCCTTTTCATCTACTTGTGTCTTGTCCCTTCTAGCCGTGAGCAATTATGGTTCTCCACACTTTCCTATATTTTTTAGCCCACTCTTTTTATTATCCCTCCTAATCCCTGTTATGCCATCTATATATACAAGTTCGTTCGTCAGGTTACTCAACGTTTCTTTCTGTCTCTTGTCTTCAACATGTCCTGCGAGTGTCAAATTTTCCAAGCCCTCTTTCTTCTTTATGAGTACCGGAGCACCCCCCTCACAAGATGGAATAATCTAAAAAGATAAATAACACGCTTTCTTACTGAGAGAGTGGAAGTTGAACTGAACTTCTTGTCGATCTCTCTGCCTCCGGGCTGAGAGGAACCTAGACGGGTCTATGCCAAAGGGCAAAGTCTCGTCTAGGGAGGTAGACAGCCACCGACACCGTGTATGCGGGGTCTACGGGGAAATTTTGCCCGAGCGTACGCGCTCTGAATGCCACACGTTAAAAACCGGCCTTGTGCCACACCCGCCTTGTGGGAGAGGCTTCGGGTAAATACTGAAGTTGAATAGGACTGAGGTGAACTTTACGATTAACTTATTCCAGTAGACTGTGTTCTCGACTATTAGTACCGTATTATTCTTCGGAATAAATTACTACTGCTTCTTATGTGTATCGACTTGTACATTTCACGAAACAAAAAATTCAATGAAACAAGTACGTGTTCACACTTCCAATCAGTGGAGATTATTAATCAAGAAAAACACCATAAAACCAAAGAAAATTATTCCAAATACTGCCTATAGTTATAGATGCTGCCAAAGGCAATGACCTGAATATGAAGCCGTTTTCAATAAAAAAAAATAATTGCTAGGAAATGCTTTCCAAATGATACATCCATTCTTTGAAAGCCTAGTAACAGATTTAGCGCTTCACATCATTTCGAGAGCAACTTGAAAATATTTATCTTCTTGGTTCTAGCATTCCTAAAAAACAGAACACGGGAAAATTCCTCAGTTGTAAAACTCTTGGGCAGACTGACCTCCATGTGCAATTCAAGTAAGCCACACTAGAATGAGGAGCCGACTGGTTTATGGTTGCGTATATCGACTGAGATCCAGAATTGGCGAATTCCTTCGGGACAAAAAGGCAACAGAGTTGAAGTGACAACATACACAACAAGCTCTTCGAAATGAAGCCCTCCCTAGAAAAGTGGGGAAAAAAAGAAAACCCGAAAATAATTATTTACTGACTACACATCGGCCATACAAATGTCATACACTCTTTGATATACAGCTGAAATGTGCAAGATGCCAGAACTTCTATACAGTAAAGCACTTTCTGATCGAGTGTGCCAACCTGGATCTCTCTAGACAGCAATTTTTTTTTTTTTAGAATGAGCGACAAGAAGGACCTTTTTGAAAACGTTGATGTTAATGAACAGTGGGCTTTAGTTCTAGAATATGAAGATCTAACCAAACAATTGTTTTTTCAAGAATACAACGATATTACACCAAAATAATAAGCAAAAACTTAAGATTCTAAAAATCCTCTCTATAAGAGAATTAAAGCTCAAAATAAAATAAAAGGCATCTATGAGTATAGCAATAAAGTTCTTAAATGTTTCTAGCAGAAAAGTTTTATTTATATATATATATATATATATATATATATATATATATATATATATATATATATATATATATATATATATATATATATATATATATATATATTATGAAATGGAAAAAAGTCCGACAATTATTTTAAGACATTTTTTATGTTTATATATAACATGAATATTTATGTATAGGATACAGGTTCGATTCCTGTCGGAGGACGCATATTTTCTATTAAAATTTCTTGGGCATTCAGGCTGGTAAGGACACATGGCACAGTGGATAAAGGCGTTGGTTAGATCCAGTGACTGAACCCAAAGAGTGTGAGTTCAATACCCGGCTAAGGCAGAGGGAAAATTAACAGGAGATAACTGATATCCATTAAACATGGCACGTGGAACTAGAACAGTCTACCCCAGTGAGCGAAATAAAGGGTTCAGTTCGACATTCCAACCACCTGAAGAAGGCCAGAGCGTACAACGGCCAAAACGTTGTAATAAATATGGCGACAAAGATGAGGACAATAGTCCGAATAATGTACTATTCATTTATTATGCTTATTATCCTATAAGGCTTATATATTTATTTCTGGTTTTAAAAAAAAGGGTGTATAAAAGTAGTTTCGTTTTTACAGATTTTTAATTTAAAGCTTATTTTCTGAAGAAAAGCTATGACCCCCACATTATTATTAATATTATTATTAACTCGAGAGAAAGCAGAAAGAAGACACTGGAGTACAAATATATGAAGCCCAATATACCCATCATGGTACCCAGTCTGATACCAAGCACATGCATCACCGCCAAATGTGTGCGATAGGGTGATAGGTAAACAGTAATTAACCTTATATATGGGGGCCCAGTTAGAAATAGTTTCAGATTGCGTAGCTCAGTCAGCTCAAAGGTGTTCCTAACTATCTTAATTGAACTCGGAAGTCGACTTGATGTTTTATCCTTGAAACTTAAAAAAAAAAAAAAAAATCGACATCTGATATGATGCTCTCCTGCTACTCCCGTTCATAAATAGATATGCACGGTGCATCGACATCTAGAGGTTAAGGAAATTTAAATCTACGACACTGGATGGGATATTGACTGTAGCCTGTCTTAATTCACGGAGACAAAACAAGTACGTGTTAATACTTCCAATTAGTTAAGATCACAAGCAATGAGTGCCATGTCTGGTGGTACAATGTCAGGTCGTCATTATCAGTATCATTATTTATTTAGGTGTATCAAAAGTATTTTCGTTTTATAGTCCTTTATTCGAAAGCGTCTTTAATTTATATATAAAAACAGTATATGACTATATTATTAGTCATTATTATTAATAAGGGATCATGAGAAAAAATTAAGACGACCAGCGTCACAAAATATGATCAAATTTCCAAACATCAATTAGAATATTTTGGCAAAGGTCGGAACAGTAACGCTCGTGCTGCGGCTGCATCGTTATTATTATTATTATTATTATTTCTTCCTTTGATTTCTATTTCCTTCCCGGTCCCAACCAGAGACCTAAGGTCAGAAATTGTTTCATAATATTTTCTACTATTCTTTTTGTTAAAAAAAAAAATCATACACATTTTACATAAATCTCTTCGTAATAAGTAAGCTATACTTCCGAGTAGAATTTTTTTGTATTTCTTTAAGGCATGAACTATTATCGGAACCTTTTCTAATCAATCTGTGGGCTCCAACTACAACTGGGATTATTGATGTCCTCATGTGCCACATTTTTTTGGATTTCCCTGTATTTTTTTAACATCTTCAAAGATACATGACAATCTGGAGGAGGAACAACAGTTATTATTATTATTATTATCATCTTTTTCTTCTGGTGTCGCACATTGATGCATTGAACGGAAATTCTGTTCTTGTGACATGATCTCACCAAGACTCCTCATAACTCGAGAACTTTTCGGAGAATCCTCACAGAGTAAATGATGGTAGTTTTCTGGTGGTCTCAATTCCAATTTTCCCTCAGCGATCTTTCCAGTTTTTTGGTCCTGCTTCATTCGCACCAATTACTGCTAAAATTACTTCAACAGTCTATCGTAATAAGGTCGGATCCCCGTGTTTCAATGATAGGACGGGTCTGGACAGAGAAAACCTATAGGATCTGGCTGTTATTCATATTACTTTATTTTCTATTTATTTAGGTAAACAAGTAAAAAAACAAACAAAGAGCTCTTTAAAAATGTCAATAGGCTCTAATATTTCTAAAGAAATTAAACGAAGGAAAACGAAACAAAGTATTGTCAAGAATTAATATTAAATGCTGTAAGGAAAGTCATTCACGTGTGACGAAGATATACATCTAAAGACCACACCCAGTTCATTTGATGTCGTTGTGTGACATTGAACTTGAAACAGGTGCAAAAATAAAGTCCCCCCCAAAAGTTATTTTATTTTATCAAAATATTAAAACTGTCTATTTACTTTATTGGTTTTGTGTATTATAGCTTATTTGAATCAGCTTCTTAGAAAAATACAAAAAAAAAAAGAAATGATCCGTTGTTTAAGATGCGCTGAAATTTATGCAATTAATTCTTTGCAAAATCAGTGTACTTCCTAAAGATATGGCAGGTGTCTCTTTCAAGTACAGGTATCTTCACACTTTCAAGAGTTCGTTTTACACCATTTCGCTCTTACGAAAGATCGATATTAGTTAGGGTTTTCCCCAGTATCCGAAAAGGCATAAAGCGAAGAAACAGTAATCATTTATTTATAGTGGGAAAATATGACCAAAACTAAACTAAAAACAAAAACAAAAAAAAAAAAACAGCAAATGTCATTTCTTTGTAGAAAAAAATAATTAAGACTAAACAATATCAAGAATGATCGCAGCAAATTGGCTCAAAAGAATACGAAAGCAGACATGACAGAGTAGGAACAGTAATACATCGGGAACTATGCAAATATTGTACGATACGAGCATCAGTACAAATCAGAAAAAGTAGGAAAGAGTGAGGAGTGAAGATTGAGTAAGGGTCTAAGTTTAGCACTTCGACGTTAGCAAGCTTGTCTCGTTAAGTTAATTATGACAAAGTAGTGAGTTCGATTCTCACTGGATGTTCTATACTTGCGGTCTTGTGCCACATCTACGCTTAGTAAGAGTATATGCTGAGTGAAAATTGAAGAAAAATTTAGCGAGCTCAAGATATGAAAAATTCAGATTACATGCTGATATTGAAATACGTTTGTGTCTAATCGTTTCTTTGTGTTCGTTTTTACAAACCATTTTTTCCGCCTGTTCTTTTCTTTTCTTAATCCTCTGAAATCGTGACTTTTGCGTGTGACTTTTCCGTATTTGAATTTCGTTCAGCTTGGTCATGTTGACGCTTTCATTAGACTTATTCATTTCTCTGTAGAAAAAGAAAACATTATTTGAGTATTCAATGTTCATTCTCTATTCAAGCCAACATGCATTTTTTTTTAGATAGATTCATGCTTACAGACACGCTATATATATATATATATATATATATATATATTACACACACATACATTTCTATATATACAGGGTATATCAAAAATACTTTTACAAACTTTGGGGACGGGTTTCTCACACCAAAACAAGGTCAAAAATCCATATAAACATATGTCCGCAAATACTTTGTTTTTGAGTATTAACTCAAAACAGAAGGATTAGCGGACAGTTGAAAGTAATGGCGTCCTGAGTATGACGATAAACTACACCCGGCAGCAAGGTCTCTGATCTGGAGGTTTTGAGGAGCGTGGAACCACCTCTTAATTACTGTTGTTCCCAGGTCCACCCTGACCCGCGGAGGTAGTAACTGTTAGGGGGCCAGCTATAGGAGAATAGTTAACCCCCAAACTTTCTTTTTTATTATTAGTGCTTCCATTATTTTAAATTATTATTATTTGAGGCTATTATACTTGTATTTTCTCCTAGTATATTTCGGGTTGAGTCTGGTAGGTTTTCGTGTGTGTTTAAATGAGAAAAATGCAATATTCAATAATATGAACTACGAACTTGGCAACATTGTGCCGACCGTGCTTGGCAAATAAAACATTCCGATAACTTCAGACACATACATAAAAAGTAAACAAAAATAAAAAATAAAAATCTTCCTTGATAATGGCTAAAAGAATAGCCGAAAGCACATTGATATGGAGAACTTTTGGGCAGTTTTTACACACGAAGTCCAGAAAAAAAATCATACGAAAACAAAAAAATTAAATAAAAGGTTTAATTGCAATACCTTGTCAGTCCTCTTTAACGGAAGACACACATACACACACATATATATGTATAGTAATAATATCAACACGCCTATCTTTATTCGCCACCTGAAGATTAATCTGACATGTTTCCTTGGTTGCGCCAGGTCTAACTTTCACGGCAAGGATTCACCATGCCACTTACATTGTAGCAAACCACACACATTCCCTCTGTATTCCATCGACGAGAGGTAAGTTCCACTAAAACAGCTTCTTTCCGCGAACCACTGCCCTGTGGGACCAACTCCAAAGGAGATGTTTTCCCGATTACAACAATCTTGACCTGTTCAGGTCTACAATTAACCATTATCTTCCCCTCCTATCCATATAAACTACCTCTTAACGTAACCCTCTTCCACGAGTGGCACCAGGCGTTGTACAGGGTGAACACGAGTGTAAAAAAACGAAACAGAAGATAGGAAACACCAAAATCCATTAGTTATGTAGGACAAATTTCTCACAGATGAAGAGAAGACTGGAACCAACAGAAATATGGTTCTACCGAAGAATGCTTGCTGGGAATTTGTGGAGGTTGCCTCATAATGTTGGGTTTTTACATTAAAAACGTATGAACGATGATCGAACGTTAATTTAGGTTTCTTCTCTTTATTATGAATACAAATTATACCCTTCTTTTGAGACGGAGTTTGTATTTCTCAGTCTGTTGAAACAGAGAGAGACTCCTTTGTAGACAACAGTCATCCTGATTAATTCTCTGGTGGTTAGAGGAGTAGACCAATCTATCTGCTTTCTAGCAAATGGGTAGAGAGACATCGAAGCCCACTTTTTCTATGTTTATATTTAGGTCGGTAAGTGGTCGTGCAGGATTATCGTTCGCTTTGGTATAGGGTATTTGATCTTTTGTTTTGCTTATCCAAGTAAATGGTTTCCGAAACAAAATTAGCTGTTCTTAAGAATATCAGTGTTAATGTTAAGGAGGTGTTAAGTAGGTGACATTTTTCAGGGGATTTAAAAAAATTATTTTATTTTATTTATTAAACTCAGCCTACGCGTACAAATTCCAGGGACAGCGCGAACAACGAGGAAAACTTAAAGAAAATGATAACAAAAAAAAAAAAAACACATACACTGGGAATCAGAAATAGACAAGTGAAATTACTTGGGCACATAATGAGGAAGGAGTGCTTGGAAAACATAACACTCAAAGGGCATGGCAAGGACAAGAGAGATAGAGGAAAGTAGCGGGCCACCTACCTGACATGCTTGTATGAATGAATGACAGAACAGGGGGCAGGAGGTTTAGCAAAGGTGAAAGTGGTGCTAAGAACCATGAAAATCTGTGGAAAGTCATGATCACACTCGGCCTGAAGGGGACAGAAGTACATATATATATATATATATATTATATATATATATATATATATATATATATATATATATATATATATATATATATATATATATATATATATATATATATATATATATATATATATATATATACCTCTGGGTGGTAGGTAATGGGTGGTGTAATGGTTAGCAAGCTTGTCTCGCTCAGAACTATTGCAACTGAGTAGAGAGTTCGATCCTCACTGGGTGCCCCATACTTTCGGCCTTGTGCCACATCTGAGCTACGCTTGGAAAATCACTATATATATATATATCGTTGTTGACTTACTACCTATGCGAATTACGACTGTTCGTGCTGTCTAGGTCGGTTCGTCAGGGTTGTCCGCTGTCGCCTCTCCTTTACGCTTTGGCGTTGGAGCCTCTCCTTCGCCGGCTGAAGGACGAGACCGGCCCTACGTGGAATTGCCGTTCCTGGAGGGTCTCGAGCCAGGGTTTCCGCGTACGCCGATGACGTATCTGCTTTCGTGTCGTCCCGCAACGACATTGAGGCGGTACAGAAGGCGCTTGATCGGTACGAGAAGGTGACAGGGGCCAAAATAAACCGCGACAAGTCGTCCGGCATGCGGTTAGGTGCCTGGAAGGGGGTCGCTCTCCCGGGCCGCTTCGGTTGGACAGACGGTCCTGTCCGCATTCTTGGAGTGTGGTTTGGGCCTGACCTCCAGCTGGAGAAGAATTGGTCTGAAGTACGAGCAAAGGTCGATTCCGCCGGTCAGACTTGGAATCGACGGAGGTTGTCCGTGAAGGGCAGGGCGGACGTGTGTGCTACATACATTTTCCCCCTGATTCTATATCGATTGTCCGTACTTCCTCTCTGTAAGACCCACAAGAAGGCGCTCGAGCGCTCGCTATCCTCCATTTTATGGAGGGGACGCGGGAATCGGGTCGACAGACGAGTCTGCAATAAATGCCTCACCTGCCGAGTCACATCCGTGCCTCTAGGTTAGCTTTCCTACGCCCCGCATTGACTGAAGGAGATCCGATTCTGGAGGGGATTGTTAGGGACGCGTTCCCTGGCCTTACCATCACTCCTCCCATCTCGCGGGTTGAGCGAGGTCGTAAACCCCGGGATCAATCGGTTTTTCTTTCGCGAGTGTCAGTCGGTCTTGAGGGCCGTTCCCCGGTCCAGTGACCTTTCTCGGCCTAGGAAGGTCTTCTATCGTGAATTAGTGGAGAGGCCCGCGAAGGATCCCCTACAAGATATGCTCGGCATGTCGGAGGAGGAGTTTCGCTCCTACTGGTCTTGGGCGCCAACGGCGGATTACCTCAGTAACCCTGAGTTTTCGCTTAGCTGGCGATTGGCTCGGAATCGGCTGCCTCTCAACGACAAGGCTTTCATATGGGGCTTGGTGGATTTGCCAGACTGTGAACGGTGTGGCCTTGGCTTAGAAGAAACGGCTGCGCACGCCTTCTACCATTGCTCCCAGGTCCGCCCCTTATGGGACCATGTCGGCGAGCTGACGGCTCGTCTCGCTCCCGAACAGCTTGTGTCCATCGATCGATTGCATTCGTCAGTCTTTAGTGAAAGGTGGGTAAAAGAAGCGAGCTTGCTTCGTGTGAACGGGGCTAGCCTTGATTTTCTCTTCTAGGTCAACCTATTGCATTTCGGGGTGGCTTCCTGTGGAACCCTCCCCTTGGTTAGGTTAGACAAGCTTCAGTGTACCTAGTTAATGTGAGTAAGTGTTGTTCCTGGCCTGCATCCCGGCCGTTCTTTGGTTATGATCCAAGTCGAGATTCCCAACCTCCCCAGTTTGTTTTGACCCCCACCCTTTCATCTCGACTGAGTCAGTTTTATATTTTCCCATTCCAGCCTAATATTTTATACTTTTTCCCACTCCCTTAGCGAGAGCGTCTCTTGATTTTGTCCCCTGCGCAGAATACAGCGGTCTCTCTGTTTTATGGGTTGGACGGTCCCTACTAACATCAATTATGTTTAGTTTGTATTTGTGTTTATTTTAAGTTTATTATTGGGTTCATTTCCCTCCCCTCTCATTTTATCATTATTAGAATTGTATATATATATATATATATCATCATTAAAATTTTTATGGCATGGGGCGCGATTTTGGTAGGTCTCCCTTGAGAGCACGTGGTATTATGGTGGTTGAAGGATTGTTTGGTGATGGACCAGTTCTTTTGGTGAATGAGTAAAATGTAATGTACGAATGGGTCGCTAATCTGATTAGCTACGTATAAGATAGTTAGTCTTGACCAGCCTCTACCCCTCCCCTTTATTGGCCTGGTGCCACAATTTGTATTCTTTGTACGAATAAATATCAGTCTTGTTCTTATGTACATCGTCTTTGTCATGTTGTATTGATAATGTTATAATTTATGAATATGTCCTGGAGATCGTTTATTAGAGCGAAACGTCCGACGTTGGCATATTAACATTAAAACAGCATAATTGTATATAAGGATTTTTGTTTGTTTTTTCCGTATATATTTTTCTTCATATATATATATATATATATATATATATATACTGAATAACCAAAAATTATCGTTGTGTTTATTATGTAAAAATAATTTTTTTTTTCAATATTGGAGGTGGGGGCGAAATTTATACCAAAGTGGAAAAGTTTTCTTGTGACGCGATTCGTCTTTTAAGACTTCAGACTAAATATATTTTGTTGGTTCGACGACACAATATCAAATTTATTAAATAGATTTACCGCTTTGTCTCACTATTAAGAAACTTCCAATCTTCCAGAGAATGATCCTTGATTTTTTTCAAAGCAATTCTGTAGGGACCAGAATAAATAATCATTCAAAAGTACAATATATGACAAATATGGTCGATGTGTGAAAATCTCTCGTTATAACAAAATCAAGTGCCGTCCAGAAGGACCGTTAGGCATTGTCTTTTAATCAATCCCTTAGCTTTTCGCTGCAGACAGTTTGTCTCAGTGGAATTAGTGCTTGCTAGAATCAGTTGCTTGATTTACCGAAAAGAGCCTTCGAATTTTAATTTCGGATTTCATTTCACCGCGGTGCGAGGTGGTGTAATGGTTCTCAGTATGGTAAATGGAAATGATCCGATGAGTTTTAATTTCAGCGGAGGCTGGTTGCATTCCCTTTGTAACAATAAGTCCACATTTCAGTGATCTCCATTCCCAGATATACTCAGGAAAAAAACGTCCCGTTAATGATATGTCAATGGTTGACGTGAAAGTGAATAGATGTATAAATGATCTCTTGAGCAATATCAGTCGAATGAGTGCGTAGATGAAGAAAAAAATTGAGTAATGATGAGAGAGTAAATGAGTGATCCATTGAGAAATATCGAATGAGGGAGTCATTCAATAATTTTGAGTGAGTGAGTGTATAGAGTAATTGAACATGGTTAAATGTACGCAATTGACAGAAATACCCAACAAACATAAATTCACAGTTTTCAATAAACAATTGTAAGAGAAGGAAACAGGCCCAAAGTAATAATAAGCAAGCAAACAATATAGACAAGGCAAAGCAACAGTAACAAGGCAAAGTGTTTACAAACTCAGAACGGTATTATCATACAAAGGGAATACAGATAAGCGATCGCAGCATTTTGACTTCAAGACAAGGAAGAACAGATGAGACTGAGAAGTGGCTTTATTGGTTAGGAAAGAATCCCAGCATGCATCTGTGTATCTTTCTATAAGTTGGAGAGGAGCAAGTCTTTTGTAATCATTCCTTCTGTAAACTAGAACCAACATAGTGAATAAACGAGGTAACTCTTGAGGAATGTTGAGTGCGTAGATGAACGAGCCCTCGAGTAATGCCGTCTGTGAGTGAGCCTTTCAGCAATTTCGTGTCAGTAAATGAGTGATCCCTTGAGAAATGCCGACTAAACAAGCAAAGAAGTGACTAATGTCGAGTGAATGTGATCAGTGATCCATGAGCAAAAGCCAATGAGTAGATGAGTACGCAAACTAATGAGCCCTTGAGCAGTATCAAGTGATTGAGTCGATTGAACCATCGAAGAATGTTGACTGAGTTAGTAGATGAGCAAGCCTTTGAGTAATGTTGAGTGAGTGATTCGATCAGGGAACAAGAGTCGAGTGAGTATATGAGTAATCCCTTGAGCAAGTCGAGTAAAGGTGTAGATGAGTGAGCCCATAAGGGACGTCGACTGAGTAAACAGAGGATTGAGACTTTGATAATGTTGAGTGAATGAATAGGTGAGAGAAACTTCGGTAAAACAATTTCCTGTCTGTACAGGTGATAGAACAACAGCAATAAGCATAAATAACTATTTTAATTACACGAAGGCATGGCGCCTGACCAAATATCCATTGTTCCTGACGATGCTTACATCAATAAGGCGCAAGAATCTAAAGTGTTGCAATGGTATACTGAACTAGTTCGTTACCCATTACCACCGGACACGGCGCCTGTTATTTGTCAAGTTTAACCTTGTTTAGCATAAGATCATTGTTGTGAGGCACATAGATCGAACCCCCTGTAGCGATATCAGTATCAGTTAATATCTTATTAAATTGAAAACAGCCGACCTGTTACAAAAATAGATTCGGGCATTGTCCTATGATTGTAAGTAAAGTGGACTTCACAGGTCCATGGCAAGCGGCTCGGACAAAGCAAGTCACAGAATGATGATAAATTACATTTTTTAGACAAAGATTACACGACAAAGACTATAAGATATTAGCTTCTGTCAGCAAACGACGTGAGAAGACGTCTGTTAAGATTGTTCACCTCCCCCCATCAACTCGTCTACGCCCCATCTCGGTTTCGCTTGTCTATAGCAGTAAGTTACAACACGAGAATAAAATCTTATTGCTACAAATTTTCATGGTATTAATTCGTGGGTGACAATCTGACCGAAGGGTTATTTTAAAGCCACAAGTATTTGACTGGAAGAAGCTGCACCCTGAGAACGAACCTTCTTCTCAATGACCTGCAAATCAGCTTCCTAACCACAATTCAACAACTATTCGTGGCTCTTTTCCATTAAATATAATTTCTGTTCTTTGTCATTAAATATAATTTCTGAGTAAAAATATATAGGAAATCGGTTTTTATACTTCTTATAAATGTCTTGGAAATATGTGTCAAGAATTGTCTCTTTGTGTTTCTCCTTCACCGAGTCTTCGTGTCGAATGTTTCGCTTCCTGATCACCCAGACTTCCCGGCTTTCAATTTCACACCTGCTGCAGAGAAAGTCAGACGTGCCACAAATCTATAGCGTCTGATATCTATGGATTAAGTGGAAAGATAAATCAATATAAACGTATTTATTTCGACTCAACTCTTTTACTTCAATGATGTTTATCTGTACGCTTTAGAAAATCGTAGGAACAACAAAAATAAAGACAACCTCATGCAAGAAAGGATTAGTCTCATTTCGATTAACTATTTCTGCTCTAAACTACCGATGCTTGTAAAAAATATTTGGAACATTGAGGAGCCAACATTTGGGTCACACGAAAGAATGGAAAAGTGAATTAAAAAAAAAAGTTTTGCTATTATTTTGTTCAATTCTTTTATTTATTGGAAAATATTTTTAGTCAAATTTGTGTTTCAGTAACTTTTGAGCTTTGAATATAATATTTTTTTATGAATTTCAACTCATATCTTAAGTAAAAAAAAATTATTTACATAAGGCTAACAACTAACAATGATAATATATATTAATTTCAGACCACTGAAAATATTTGCTTCTAGTTTTTCAATTCTGGCGTAAAATTTATTTACAGTGCCCTTACACAAATGTAAGAGCAATATTCTGTGAATAATGTTGTGCTAATTCTACGCCACTGACTTTACGTTTTCGAGGTTTTAGTACAATGAATAAAATATCAATACACTTAAAAAAACAAATTTTAAGCAAAAAATCCGCTGTTTAGTAGTGAATGATATTTATTTTGCTAGTACAATAAATGTCTACAGCTCAGCTGAGTAGTGAGGAGTAGTGGTAATATTAATGGGTTTCTTTAAGAAAAGCGGAAGACTTGTCTATACATTATATATATATATATTAAATGCTGTCGGCGTTCGTGTTCTGCCTCCAGGTATACGTCCGTCTCGCACGCGTGCGTACCTCAGGCAGCCAGATAAACGCCTTAGGGCAGCCAAAACTCGGAAGAGAAAAACCTGTTCAAAAGCAGGTTTATTGAAAGCCAAAAGGGTGAAACTAGAACAAGAATTAAATACAAACTTGTCACAAGTTTAGTTTGAATAACAAGTAAAAGGTAAAAAGGAAAGGAATAAGTAATGCAGTAAAGGCTGAATATAACAGTAAGACTGTGGGTCTAATTGTATAAAAGACTATATAAGTTCGCCCATATAAAAGTAGATAGGTTCGTTTATCGCCCGGTCCATACACCTCCTCGATCTTTTGAACAGGAGTAAAGTTTTATCTCTTGTTTCCTGTTTAGAATTTGGTTTCCGATTCCTTCTAAAGTTTGCTTCAGCTTTATACTCCTAACGCTTTTTCTTTGCTAAATTCATATAGCAAACCTTAAACTTGGTGGATCTTGACTCTTGTATTGGATGCTCATTAATAAAAAAAAAAAAAAAAAAAAGGTAGCAAATAGTTTACCAACATGAATACGTAAAATGTTTATCATGGTAAGTTATCGGAAGAAAAAAAGTTATAGTTTGAGAAGACCGTGCAAACGGCACGTGGTGAAAGGGGTTTCTATGTGGTGAGATACAAAAGTAAAATAAATGTAAACAAAAGGTGTCTACTTTAAACAAATGTTCAAATAATGATATGATATTAAAGAAGATCAATTCAGAGAGGAAAGGGTTAGAAAGTTACATACCGGCGATGATATCGCAAGGAATAGACTATGGAGGATAAGAAAATATGGACGGCATATTTGATAGAGACTGTACTTTATTGTGCTGATCCCAGTGAATACTACGAGGTAAGCGTTGATTATTAAAAAAAATGTGCCCGAACAAAAAAGAGGGCAAGCAAAGCAAAGAGAAAGTAAAACAAAGTAAAAAGAAGTTCTGTGCTGTGGGAATACAGCAATATCTATTCCCATATATATATATATATATATATATATATATATATATATATCATTAGAACTTTCGGGTGTACATTGCCCAACTATTATTTGTTTGCACGCTGTCATTAGGCGGTCGACAACTGTTTTTGTGAAATAGACATTTTATACCCACTCGGCTAGCTCAAGATTTTACAAGTTTATATATATATATATATATGAGTGGCTTTTTCGAAGATCGCTGGAAATTGACATCGCAATTGATTTATCAATTTTATCAATCTTGATTTTTATGTCCTCTCTCTCTCTCTCTCTATATATATATTCTCTTACGACACACACACACACACATATCTATATATATGTTATATCAAAAATATTTTTACAAACTTTGGGGGTGGGTTCCTCATCAAAACAAGGACAAAAGTCCACAAACATATGTCCGCAAACTCTTCGTTTTTGAGTTATTAATTTAAAGAAAGTTTACGGTAGATGACTGCAACACAACACCGTATCATTCGTGTACATTTGTTGTTAGTCCATCTTCAACGTTTCACGTGTGTAGTAGTGAGTTAACTGAGAAGTGTTCCGTTTAACAAGAACTGCATATTCATATCGTGAGCAGACAGATATTTTTTTTACATACGGCCGTACGAATGGTAATGGACGCGATGCTGCACGGCCGTATCAGATTGCGTTTCCAGACCGACCGAAAGCAGTCGAGTCAACCAACATTTACTGCTGTCAAGTAGCCTAAGCATGTAGTACATCTCATAGTACGGCATGGAGAGTAGTGTAAGAACAGCTCCTGTATCCCTGTATCCGTATCATTTGCAAGGTGTGCATGGTCTTTCGACCTCTGATCACTCACCACGGGAGAACTTTTGCCGATGGCTTATTGCACAAGCTGTCGATCCGTTGTTTGTCTCTTCAGTCTTGATTACGGATGAGACAACATTTAGAAGAGATGGATAAACAAATTGACACAACCAACTTTTGTGGGCGGATCAGAATCCCCATGGTACAATACAGGCTAGACATCAGCATCAGTTTACGATTAATGTGTGGGTTGGAATTGTAGGTGACTGTCTGGTAGGGCCATATGTTCTCCCAGCATGTCTTACAGGAGCTATCTACAGGGACTTTATTTCTAACACACTTCCAGACCTGATAGAGGATGTACCCCTGCTAATACAAACACGCATGTGATTCATGCAGCACATTTTAGTCACATTGTTTGCGATGCACTGGCTAGCATCTACCACGAAAGATGAATAGTTAAGGGATGACCGGTTTTATGGTTTGTACGTTCCCCTGACATCAATCATTTAGATTTTTATCTGTTGGACCACCTAAAACAATTGGTTTATGCAGCAGACATTAATAATGCAGAGACGCTTCATCAACTGGTCATGTGGGCCTGCGAAACCGTCCGACACTGTGAAATGATCCGTTGCATGCGTGTGTAGAAGCAAGCGGAGGACATTTTGAACATTTGTTATGAGTTGCTGTGTGGAGGTGCAGCGATGGCCTTCTGGATATGTTTTTATAACATTTTACATTGGGGACGGGTTCCTGACACCAAAACAAAGTTTGTAAAAGTATTTTTGAAACTCCCTATTTATGTATGTGTGCGTTCGTGTGTCAATTAAATTCGATGAAAGTTTGAAGTAATTGCTTAATGATTCCTATATGTAATATCACAAACTGCATAAGCAAGGAATTAAAAGATATTTTATTAAAAATCGTCGATTAAATGAAAATATTCCATACTATTTACAATTACTTCTCTTCCCCTATATACTGTAATGAGTATGTAGCCCTGGTGTAGAACATATGTACATATTGACAAGATCAAAGTTTACAATGACTATAATTTTGGTTGCGTCGATAGATTATTATTGTTAGTATTATTACTGTTATTGTGTAATTAATCTAGATCAAAATATTATGATAAATTTTACACAAGTGAATCAAAATGTCTATAGCTTTTATTGTTTATTTAAATACAACAAAAATCTTGTAAATTGTTTTACACCGGTATATAAAACCCCTGTAATTAGATGTATATTAACGCATTAAAATATTGTTATTAGCTTTACGGTTTTAAATAGTATTTTTTATTACTATTATTTAGGTAGATCTCGTTATTTTAGCATTTTGTGTGTGTGTGTGTGTGTGTGTGTGTGTGTGTGTGTGAGTGAACAATGGAGTGTATGTGATGTTTTCGTTTTTTTTATCCATTTAATTGAGGCAGAAAAATTCCGTCATTCTCAGTTAGTAGTTTCACTTGCGTGGCAACGACCCATAAAGACTTCGACGTGGTGTAATGGATAGCATCAAGTACGGCGGAGTAGTGAGTTTGATCCTCACCGGGTGCCCCATATTTCCGGCTGTGTGAACCTCTAATCTACACTTAGAAAATCATTTAGTGAAGTAATGGTTAGCAAGCTTGTCTCGCTAGACCAATTACGACTGAATAGTGAGTTCGATCCTTTCGGTCATGTGTTACATCTAAGCTACACTTAGAAAATTATTTAGTGAAGTAATGGTTAGCAAGCTTGTCTCGCTAGACCAATTACGACTGAATAGCGAGTTCGATCCTTTCGGTCATGTGTTACATCTAAGCTACACTTAGAAAATCATTTAGTGAAGTAATGGTTAGCAAGCTTGTCTCGCTAGACCAATTACGACTGAATAGTGAGTTCGATCCTTTCGGCCATGTGTTACATCTAAGCTACGCTTAGAAAATCCCCATAAGGACCGACTTTCTACACCGACATTAAAGTTCGAGTGGCACTTAAAAAAGGCTTAATGGCAAAAGGATTAATCTCATTGTTATGGCCTTCCCCACCTCATCTCTTCTGTTATAAAAACTTTAGTGATGCCATGGAAAATTTTTCTTCGTCTAACCCCCCCCAAAATCTTGTTAATAACATTTTTCTTACACTTTGTTATACTCCGAGAATAGAGTCCCCCATGAACATACCATAAACAATATAATCGTACATTGTACCCAGATCTCTTGCTTTATGTCTTGTCTGGCCTCACACATCCTGATGTCAAAGATAAGCCATTGGAAAATGGCGTGGGAAGAAAAATAAAATTTCTATTACCTAATTTCTAAGCTCATTTGATATTGTTCTATCCAATTTCAATATTCCACGTGTGTTTTTTGTTTAGTGGTATCTTCATTTTTTATTGTTTTTCTTTTTTGTTTATTACAACCTATTTAATCTTCGACCTTCAGCACTACCAGTCAAGAAATAACTATGTCGAATAATGGAAACACCTTAGGCCCAGAATGTCAGCCAATTTTTATGGCCAGGTTTACACAACGTGTAAATTTATAGTATTCGTTGCCCAGGTTTACACAACGTGTATATTTATAGTTTCTTTGTCCAGATTTGCACGATGTGCAAATTTATTGTATTCGTTGGCCAGATTTGCACCATGTGCAAATTTATTGTATTCGTTTCCCAGATTTGCACGATATGTAAATTTATGGTATTCGTTGGCCAGATTTGCACGACGTGCAAATTTATAGTATTCTTTGGCCACATTCATTTTGTATTGTTTCTTTCCTTCACTTAGTAATTATAATAATACAATAAGTGATGGAAAAATTCAAAACATTCGCTTATCATTTGGAAACCAGCATTACATTTGATGTTGCTATCTCGTCAACGTAACACTGTAAACTTTAATCTTAATTGTATCCAATCGCATTCTCCATTTCTGTCTTGTAACTCCTCATACCACTCAACCTTTGGTATGTACATTTAATATATATTAACACTGGTCCGGAGATTTTCGAACATGCCATCTCTGTGGCTTAATGCCTGATGGCAAAATGAATAGACGAAATAACTTGCTGGGTCGTACAATGAATACCTTAAAGTAATTAGAAATACGTGTGGGAAGCCTATCGATTATCGATGCCGAATATGTAAGTCGACTTCAAATTTCCGCCTACTCCGTTGCGTTTACTTTCGCACAAATACGAAAATGGAAAAAATATAAATTCTTATATTCTTTCCACCATATCTGATTTAAATAGCAGGATCGAGTGGGCTTTGTAAACTTAGTGTCAGTCGGTTTAGGTACAAGGCCTAGTCTGAATTCAAAACCGTGACATTTGTAAGGATACAGAAGGCGCTTATCTCCCTTTGACAGGGACAAGTCACGTGGATCACAGGACAGTTGCTTCTTGACGTCACTCCATACAATGATGGAAAGCGGCAGTCAAAATTTATTTCGTGTACAGCAACCAAACGATAAGATAACTTTCTTTAGCTTTGGTCCTCTATGGCCTGGGCAGAGGCTAAATCTGCCTCCCCATCAGTTTACAAGTCCATGGCGCCATTTCCCTTTGGCAATATGTCTTTCCCAGATAGAAAATTAGACCCAGCTCTTAATTTTGGGGAAACACAACACTCGCTGTTTCCCGTTCTTGGAATATGTCCTCGTCTGGGACATAGATGAATGTGGTTTATTTGAATCCGGAGTCCTAAAAATGGCTTCTCCAGGTAAGGAGTATCTCCATATTATATTTAAGACCCTTCCTTTTTGTTTACCCTAACACTATCTGCTTTGCTGCATAGATATGAGATTAGTTTCCATGTGGGGCACACACACACACATATATATATATATATATATATATATATATATATATATATATATATATATATATATATATAAAAAAAGTTAGTTTTGTGTATGTCTGTAGTATAAAAGTCTCTCTGAAAACAAAGTATGTTTGTTATTCCTTTTACTTTCATCCATTCCGTCCGTGAAATATAGGTGTTATTATATCATCGATATAATAATGTTCACAACGGGGGAAATAAACGGAAGAATAAATCTTTCTTCCAAGCGCTCACATTACATTTAATTTTATAAAATCGCATGTG
The DNA here is from genome assembly GCA_903632075.3 of Acanthosepion pharaonis. Taxonomy (NCBI): domain Eukaryota; kingdom Metazoa; phylum Mollusca; class Cephalopoda; order Sepiida; family Sepiidae; genus Acanthosepion; species Acanthosepion pharaonis. The sequence continues at coordinate 159,809 of CAHIKZ030004683.1, forward strand.
GATGCTAAAACTATTTACTTTTGCTTTTAAGATATATCCCCGGAGATATTTAAACCAGTTGAAAATTTGTTTCAAATTTTGGAGAAGTTATTTTATATATGTCATGAATCTGACAAATAAAATCTGATATAAAACAAAAAGACTTTTGTTTAGGAAATACAAACACAGCAGTACAAAATAAAAGGACATGAGGTGATTTGGTCCCACATTCGTTTTACGTCAAAATTGGGCGAAGCAAATCAGATGTGAAGTGTTAAAGATTCCGGATTCTATATTTTTTATCTGATCTTTTCATAAAATGAATTTTTTTTTTTTTTAGATATATTAACCTACAGTAAGCATTTTAGTTTTGATTTTAAATACAATTTTTTTGCTTGTACTTATTTTCTGGAATGAGCCTATATACCTTTTCTGTGTATAAGTTTATATAAAAATTTTAGAAGCTAATGTTTCAGAAAAAAAATAACAGCAAATTTTCTTAAGTTTGTAAATTAATGGCAGCAATGTTTTTAGTTGAATGATGTGTCTCAAGCATTGCCATAGATTGAGGTCAAGAAGAAAATGTTACGATGAAGCTTTCCAAATACACTGTAGCACCCTGAATGTATAATTGCTTTTCTATTATTTTTAATAATATATACATTTTTTTAATTAAATATACAATAGACAGCGGAATTACAAAAAAAATTCTGAAATTTTATTTGCGGAAGATTAACTGATTTAAAGTTTAATTAATCTGAATTAAAACGAATATTATTTACTTTTAGCTTCAAATATTGCACATAATCATTTTTTTTTAACACGGAGCTGGGTGCTTTTATGAAGTGTTGACACACCTATCGATAACCTGATGCTTGAGAGATTTTATCTAAGGGGAATAATTGTAGTAAAATTACACGACGAATACAACGTAAACACAATTTTAAATAATAATTTAATTACCAAATAAACTTTCAGATTAAAAAAATATTTTAAGCATTTTCATATTTTATTGAATTTTAGGTACTTTGGTTTTATAGCTTTACTTACGAAGACGCTTAGTGGTGAAATTTTAGAAAATTGCCAATCAATTTTAAATTTACTGGTCTTATTTTCTGATACTGTATATGGATGTCTGTATTTACGAAAATCGGTACATTTATAGATGCACAAAAAAAAATCTATTTTTTTAAAATACTGCGAGATGCTGAATTGTAGTAAGCTTTTCCATTTATGATAATTTTATAGATTTTATTTAATAATATCACTTGACCGCTAAAAATGAATGTAGAATTTTAAGATTTAAAAGTTTATAAATTATTCTAATTAAAATTTAAAAAAATGAAAACAGTTATTTTTTGAAAAGCAATAGTGGCCATAATATATGTTATTCATAAAAGCAATTAAAAACATTTATAATTAAATAATGTCTTAGTTTTATTGCACTTTTTATTTTACGATTCAGCGCAGATTTTCGGTAACTGGAATCCTGTTTGATTAAAAGAATTTAATGATTTAAATTCTCTATTGACTTGTCCTTATAACTAATATAAACATTAAACGCTAACAAAAAAAAAAAAAAAAAAAAAAGAAGGATTTCTCGAAATGTCATAAAATTAAATAAGCGTGGGGTAACAAATTTAAAAAAAAAAAAAATATCAAGATCTTCCCAAAAAGAATAATCTAAAAAATAATTTAATTCATGTTTGAATAAGTTCTGAAAGTTTCATTAAAATTAGACAATTATCTGATTTTTGCAAGAATTTCCAAATCGAGGCTTTTCACCGCGAAAAGCCGCTAAAATTTCCTGCACTAATTTATGGTCCCCCGTTGACACCAGAGAAACAAGATTTTTTAACCAAAATTTTGAAGGTTCTAAAAACGATTAAAAAAAAGAAAAAAAAAATTTTTTTTAAAATAAAAGCATCTTTTGGGTTATTGAAAAGGAAAGACAAAGGTTTTGATGATAAAAATTTGCCTTTATTAATTTTTCGGGTTTTTTTCATCATGCATGCTCATTTTTAGCGAATCGATATATATATATATATATATATATATAATTTTATTCTCATTCTTCTCAGAAGCTTCTCAAACTTTATTATTAAATAAAACCGTATTTTAACAATCGGGAAATCGAATTTAACAAATGCTTTCATTTCGCCTCTGTTATAAAAACAGGCTGTTTATTTTATTCAGAAGACAATACATCAGGTTTAATTTCGTCTTTCATTTTGATAAAACTTTTCGATGCCTTTTTGATAATTAAATTCATTAACATTTATTCGGGTAAACGTTTGCCTTAGACAATGAATTATTGGTCTGCATTACAAAATTGTTTCAAACTCTTTATTGGGTGAATTTTTCGGGTCAGCTGGTGCTTTTTAGAGGGAAATATTAGGTTGTTCGGAAAGTAATATCGTATTTTGAGAGACGAAATAAAGACAAAAACAATAATGCAACAAATGTTTAATTTATTCACCAAAGAGGACAAAATCTGACTGGGAAACTAATTCTTTTGTTCTTTATTGAAAGAATCTTTGATTCTTGAAGAAAAGCAAAAGAAAATAGGAAAGTCTGATTCTTTTGAATCGATATCTTCTGTAATTTTCAACATTTTATGACAAAGAAATTATTTTCGAGATTTGATTGAATGGAAATGTTTAGGTGCTAATCCGTTTGGTTTAGTAAAATGTGGTAAAATATTCCAAACCAAAGATTTAATCTCCGCAGTTTTCTTTACTGAATGTTACCTGTATTGTTATTTTTGAAAAACATTTTCTATTGATCAGTACTGGAGATTGCCATTTTTTTTTTCTCAGTTTATCTCGTGTAAGTATTGAATCGCATTGTATTGTCCTTCTGAAAAATAACACATTTATTGATCGGTACTGGAGAATTGCTGGTCTTTACCTTTTCTCGTTTAAGTATTGAATTGTATTGTTATTCAGAAAAATAACACACTTTCTATTGATCAATACTGGAAATGTGTTGTATTGAAAAAAATTCGGCTGATCAATACTGGAAAGTTCGGGTATATTTTTAAAGTTTATCTTGTTCAAGTAGAGATAATAATAATAAAAAAAAACTACTGGGGTTGTTCTGCTTTATTTTAAGAAATTGTAAAGACGAAACCTATGGTAGTCGACCGTTAATTCATCAATCGTGGGTAGAATTTTTGTCTAGATGCTGACATGCATTTTTCGTTCAGAATTCCAGATTATTTCAACAAGGAATAAAATAATTAGCTTCTTAATGGGATTTTTCTGATGGCTTATAAGGATCATGTTTTTGAAAACTAATTTGTTACGCCTGAATAGACTTTCATTCTGGCGACATTACATTCAAATGCGACATTACTTTCCGGTCATATTAATACATTTTAAGACAGTCAATAAAAAAAAAAAAAAAACTTCTTTTCCTTATATTTTCCAATAGCTTCTTATCTCGTACCTCTCGCCTGTGGAACTCCCTTCCCTATTCCTGATTCCCTGAGAGCTATAATCTCCAACTATTCAAATGTAATGTCAATCGACATCTCCAGTTGCCTTGATCTATCCACTATCCTTCTCCTCATCCTTTCTTCTATCACTCCTATCTGCTCTCGCTCCAAATCTGAAACCCTTGCGTACTAGTGGCTTCCCGCCTTTCTTGGAGTGAATCGATTAAGAAAAATTTCTTTATTTTTTAAGCAACTGTACTCGAAACAAACAACAGAATTATGAGCAAATTCTTTGAAAAATAAGAACTTTATTCATATGGATTGATGAAATTTTAACAAAGAATAAAAGAAGCTAGGGGAACACACGCGAAATGGTCAGTCAGTTATGTGTCATGCGTAATACACGCTTAAGCGATCATGTATCTTTCGATACATGACTGACGAGGCAGATTTTTTTCCTGCAGTAGGTTACCATTTCTTTCTGCGGCAGGCCAGTTGCCATCCAAGACTATAGAACCCGGTCTGTACTGATATTTACACATAGCTGGTGGGGAGAAGAAGAGGATTTATACCTTTCCCAAGTAAGTGAATGTAATGGATTCGACTGAAATTCGAACTCGGCTCTTCGATTCCTCAATCCGAACCGCTATCCATTTACTCCACCGTATCTGCGAAATAGTAGTGTTAATAGTAGCTGTTTCCTTATAAGAAAACATTTAGCATTTATTAACCGAGCAAAAAGTGCTGTTTTGGGTTGAAATTTATAAATATTTTCTCTTAAGGAAATTTTCTCAAGTCCACTAACTGTTATCGCTCTTTCCAGTACTGACGGAGGCTTCCTTCCTTGTGGAACGCCATCATCTTGATTATGCCGTTATTTTCTCTTCGAGTTACATGTGCAACATATTTTAATTGCTGTTGAAAGTCCTTAAGTGATGTGGTTTCTGAACAAACCAACATTTTGAACGTTTAACCTTCGCCATCAGTGAAAATGGACCAAACTGAGCAATCAGTCAATGGACCCATGCAAAGATTAAAACATCGTGCTCATGAAAAGGTAAGTCAATAGCGACTCTAAGTATTACATTAAAAATATATAATTGTTTATCAATTCTCGTTATTTTTTAAAAATTGTTTCACCCATGCTAGGCGATAATGCTACTAGGACGCACTTTTAATAAAGCTTTTAATATAAATTTTAATATATAAATTTTAAATTTTAATTACTATAACGAACTATTTATTTCTTTGTCAGGGTTACTTTTTAATTTTTTTTGTTTTCGCTCTATGACGTCTTCATAATTTTTTAAATTTTATTAACTTTATTTTTCATAAATACAAATCAGTTCCGAAGCTTCATAACTCGACATGTTTATCTGCTTTTTCTGTCCGATTCAAATCCCAATCCTTTGCTCGACATAGTAATTTTGTGTAAATAAAAAAAATAAAAAAACAACTAAGTATTGATTAATAATGATCGTTTTTTTTAATGCAAGCATTTTCTGCTCAAAAAGTGCTTATTGTTTCCTCAGCCTTTTGTGATAGAAAAACACAAAATCAAACAACCACAAAAAGACTAACGTCTGCAGTTTGTAAATCAGAAAAGAATGGCATTTTATTTTTCTATTAACAATAAAAACAAAATATACTGGGATGTTTTATGTACAGAATTGCAAGTTTAATGCTCGCAAATACATACATGAACGCTCATACATACCTACACACATACATAGGTAGGCATGTATGTACGAACGTAGGTACGCATGTATGAAATAAAAAGAAAGATTACGCCTGATACAAATAGCGGGAAGGAAATTAAATAAGAATTACGCCGAAGGAGAATCGAACGACATTTAATATGACAGAATAAGAGAGAATTTAGCAGAGCGATGAAAGCTACTATCTGTATATCTATCTATATAGTTATGACTATATCAGGTTGGAACACCGGTTCTTGTACGATCCGAGAAGTTAAGCAGCGTCGAGCCTGGTCGGGACTGAGATGGGCGACCGCTTGGGAAGACCGGGTACTGAAAGCTTGGATGTGCGAATGGTGTAATGGATAATGGTTAAAATTGGAACTCTGAGATCCGAGTTCCAATTCTAGTCGGGTTTGTTATATTCACTTACGCACAAATAGCCTTCGGAAAGGTATCGATCCACCCGATCTCCACCCCGCTAAAACATCAATAAATCATAACTATCCACCCCACCTCCCAGAAAATAATTATTACATTATAAATATATTTAAGGCTTTAAATAACATGCAAAAAGTTTTAAGTTGAAAAAACCCCAAATCAGTCAATATATATATATATATATATATATATATATATATATATATATATAATAATTGTTGATTTATAGATAGTCTGATCAAAACGGCTTATGAACCGTTAGATTGTTATATATGAACAAATATATTTCTGCTATCATCTCTAAAAGGGATCCCCATAAAGCATATGGAGTTGATGGCATCTCTGCAATTAGTCTTTAAGAAATGTGCTCCTGAACCGTCTGATCCTTCAAACTACCGAACTATTAGCCTTCTACCTCTTTGTAGCAAAGTACTAAAGGCTCTAATCTACTCTAAATTGGTTAAACGTTTCACCTCACAGGTTCTTCTGTCAGATAACCAATGTCTTTCGCTTCTCTAGATCAACTATTAAGGTATTAATGATTATTGCTGAAAGAGAAAATCAAGCTTTATATAAGAATGATGAAGCTCTGGCTGTTGCTTTAGTTATCTCGAAAGCATTTGACAGGGTTTGACAAACTGGTTTCTTCAAAAGTTGAAAGGTTATGGTATTTCTAGATGAAATTTTGAACAGAGTCAGTCTTTCTCATCAAATCGCTAAATGAAAGTTATCTTGAACGACTAATATACTATATACTTTTGTATTAATGCAAGTGTCATACAGGGGTCTATGCTTAGACCTACGTTATTCTTAACTTTTATCAACGACCTTCCTGATGTCATTGCTTTTCAACTCTGTATCTGTGATGATTATATCATTAAAAACATGAGTAAATGATTTTAAGTCTGATTGGTTCGATAAGGTCAAACTGACAGCTGAGCTAAAAAAAAAAGTGACCTACAATCTGTTAACTGGGGCAAAGAGTGGTTTGTTAATTCTAACGCCTCCCAAATGGAACTCCTTTCTTTTAATCATCTGATTGAATTCTTTGCCTTCCATTAGTATGACTGATGCTAACCTCCTAGAGAGCGACTCATTGCGCTTTCTTGGGCTTAAGTTTTCCGCTAAACATGTGGAAAAATTATATTGAATCAATCGTTAGGTCTGCTGCTAGGAAAGTTGGTTCACCCTGTCGAGCTCGACAATTTTTTCTAGCCAAAATCTATCTTAAATATTTATATGTCTACTATTCGTCCTTGCTTTGAATATTACTGCCACAGATGGTCTCGTGCTTCAGCTTTGTATTTAGAGATTCTTGGTAAAATCCAAAGAATCTGTAATGTTATTGGTCTTGACCTGGCATATCAGCTTAAGTCACTTTCCCACCGCCGTAATGTAACTTCCCACTGCGTTTTCTATAAAAACATTCATGGTAATTGTTCTGATAAATTTTCCACTATGGTACCTAGACTTTATTAATTTAAACGCAGTACTAGATTGGCGGCGAGGTCTCATCCTTTTACAGTTGAAATGACTAAATGTCACCGTAATTTCTATGCTAACAGTTTCTTCTCTCGCACTTCTCGCTTGTTGAACTCTCTTCATGCTTTCCAGTGAACACCGATTTTCAGAAAGTTAAATACAGTGTCAATCGTTATCTTCTGTCTTCTTAATTCCTGTTCTTTTGCCTTTAAAGTGTCTATAGTCTGTACAAAGAGTCAAATAACACAGATGAAGACGGGCAAATATATTTGAATATTCAGATTATATATTTCAGAATTTACTTTTAGACAAACGCACAATCAGTTGCTGAGTTGCCGCAAATAATATAGAAAGTGGATACAGCGAACCGAGTTCAAATTCTAGCTGCGGTAGTGTGCTCGCTTCGCAATAATACCCTTAACAAAATCATGGATCCACCAGTTTCAGAGTTGCTGCTATCATAAAATCCAGTACAACCGGTCGTCAGTTACTCGAAGAAATCGGCATCATCAAATAATGTCAATTATCTGAGACATACCAGGAATGACCCATGATATCATCCTATTGTCTAAGTCATGGTATTTAAAAAAAAATCGCCTGACACCAGAGACCTAGGATTGCATAAACCCGATAGATAAATTTAACATTGAAAAGAAAATCAAAAACAGAATAATCAAAGATCAACTTTAGGTGCTGGATGCAAATTTGTATATAATCAGCGTGAGAAAAGATTTATTGTATCGCAAATAGAAAAGATTTGTCATGCAAAGTTTTATGCCCATATATATTGTGAAGATAATATTGGCCGTGTCATTATGACGAAACTTTTGGCATTCATTGACCGAACAGCCAGTGTTACTGTCGGCTGAAATTTATCAAATCTTTCTATTAAAAAGGTTTTCCAGGAAAAAAGGTTTCTTAAGTTCACTGGCTGTTATCGTTCTTTCCAGTATTAATGAGGGTTTCCTTCCCAACTTTTTGTTTGAAGTAGTGGGGAACATTTACATCTTGATTATGTCATTGTTTTCTTTTCTAGTTACATGTTCTATCCATTTTAGTTGTTGAATGTCCTCAAACAATGTGATTTCTGTTATTTGGTACTGTAGTTTGTGGACTGGCGATGCAGAATCACAATGTTCGAGGACGAATGGTCTTCACTAAGACCTACAAGCTTCATCCACTCGAAACCTCTTTTAATGATTGATCTGAGAAAGCCATTGTAAATAGCTGAGCGTTCAAATATTTCGGAACGAGTTTGGAGCTATGCATGAGATTTATATGAATGTCTCGATTTAGTGATGTTATTTAAAAACATGACTAGTTTTTAGGTTAAGTTTTTGTTTTTTGTAGTAATTTGCGGTATTGTGTGAAACTACTCCTAGCGTATCATATTTTATGTCCATTGTCCTTATCATCTGTTAAATTAGTTATAAATGATCCATAAGCCGAAGTATTTGAAGTGGTTAGTAATTTTAACACTATATCCTGAATTTTTATTATGGATTCGAAGAACTTTCCTTCACTGAATCCATTTCAATTTCTGATCATAGTTTCTATTTTGGAAGGGTTTATCTTAAGTCCTACTTCTTGGGCGACTTAGAAGACGTCGATTTTTCAAGATAACATATCCCAATAATGAATACCTAGTGTCATCAGCATAGCCCCTCATCGTCTATACACTGGCCTCGGGAGGGAAAGCAGGAACGTTGTTTCCTACTTATAGATTCTTTTGGGATGTGGTATGAAATGCATAAATGATCAGTGCCCATCTCTTCGCACCTATGCTTGTATATGCGCAGAGGAAACGATTAAACCGATTGGAGATTTTCATTTTCTACTTCTGATGAGGTTTGAAATGTTTCGGTATTGGGGTCCTCACCAGCCATATGAAGTGTGACTATCCAGGAAAGGTGAACGTGACTGGAAATATTTATCCACACGATGACTTTTAGACAAACCTTATTTGTTAGATATCTCTAGTTACTTGGTATTTCAATTTACACATGGTTGGTTTGGTTTATTTTGTTTTACGGCATATCAACCTCAATAGGTTATTTAACGCCGACAAGATTTTTAGGATAGGTTTGTATGAAAATAATATGTATTCTTAGTAAGAAATCAGTTAGTACATCAGGTTTCATTGACGCATTTTTGTAAAGAGTTTTTTTTTTATCGAGAATCAAATGTATTGCTGGTAATATTTTTTCAAAAATGTATTGTTGGTAATATTTTTGCTATGAAAATGTATTTTATACTTTCATAGCGCTTTGACCCCAGTTTAGGGAGTTAACTATTTGCCCATAGCTGGGACCCTAACAGATGCTACCACCCCGAGTCAGGGTGGGCCTGGGAGCAGCAACTAAGAGGTGGTTTCATCCTCCTCAAAACCTACCGATTAGAGGTCTTGCTGCTGGATGTAGTTTATCGTCATCCCCAGGACAACACGTGGGTCTTTGTGTGTGTAATAAACCCCTTTCAGTACTGACAATATATAACTTAACAGGAGAGATTGACCTCTTAATCTTTTGACTCCCATCTGCCAGAGAGAAAAATACGCAGCACAAAAGAATAAAGTAAATAATAAATAACAAAAACTGACTGGAAGGCCTCGCTATCAACATTTAGCTTGGCAGAGTATGAAAGATAACCCCTAAGTTCAAATATTGCGGGGCGATAACGCACACGTTACCTACCACCTTGATCTTCTATGATCAAGCCTGAATTCGGAGAGACCAGCTATTAAATTTCATATATTTTTTTTATATTATATATGTTCGCTTCAATTATTATCTAAATTGATTTTTTTATACTGCAACAGAACCAGCACGAGAGATTTTTATTTTTGATTGTACCTTCGGGTGATTAAAACTCGTTCCAAGCATTCGCAAATTCCCAAAGAGAGTCGATGAATTTGTCGAGAAAATTTTTCTTTTTTATCTTGAAGTGGAATCACTTATTAATTGATAAGCTTGTTTTCAATAGCTGTCACGTCAAAGATTAGTCGATATTTCTGCCACGTAGAAACCTAGGATTTTTCAAGCACACTATTGTACGAGCTAATTGTGCAATCGCGACCCGTTTAAGTTGTGACGTAACTACAGAGATCAGCGGTATTCATAGCGTATGTTTTATTTTGAATTGGAATGACGGAAGAACACACACTTTCGATATATATATATATATATATATATATATATATATATATATATGTATGTATGTATGTATGTGTATACCTCCACTAATTTAAGGTTTAAAATGATTTTTTTTTAAATGGAAATGGAACTTTCTTTTTAGATTTAATTGAGGGCTAAACGATTAACTATTTCCAGCTAGCAAAATACTCTGGTGTATTGCAAATAAAAATTATATTGATCGGAATCTCAACTTTTTGGTCGCTTTCAGTAAAGTCATTAAAATCGAGCATTTTTGACATATTTGTAAACAAAATTTAATTCTCGTTTTTAAAAATCTTCCAAAAATAAAATATGCTTTCCTGAATCTTTATTTGAAGAAAATTAGCTGTTTTAAAGTATTATCAATCTGATTTGAATAAAAATATTAACTTTAAGTTTAAAATAATAGAGAAATGGATTTTTAAAACAAACACTAGCGGTGATTACGCGTTTGTCATCACTGGTAAATCACTTAACAAGTGCTGATAAAGGTGTAGAGAAATATATTGTTGTTCTACGGAAACTTTATCTGTTAAAACAAAATTTAAAAAAACGACGTGTGAACGCTTTTTTATATAATTTTCAAGTACTCAATAATCTTAAAAATGTTGAAAAGTATTTTCCGTAATCTAATTTTAAAAATGTTGACTTTAAATTTAATATAGTTATCGCTCTTATTTTCTAATACTGTTTTGTATAGTCGATCATATTTTCAAACAGGAATACGTTATGTAATATTTTATATTGTAAAGTTTTGAAGCAAAATACTTTGTATTAAGTTTTTCAATTTAGATTAGTAAATATAGTTTTCACTTAATAACAATATCAACTGACCGGATGAAAGTATGCAGACTTTTAAGATTTATATATTATAAATTATTATAATTAAAAGAAAAAAAGAAAAACAATTCTTGTAAAAATTCATCATTCATTGAAAAAAAATGTTTTTCTTAAGACAATAGTGTCCTCAATAAATCTTATTTGTAAAAGCAATTTAAAACTTTTCTAATTAAATAATGTTATAGTTTTATTGCATTTTTTTTTATTTTACGATTCGAAACAGATGTGTAGTAGTTTGAAAAAAAAATTATCTGATGAAAATTTAATGAACTTTAAATATATATATATCTATATATATAAAACATTAGGCAGCATATGATTTACATACAAAGAAACAATCACACATAGAACTAATCAGAAGTATTAATGCGATTATTGGCGACATCCATCGCTAGAAAACATAATATATGCATTAAAATCCTGTTCATCCACAGTGCGAGCTTTGATCCCTGTCGAAAAATTTGTTGTCTACAGTTTTTCAGTTTATTTGATGTTAAAATGCTAGTACTTACGAATAGTCTTCTATTCATCATCAGGCATATGTTTTTTTTTTCCTTATAAAATCAAAAACTTGAGACGATATAGCTGTATGTCGACCGAAAGATATTTTTTGAATATCTGCTATTATTGACCGTTGTGTAAGATCTCGGAACGTGAAAAGACGCAACGCTAAGTTTTTCAAAATTTTTAAGTGAGAATTTTATTTAAATATTTCTTGTGATGTGTTAAATCCACGTATTCTATTTTTACAAGTGTATTCAGTTTTTATGTCATGATCCAAGTATATAGTTCAATAATACAGTGTAATGTCTTAGTAGTAGTTTTTTTTTTTATAGGAATTTTTTTATGTACTGCGGATCGATAGTTTTTAATAAACATAAAACATTAGGCAGCATATGATTTACATACAAAGAAACAATCACACATAGAACTAATCAGAAGTAATCGCATTAATACTTCTAACCCAGCTAATATAATTAAGTATTACCTGTTCTATGATTACAAATCCTTGGGTATTTTAATTCAATTTTTGTCAAAATCTAACCAAATTCTTTATTCTGCGACCCTTGCATACGAACTCTATAATACACAAAGATTAAGTTAACTTCAAAGTACGAAATTATATTTGAGATAACAATACACATACTCCCATGTGAATATATGGCTGTGCGTGTATTTGCTTGCGCATGCTCAAAGGTCTATGTAATACAGACCTGCCAGCCGTTGACGTTTGTCGGTCATACGTGTTGACATTAATATGAAATATGGAAGGTGTAAATGAAAAATCAATCGATCGAGCTCTTTTCTATTATTAATTGTTATTCATTAACAATCAGCTTCAGCATGACAATACCTTATGTTGTTTGTTCGAAAGCCCAAGTCAAGTGATTCATTCATTACTTGGATTCACCAAAGAAAACTATTTTTTTTTTTTTTGCAAAATAATTTGGAAAGGCGGGAAAATACAGACAAAACAAAAGAGGCAAGAGAAATGGAGAGAATAAAAAAATAGCCTGATAGAAAAAAATATTCTGAAAATTGGAGAGAAAATGAAAAGTTCGTAGCCCTATTTTGTACAAAGAAAACGTTGCAGAGAAAACAAATATCCAAGCCCTCTTTTGTAAGTTAAAATGTTCGAACCACTTCGATATAAGAACTCGTCAACTCTTCTTGCGATTGAAGGTTGTGCAATACTCATCATGTGGTGATTATATCTACGATAATACACCAGGATAAAACCCCAAGTTCATGGAGGGTTAGTGCTAAGCCATGTGCATTCAAACGAAATGAACGACAACTTTTGAAGAGTAAGAAACACAACCGCCTGTAATATTTAAATATATTGAATATCAATTTATATATATATATATATATATACACACACACAAGGTAATGGATTTTTTATTTTTATTGGAAACTCGTATTTGAGTAGACGGCTCCATTTATTTATTAAACAGTATATTTATTTTCGTCTGCCGGCCCGAATATTCGAGAATACTTATTAAAGGAAAATAAGCGCTCTTCGACAGCAGAGGGAAACCGTTGTTAGATCCGACGTGCCTTAACCTACTCGGCCACGGAACAGCCCTGCCAATCAAGCAAAATCTGAAGCGTGACTTCAAGCGATATCCTTTTCGTATAAAATTACGGCGAAATTTTCATATCTGCTCAGTTTTGTATCAAAGCGTAAAAGTAATTTTAACGTTAATATATTTTTTATTAATCAATCCGACAGATTTTTATCACATAAACATTGTTTTAGTGGATATTCATATTTGAATAGATGTTCTATTTATTTATTAAACAGTATATTTATTCTTTGAATCGCTTCTTTGGTACCTCTCTGCCGCGATTCAAAGATTGCCTGAAAAAAAATTCTTTTTTGCCTGTCACATCAACCATTGACAATGGTCAACCCTAGCTGAGAACCGTGACGCGTGGCGTCTCACCACAAACTATGCTGACTCGTTCTTTGAAAATACCTGTAGGGCCGCTCTCAGGGACAAGAAACAGAGGAGCAAGTACTGCAATGCTATGCCATCAAGCCCAGGTCGGACTTTTAGCTACAATTACTGCGACCGTGTATGCTGGTCACGCGTTGAACTTATCAGTCACAAACTTGCCTGCAAGCGACGTGTACAGACTCCCTCTTGATCTTCGTTTTAAGCCAAGGACACATGGCACAGTGGATAAAAGTGTTGGTTAGATCCAGTGACAGGACCCAAAGAGTGTGAGTTTAATACCCGGTTAAGGCAGTGGAGAACTTGGAGAGGGGAATTAACAGGAGATAACAGATAGCTGACATCCATTAAACATGGCACGTGGAACTAGAACAGTCCACCCCAGTGAGCGAAATAAAGGGTTCAGTTCGACATTCCAACCACCTGAAGAAGGCCGGAGCGTACAACGGCCGAAACGTTGTGATAAATATGGTGACAAAGATGAATTCAATAGTCCGAATAATGTAAATAGTGTACATAATACCTCATCACAGAAATATAGACAGATACCAAGAGAAGATATTTATTAACTGCCCAGAGAGACGCAAGTTCGAAATCTGCCAGAGAGCGGATATTTTTTTCATTAATTAGAATTCTCGAATCATATTTACTTATTAAATATTAAATATTACGAAATATCAGAAAATTCAAATAGTTATAGTCTAATATATTAAACTTGATGCCCGGGGCTGATTATGACCATGTCCGACTCGTTGGGTGTCATACATTAACGAGTTAAACAACAAAGAGTAAAGACTAAGGAAATAAAATCATTGAATGCTAACGACTGATCTGAAAGTCATGGACAAAACCTGTCAGTTCCCACCCGCCTCCGTAAAAGGTAACAGCACACTATCAGCCCATAAATCTAGAATGTTTTTGTTTCCTTTGAACTGAAAGTTGACCTTAAAAATCTATAAAAAAAACGATGGTTATACAGTTGTTACATTGCAAATGTCAAAGAGGTCTTCAAACATGTGATAAACGTGTAGACGTATTTTAAAAAGGATTCCAATCGGATTTCTCCCCCTTTTTATGACAACAAAAATCAAACAATTTAGATTCCGATAGCTTCATATTTTTAACAAAAATTGCTTCGAGGACAGTTTACGTGTCGCTCTTCAGTTCAATCAACTTCTCAAAAGCTGACCAAAATATTTCTTTGAAATCTCTTCTTGGTCGGACAAAGAACCTTTCAGTAATCCTTCGTACTCAGATCAGCAAAAAAGAGAAATGCTATATTCTTCTTTTATGGACAGTGTTCTTTCAGCGTGTGGGCGATCATGTCCATCACAACTTCCTGAAGCACTAAGCAATGTTTGACTTTTTATCATCCCGTTTGGTCCACGGCTCTGCCATCTATTCATATAAACTCATTTGATTACCTCTGCTTCTTCCTTCAATATATCTTGTGTGCGTTAAATTCTCCGTTCCTCATTATGTGCCCAAGAAATCTCAATTCTCTCTTTCTGCTTTTAAAGTATAAATATGTTTCTAGTTTTCATTTTCTTTAAAACTTTCATATACTCCGTCCATGGTATTCTCAAAATTCTTCTATAGAACTACATCAATCAGTTATGTGCCATGCTTAGGCAATCATGTATCTTTCGATACATGACTGACGAGGCAGATTTTTCCCGCAGTAGGTTGCCATTTCTTTCTGCGGTAGACCAGATGCCATCCAAGGCTATAGAACCCGGTCTGTCCTGCTATTTATCCATAGCTGGGCGGGGGGTGAAGAAGAGGATTCATACCTTTCCCAACGGTATTAACACGTAAGTGAATGTAATGGATTCGAGTGGAATTCGAACTCGGCTCTCCAATTCCTCAATCCGAGCCGCTATCTATTACTCCACCAAACCACATCTCCTGATTCAAATCTCATCTTTATCTGCGAGGAAATTGTCCAACATTCACTGATCCCCTAGGAGGATTGATATTACATCACAGTCCCAAATTCTTTTCTTTGCTTCTAACGAAATTTTATCTCTTCATTTAACCAAGAATTAAAGTAATGTATGGAGAGCAGAATAAGTATCTTACCATTGAGTGAATAAAAGTTCCGGTATAAAATTAAAAAAATTCAGATACCTGGAGAAGGTCGAGGCTTACAATAGCCGAACTATTATGTCTATCAATCGAAAACGTGTAGATATGTGTATATAATTATTGAGGCCCAACCCAGGTGTCTTCAGCGCCATAGAAAAAGAATTCAGGCGTGATAACATCTTTATATCAGGTTCTGTTATGACAACATTAAAATCTGTATGTGTAGGTTAGGAGTCATTTCTCTTCAAAACGTGAGCGATCATGGCTCCTCAGTTTCTTTTTCTTTATTATTTGTGAATTTTCATCACGACGTGGCGTAATGGTTAACAAGCTTGCCTCGATAGTATAATTACGACTGAGTAGTGAGTTCGATCATCCCTGGCTTCACTTACTTTTGGGTTTCTGCTACATCTAATCTATGCCTAGAAACTAACATCTGGCACTGTGTAGATGGCAAACTCAGAATACATTGTTGCTAAAATGAAGTAATTAATATGATCTCACTGGGAAATATTATCAAAGACAATGGAAAATGGTGCACAGACATCCAAAGGCAGAAGTAGGGAAAAATTATTCCAAAATGCTAAACATAAGATAAGTGGAGTGGATTCCAGTTGCCTTCAGATTAGTTCTTTTACACTGGCTGCCATCCATGGCTCAAGAGCCCACTCTATCTTGGTATTTAATCCATAGCCAAGAGGAGAAAAAGGTGAATGTACTCTTTTCCTAAAAGGCATTTGTGCGAAAGTAAATGCAGCCGGAGAGGTCGCAATTTGAACTCAAATTGACGATTTACCTTTTCGCGCCGATAACTGTTAACTTATCCGCACATAAAAAACAAAAAAAAGAAAACAAACTCGTGTATATTATCAATGTTTATGATAAGTGAGCGGTCGAGATGTTATGACAACGTTTTGATATACGATGTCAAAACGCGTTCACTAAGTTGCCTGCGACGTTGTCGTCAAAAGAAGTGCACTTAGAATTTGAATATTCTATCGGTGAGTTGAGCAACAGTTTATCTCTTGGTCATTTTAAAAAAAAAAAAAAAAAAAAGAAGAAAAAAAAAAAAGAAAAAAGTAAATGGAAATTTAAGACTGATGCTTTTTGATTCTGATTCCGGTATGGAAATCAAAGACAAGTTCAGTGAAATAAACGTTGGTTAAAAAAAAAAAAAAAAAATCTATATTCCTCCGCAAATTTTTCGTTAGTCAATGGCGAGAACATTGATTGCCAATCATTGCGAATATCATAACTGGGCCGAAAGAGAAATATCTCAAACGAGAGGTGCTACAAAGAAGGAACCGTATCCCAGTATATTATTACTACTATAGTGTAAGTTCGATTACTCACTGGGTGCTTCTAACTTGTAACCTTATAACAAACTTAGTTGCATATAGGAAATACATAGTCGCTTTATAATAGAGTAGTGATTTGCAAATTATTTTGAGCGGCTCGGATTGAGAAATCGGAGAGACGAGTTCAAATTCCAGTCGAATCCATTACATTCACTTATGTGCTAATACCCTTGGGAGAGGTATGAATCCTCTTCTCCCACACAGCTATGGATAAATAGCAGGACAGACCGGGTTCTATAGCCTTGGATGGCAACTAGTTTACTGCAGAAAGAAATGGCAACCTACTGCGGGAAAAATCTGTCTCGTTAGTCATGTATCGAAAGATATATGATGGCTTCGACGTGTATCACGCATGGCACATAACTGACCGACTGCTGTAGTGAGTTCGATCCCCACTGAGTAATCCACACTTGCGACCTAATGCCAAACTCAATTTTTTTTTCAAGCGCTTTGTAGGTAGTTTGGTGGCGTATCTAACTGATATGCAACAGTGGAGTCTGAGTTATGATAAAAACAGGGAGTAATTCCTAATCTGATCCATAAAAAAATGGATTCATGCTTTTCCTAACGTTATAGTGCAAAGAGAAGACACTCCCTACTGAAGTAAAATGAATAGGAGTTCGAATACGGCATGCAGTTATTTTTTTTTCTTTATTTTCGATCTGCGCAGTTTATTCATTCTTATAGGCTGAGTGAGCCGTGATTAAAAAAAAAAAAAAGCAGCCAACTACAATTAAGATGATAAATCTTCTATGCGCCGTGTCTGTTCAGGACGTGAGTGATTATGACTCCACAACTTCCTATCCCTTGTCCTCCTTCTCACGTTCCGCCATCCATTCGCATAAACTGCATTCCTCTGTCCCTTTTTCCCTTCGATATGTCCTGTGCGTGTCAAATTCTTCAAGCCTACCTTTCTCAGGAAGTGTCAAAAAAAAACAAAAAAAAAAAAACTACAGCTATTTCTGATTCTGAGTGTAAGTGTCATTTTTATTTTCATTTTCCTTAAGACTCCTTCATTGCTAACGCACCCTGTCTATGGTATTCTCAGTATCCTTCTGTAGAACCATATTTCTGTTGTCTCCAGCCATCTCTTCAGTTGTGAGGAAATTGTTCAACATTCTTTTTCTTATAACTGATTTTTATTCCTTGCTTTCCTTTGCTACTTTGTCTAAGATGTCCTGCAGTTTCCTTCTGTAACTGAAATCAATACAGTTTAATCTGCATATTCTATATTGTTAAGATTGCACCCACCTATAATAAATCTTGGTCGGGCCTCCACCTCCCTCAAAAAACGAATAATAATTAATAATATCATCTAATAGAAAAAGGTCAGATAATATCACAACTATTACTGGCAGTTTACGTTATAAAAATAAATATGTCAGAGAGCGATCGAGGAAAAATAAAGGAGTATAAGTGTTTGATTAGATCTTTTGTCAACCGCACAAGACTACTTCCGCAAGCGGCATTAAACATTGTCAACATTGACAAAATTACAGAAATAAATGAAATATACAACATTGGCGATATTCCCAAAGACCGTAGTAGACTTTCACTTTTGGCAACATAATAACATTGGAGTTTTTTTTTGTTTTTTTTAAGTATAGGCAAATTCAATATTATATCATCATTAATCCTCTTTGGTTGATTGACTGATTCGTTTTCTACGGCTTATCAACCCATTGCAGGTTATTTAAAGACAATATATATTTTAGATCGTAAGAAACTTTTTTTTAAGATAATGATTTACTGATACAATTCTTACTAATTAACCCATAGCTGGGGGAGAAGTGAATTCATAGCTTTCCCAAGGATATTTTGGCGTAAGTGAATATAACTAACTTGACTGGAATTCGAACTCGGCTCCTTGATTTACAACTCCCAGCCATTAACCGTTACACCACCTACACATCCTGGCTTATAGCACCTGATATCCATAAGGGGTCACCCATCTAGGTACAGACCAGGCTCGACGTTGCTTAATTTCGGTGATAGTCCAGGAATCGATAGTATCAACGTGAAATGGCCGTAAGATCCCATCTTATTCTTATTGTCACATTCTTCATTAATAGAAAAAAACGCAAGGTAATATCACAGCTACTACTACTACTAGTTTATATTAAAACAATAAATATGCCAACATATTGATAACAAATGACAAATATTGTATTGTTTCTATTGCAAAAAATGGCTTTAAGCGAATCAAGCAAATAAGTCTTAGGGAGAATAATCTTTCTTCGAACCTCGTGGACTAGCGCTACACAATCATAAACAAGGAACTGTACCAAATAACAGAAACCACATCACTTGAGAACTTTCAACAGTACCAACAACTAAAATGGATATTACATGTAACTCAAAGAGAAAATAATGACTTAATCGAGATGTTGACATCTCCACACTACTTCAAACAAAAGATTACGAAAGAAGCTCCCATCAGTTCTGGAAAGGACAATAACAGTTTTTGTACTTGATAGCTAAGTCCAGATCGATTTATAACTGTATTTATATTATGAAGAAGACCTACATTCTAAATCGGTAAAAATTTAATATTTCTCGATTTTGACAGATGTCGCGTCTTGGGGAAGGTCTCATGAATGCTTCTCTACAAAAAAATATTTTTAAGAGGATTTTTCGCTCTTTTTCATAAGTAAATCAGCATACTTTAGTGTCTGTACTCATGAGATAATTTTGGATTTTTCTGTTTATATATATATATATATATATATATATTATAAACTGCTACATTAGAATATGCAAGTTACTACTACAAAATTGCATATTTTGTTTCGATATTTAAACACGTTTCATCAGGTAGTTAACAATGATGGTAATAAGCGATTTTATTTAAAATTACAATTTATGAAACATCACTTTTTACAGTTTTTAACATTGTTAACTACCTGATGAGATGTGTTAGAGGTTGAAACAAAATATGCAATTTTGTAGTAGTAACTTGCATGTTTTAATGTAATAATTTATAATAAATATTTATTGCTTTACCCTTGTATTGAGCCCTTTTTTAAATCGATGTTATGGATGTTTGAATTTTATTCTTTTCGTTCTTTCATATTATATATATATATATATATATATATATATGGCCATTCTTTTACTTTCTGTGTTAAAACAAACGTACACGCCTAAACATAGGATCACCAGTTTCTAAGACTTCCAGTAAAAACAATTGTTTAACATTGTTATTTAGAGAGAATTATATTGAATATTGAAAATGTGTGAAAAGGTTTTATTTACTGAATAAAATTTACTTATGGTTATTTTTTACCAGGATTTATTGAATTAGAAAATATGCGAAACGGTTTTATTTACAAAATTAAATTTACTTATTTATTGTTATTGTTGTCAGCCAGGATTAGATTGAACAGAAACATATGTGTAATGATTTTACCGAAAATCTTCTTGCGTTCTTAAAGGATGCTGAATCAAATATAGCTTTATAAACTTCCAATGCGAGTGAACGTTACATGTTTACCTGAAACAGACTGACAAATGAGTCAGGTATCTGATTAAAAGAGTAGAGATCAACTGAGGCTCGGGGAGAGGACTATTTTTCAAGTATGGATTTTTCTGTATTAGTTCCCTTGGGCACTGCTTAATAATCTATGGTGTTTTCTTTGATTTGGTGTGTAAACAGCTTGAAAACTCTGGAGACGAAAAATACGACAGGAACAAGAATTCAGAAGTAAAGGAAAGAGCAGCATAGACAGACTACTGTATCAAGGTTGATATGGGGAGTAACAGCTTTTTTTAGTTGATCATAGTTGTCTACTCTAGCATTAGCGTTAAATAAACAGAAAGTCAAGTACATAGAGACATCACAAAAATCTCCTTTGGTTTATATTCACAAAGAACAAAATCTAAAATCTCTGGAAGAAGTAAAGCATCATTCTCTGTTCGCATGTGTATTTAAAAATTCACCGTAAAACAGTGATAATGGTAGAAGCTGTTTCCTTAAAAGAAAATATTCTGCATTAATTGACCGAACAGTTAGCGTTACTGTTGGTTGAAATGTATAAACATCTCTCAAAGTAGTTCTCTAGTATTGATGAGTTTCTTTCCAAACCTTTTGTTTGAGTTTGTGTGGAAAGACAATATCTTCATTATATCATTATTCTCTCTTCTAGTTTCGTGTCCATTTTAGTTGTTGTTACTGTTGAAGTGTTCAAGTGATGCGCTTTATTATTTGGTAAATTTCTTTCTTTCTGATTCTATGGTGCCAATTTATAAAATCTGGTGAAGAATTGTCTTTAAGACTTGGAGTCATAAGCTTGAAGCCATTTTAATTATTATCTAAGAAAACGGTGGTATATAGCTGATGGTTCGGACATTTCTGTACAAACTGAACGCCATGCATGATCTTCATATAAGAGTCGGAAACTGTTATTTAAGAACATGACTCGGGTGCTTAGGCTAATTTTGGTTTTGTAGTATCTTGCGGTGATGGACAAAATTCCTCTTGGCACAATTTATTCTTTATTCAGTTCCCTTGTGAGTGATTCACTCATATAGCAGCAGAAATTAGCCTTGTATTCACAGAGAAAAAAAGAAAACTTGACAGGAAATGAAATGTATACAAATAACAGGAAAAGCATGGTAGATTGTATGTTAATTTCATACAATTTATATTTTTCTTGTGTGTATTTTTTTTTTTAGGTTACAATTGTTTTATGGTACATGTAATAAAAGGGAGAAATTACTCCGTAGTATTACGGGGCATATCACAGAGAGAAGTTACACACGTGTTGCCAGTTCTAAAGTTCGTAGTGAAGAGGTTGAATTTCCGGCAAGAACAGGTTTTGTTGCTTGCTGGGAGTATTTTTAATTTTTATTTAATTTATTTTATGATAATGTTTTATTTTATTTATAATTTATTATTATATTTTTTATTTATAATAGTAATAATCATCCTAGAGATCTCAGACATGTTGTTTAAATTATAACATTTTCGTCTTGAGAGAGCAAAGTCTGAACACTCGGTTAACGTGTTTAATAGTGTATGCCGTATCATATGCTTAGCATACAGACTGATCTTCGTTGTTCAGCAAGTATGAGTGCGTTATTCTCGTGTGACCAATGTATAAGAAGGGCCAGTACTACTTTTCGAGATTTTCTGAGATTTGGCTTCCATTTCCCTAGCGTAGGCTGAAATAAGAATTTGTTGTGTGGGTTATCGTTCCATCACCGTTGCCATTCCTTTTGAAGGTATTTTTAACGACCCCCTTATAGTCAGTCTATGGGATTTGGGACGTTGAATCTATATCCATATCTAAAGCTGATTTGACTTCTAGGTCTGATTTATTGTTACCTTCCACTCCGATGTGGCTAGGAATCCAACATAGTTTAATGCCTTTATGTTTGTACGTGGAGTTCATTTTGCATAATAGTTTGATAATGATTAGGTTGTTGGATTTTTTCCTTCAAAGCCATTAGGACGGATAGTGAGTCTGAAAATATTAAGAATTCTCTTTTTGTTTGCTCTGTTTGGTGATGTTGGGAGCTAGGTCTATTGCGTAAGCCTCCGCAGTAAAAACAGAGCTTCCCTTTGTGAGGGGGCCTTTTTTTTCTTTTTTTTTTTTGGGGGGGGTGATATTTTGGCTCACTCCTGTACATCCTTTCTTGTCCTCACAATTTGATCAGTCTATATAGATGGGTGTATGATTTGGGTAGTTTTCCAATTTGTCCTGAAACTTGTCGTAGAATGTGAGTGGGTGCGTCTTTTGTTTAGGGAGTTTATTTAATTCCAGTAAGACTTCGGGTTGCTTTATTGTCCATGGTGTAATACTGGCTGAAGTCGTTTTTTGTATGTTACAGAGTGAGGTCCTTAACTCTTCGGCAATGGATTTCATCCTGAATCCATAGGGCTGCATTGCATTATTTCTTTGTGTTGGAATAGATCACAGTAATTAGGTTTAGAAGTATTGTTGTAAGCTGGGTTAGTTGACCAAGATTTTATTTTGACATCGTACTGTAGTGCCAGTTTAACGTGCCTTAAATGTGAAGGTGTTTCATTAGCTTCTGTGCATAATCTCTACACTGGGGATACCCTAAAAGCCCCAAGTACTAGTCTGAGGCCCTGATGATAGGTTGTGTTGAGTATTTTTAGGTATGATTTTCTGGCTGCCTCATATATGAAACTAGCATAATCCAGTTTTGAATGAAGTAATGATCTGTATTAATTAATGTTTGTTGATCTGCTCCCCATTCTCTATGGGCTACCACACGCAGAAGTTGGAGGACGTTCCTACATTTTAGTTTTAAATATTTTAGATGAGGAAAGAATGTTAACTGTCAAAAATAATGCCTAGGAAATTCTGTTGTTCCACTACTGGGAATTATGTTCTGTCTAATTTTAAACAGAGGTCGTTGTGCAATTTTCTTAATTTTCAGAAATGTAAACATTTAGTTTTTGTTTTGGAAAATTTAAAACCATTTTCCTGGGCCCATTGTGGATTTTTTAAGAAATTCTTGGAGTTGTCTTTCTATGGTATGCACATTTGTCTGTTGTTTTTTTGGTGCTGAATTTTTTGGAATATATTTTTTTTATATAAAGATGAAGATTTCCGTGAATTTTTTTTTCTTTGATGCTTTGTCCTTCAACTAGCTTTTCAGAACAATGGATTTTAAATTCTTCCCAGTTCGCTCCGCCTAATTTCCAACGGAGAGGATTTTTATCATTATGTTCTGTTATTAAGGTCCTTCCTTTTTGGTTTCTGACTTTATAACCCCATATGGTGCCGTGACAGTTAAAGTTCCTTAGTATCATGAAAGGGGCAGGGATTTGCTTTATGTCTTCGTAAATTTTAGTTTCATTTACTGGTTCATTCAGTGGGATATGTACCGAGCAGGTGTTTATTGGTCTTTGTAAGTTTACTTTAACAGCAGTCGCCTGTAAAGTCGCTGTTAAATTTATTTTGCTTTGAGGTCCATCATTCCTAACTAGGATGGATGTATCACATGAACCTTGAAGCCTAGTGTCATGTGTATAGTCGTATTGTTGGTTTTCTTTTATATTCAATTTGTCATTCAGCTTAAGTAATTTTTGCTGAAGGCAAACAATGGTCGGTGATTGGTTTGTTATTAGCAGAAGCAGTTCATTTATGTTTGTCTTTATTCCGTGTCTTATACATTATTGTTAAATCTATTGGGACCTTAGCTTAGTATGTGGTTGTAGTTTAATGTTTGGAGGTTTTGGCCGTTTGTGGGTTCTGACATTCCACCTCCATTTCTTGGAGTTTGTCACATCGGTTTAAGGTAGGAATTTGCTCACTGTGAATATCCGTTTTTTGTTTTGCTGATGTCTTTCTTTTGGGTGGAGATCGGTTATTTAGTTTATCTTCAATAGTTTGCGCTGGACGAATAGGACATTGCTGTGACCTTAGCTTTGTAGGAGATTCTATTTTTTTGTGGGGGGAGGGAAGAATGGTTTGAGTTTGAGCGGTGTATTCCAGACATTTTTGGAACTTGTATTTATTGTTTTTAGCCTAACCCTTCAGTCTTCCTTTGGTATGAAGCATCTGGCAGTTTTTAGAAGTTGGTATACCATAGAACGTTCTTCTTTTCATGTGCCCTGTCTCCACAGAACGTGGGTGATCATGGCTCCCCACAATTTCTTATTTGTCGCTATGTCTCTTTACTAACCCTACAAATACCTGTTCTGCCACCCACTTACACAAGTTCGTTAGGTAGGTTACACGGCGTTTCGCTCTGTCCCTCTTATCATCAATATGTCCTGTGAGTATCAAGTTCTCTAAACCCCCTTTCCTTATGTGTCCAGTAAAATTTTAATTGCCTCCGATTCAGAGTATAAATGCGCTTTTTTTGTTTCCATTGTCTTAACGACTTCCTCTTTACTTACACGCCTAGTCCGCAGTATTCTCAACATACTTCTGTAGAACCACATTTGTTTTCGATTCATCTGTGAGGAAAATTTCCAGAATTTGCTACCACAGAGGAGGATTGATATCACATAGCAGTTCAACATATTTTTGTTCTTTCTAACGGTTATGTTTTACAAGGTCACGAAATCTCTCGTTAACAAGAGAACGACAATTGATTATTCTCCCCCAACGAGCTGTCACATGACTCAAGAGCCCCTTAAGACATCAGGATATTTTTTTCTTTCAAAGATACGTAATTGATTTCTGTATCCCTACAACAACGTTTGTATACACGTGTGTGTGTGTGTGTGTGTACACACACACACATATATATATGTCAGTGATGCATTATAAGTAAACCTATTGTATTGTAATATTCTAGCGGTTATAGCTTTTAGAATAATACAATAACCTTCTCGATTGCCTCAACGTGGTGAATTCATTGTCCACTTATATAAAAATAATGCGAAATTTATTAACCTGAAATTATTATTTTCATTATTCCTTTTAAGTAAAAGTGACAGAATGGATTCTTTTCTATAATAAGCGTTTGATAACATTATCTGCGATTATAATCAACGATTCCTTCCATGTTATTTAAAAGTTAATTATCTTTTTCATCTTTTGGTTTTAACAAAAAAAATTTTCCTCAGTTTGGCAATATTTTCACCCACAGGAAGAAAAAAAATATTTTCAACTCAGACATAAATAGATGATAAAAACAAATAAATAGATAATAAAAATAAATAATCTTCAAGAAGTGGCCAATGGCAAATCTTTGTGTGGTAGGCGAACAGCTTTGCACCGCCCTCTTGACGTCGGAATACGCCGACTGCACCTCGGAATTAAAACCAGAGTAACAAAAAAAAAATGGATTAGGGTGTTCATCATGAAGGAACATGGCATTCAGACATATTCGGGTTTTTCAAAATATAAAAAACTAAAACTTATTAATGGGGGTCTTTGCAAAGAGACAATACTTCCAGTTTGCAGTTTCCCATTACACGCATTAGTTTATCCGTGATATACTAACACGTTAACACAACTGTAAGGAAGGACCAGAACAGATGAAAGAAACGAATGACACACATGCATTGTTCTCAAAAAGATTTTATATATTGTTATAATATACAAGATATATACAAATATGTATATACCTGACAGAAATTATAACACATGTGAATACAACAAGCAGTGTGAACATACGAAAAGCGAGAAAGTCTTGCTTGTAATATTTCACGAAAGAAAAACGACCGGGCAAGTAATTTCATCTGTATTTCTAGCTGTGATCCATTGGTTTCCTCTGTTCGCTTTACTGCAATAGGCTTATCATGTCAATCTTTCTATCGTCTATATCGTCACTCGCAGGCCACTGCGTAATCCTCCTGAATTCATCTTACCCAAAGGCAGATAATCACCAGACTAAACAAAAAGTAATTCATGAACTTATCGTAGAATCAAGGAAATGTTCCTCTGACTTCGTAGTGCTATGCTAAGTACGTATTTGCGAGTTCCTGTTTGGTGTTGCTACATAATTGAGCTATCATTATCGTCGGCTGAATTTTCTACTTTCGGGAGCGAAATAAAGACATTCCAACCACCTGAAGAAGGCCAGGGCGTACAACGGGCGAAACGTTGTAATAAATATGGCGACAAAGATGAGGACAATAGTCCAAATAATGTAAATAAGAAAATGTTAATATATAACTTACGGTTACATCTAGTCATTTCAACTGAAGAATAAAACCGAGCCGCTAATCTAGTTGTACGCTTAAATTCATAAAGGCTCGGTACGAAAGAGAACAATTACCATGAAAATATTTAAAGTTTTGTGCAAAAAGACAGCCGACCTTCTCTACACTAATTGTTGAACACGAATTTGTCAACCCGCTGCGATTAGAACTACAGCATTTTCTACTCCAGTATTATTTAATCAGAACAATGAGCATTATACGAACAAAAAAGAAACAGGGGTGCTACGTTATGGTGGTGGAAAAATGACAAACCGAGATGCCAGGTCAGGACCAATAATGTTGCAAATTTTTCTTTGTATTTTATCAAAACTCTCTAAATACATAGAAGCACCAGAACAGATGGGACTGCAATATTCAATGCATGTACGAATGGTAGACTTTATCATTTGCACAATTCAGAGTTGCTCAGTTTATTCTCATTCAAATCTATAATCCTTATTGAGCGAGAAAACAACACGCCGAAAAGGTGGCGCTAGAATACAAATATAGGAAGCCAAGCATATTCATTATGACATCTAGTTTGATAAGATTACAACAAGCATATACATCACAGCTATATGTTCGCCATAAAAGTTTTGATAAAAGCAACGTATAATCTGGAACCAAGGCCGACTAACCCAGTCCGCTCAGACGATTGAGGGTGTTCCTAAATATCTAGAGGCAACTCTCAAGTTGCCTCATAGGCTTAATCTTTCAAACATAAAAATCAAAAACAACCCTCTCGACCAACGGGCATAATACTTCCCCCATTACTCCCGCTCATGAGCAGAAATTTCCAATGAATCAGCTCATAGTGGACATGTTAAGCTGATTAAGTTCAAGCAACTGACAAGTTGAACTGAGGTAATGAACAGAACATTCGCCGTAGCCCATCTTCATTCACCAAGACAAAACCTATTAACACCTCCAGTCAAATAAGATTAGAAATCATGAGAGCTATGCCTGCTGTAACGTCAGCAATCTTCTGTTTCAGACAATCTCTTAAACCGAGATCAAGATTAAGACAAGGTAGTCAATATATTTATTCTGTTTGCATAAATTCTGATGCCAAAGAATACTTAATATTATTCATATATTAGTTACTTTGATGATACTCTGAAGTAAAAAAAAAAAAAAATCACTGGTCTATATCATTAATAAGTTATTATCATTATTAATATTAACGCCATAACAGCGACGATATCAGGAATATTATTATTAAAGTTGCTGATGTTATTTTAGAATTCTTATGAACATCATAAAAAAAAAAGTCCAATTTTGTCGGTTTATCCATTGTTTTGTCTGTAATCTGAAGGCGATCTGTCTTCATTATTTTGCCTAGAGATAAAATTTGTGCCGGAAAATTAGTTTTATGCTCCGAGAAATGCACTAACAGATTTGTTTTTATTCGAAACCAAAGGTTAAGAAGTAAGAAAGAAAGGAAGGAAATACAGGGAAGAGAGAGAGAGAGAAATAAAAGACAGCCAGACAAAGAGAGAGAGAGAAAGAAATAAAAGACAGCCAGACAAAGAGAGAGAGAGAAAGAAATAAAAGACAGCCAGACAAAGAGAGAGAGAAATAAAAAAGACAGAGAGAGAGAGAAATAAAAAAGACAGAGAGAGAGAGAAATAAAAAAGACAGAGAGAGAGAGAGAGAAATAAAAGACAGAGAGAGAGAGAGAGAGAGAAATAAAAGACAGCCAGATACAGAGAGAGAGAGAAATAAAAGACAGCCAGATACAGAGAGAGAGAGAAATAAAAGACAGCCAGATACAGAGAGAGAGAGAAATAAAAGACAGCCAGATAGTGAGAGAGAGAGAAATAAAAGACAGCCAGATAGTGAGAGAGAGAGAAATAAAAGACAGCCAGATAGTGAGAGAGAGAGAGAGAAATAAAAGTTAACCAGGCAAAGAGACAGACAGAGACAGAGAGAGACACACAGATAGACAAAGAGAGACACAGGCAAACAGAAAAAGGCGGAAAGAGAAAATTGAGACAAGGAGAAAAGGGAATATAAAAAAGTAAAGGAAAGACAAATAAATTGGGGAAAAAAGGAAAATAAAACGCGTAGAAAATATTAAAAAGAATTAAAAAAAAAATAAGGAGAGAAGTAAAATAGACCGATGGAAGAAAGTGAAAAAGAAAGATAAGATTAATCAAGTGTTAAGAATCAGGGGAAAGGATTGAAACATGTCGGAGAATATGAAAGAGAGCTGGAGAAATATGAGTGAGTGAACGTGAGTGGGTGGGAGTAGAAAAACAGATTGAAAATTATCATGTGATTTAAACAAGAAGTCCGTGTGCCTACATGAAATTTCCAATGTAAATACCAAAGATTCCTCTGTGCAAAGAAACTGAAAACATATTTCATATCGATCATAAACAATGACCAAGAATAATAACTGCAAACGTACAGACAGTAGATTGTACGTCGACAAGGACAATTCTCTTGTTATTTTGCATTCAACGCCCGAAATATCACTTTATATGCTGCTTTGAGAATACGCCTCAAAACGTCGAAAGTGAACGATTGCAATGCCCAGTTGCAGTGTTTAATACATTGATCATTTTATTATAAGTTTCTTTTTAACTAACTGCAGACAACTGAAGATCAATACAGATAATCGCTTCTGAAGATCAAGTAGAAAGTACATATATTTTTATTGAACGAAACTAGCTCCAATGCTTCTCCATCCGCATTATACATATCAGCTACTGTTCTGAAACTGAGATCGTGATGTCAGTATTTCACATGTGGTTCATATGACCAAGAACTTCGTGTACAATATCCCATGCAGTTGTAATAACGTATACAAGAAAAGAATATATGATGGAATAGGGAAAAACCATAGATGCAAACAATGAAATCAAGAATAATAGATCATATATGTTGAGAACAGCGAATACACCGACCTGTTGTGATAGTGATATTATATATTATTATAAGAAAATATTTTTAACTGCTATACCCCTTCAGGATGTAAGCGACTATAGCTCTCCCGAAATTGCTTTTCACGTGTTAAACGCCATAACTTCTTTGGAAAAATAAAGACGTGATTCCTTATTGCCTTCTCTACGGTTTGGATTTCGGAGTTTTCCTGATCGTAGACTGGATATCACCCAATGACAGAGAACACAGTCTACCATGGCTTGGTGGTGAAGTAGAGATAGATACATTTCTTCCCGAAGGCATTTGTGAGAAAGTGAACGCAACAAGCGGGGCCGAAATTCGAATTCGGTTCACCAATTTTACTTTCTGCGCCGATATCCGTGACACTACCCGGACATCTTTAAATCTGCCATATTCCGTGAAGGCATAGGCAATCATAGGTCTCCACGGCTTCCTTTTCCTTTACTACCTGTTTTATTTTAGAGTTTTCCTCCTTTTTCCTTTTTTTTTTTTTTCGCTGCAACTCAAGGCTAGTTTACACTGCTATTTAGCCCGTAACTGGTAAAAGGAAAGATAAATACATGCCTTTCCCGAGGGCATTTGTTCGAAAGGGAACACAAGAAACTAGGCCAAAATTTCAACTATTCACCAAATTCCACGATTCACACTGATATCCGCTAGATAACTTGCACATCTAACAAATATCAAATGAGAAGAACGCATTTTCATCAAGAGCTCTGGACTGCAGGAGCTGTGTCTGTATTATTAAGGAACTCAAGAATAATTTACACGCTGTCTTGTTTTGCGAATTGGCAGCAAATATGGAAGATGAATGAGAAAGCGTTAGCGTGTAGGAATATTATTATTATAAATAAATAAATAAAAATAATAATGAAAATTATAAATAAAATTGAATAAAAACAATAACAAAAATGTTGTATAAAATAAATAAAAATTAAAAATGATAAAAATACTCCCAGCATGCAACAAAAACTGTTACTGCCGGAAATACGAACATTCCGCCAAAAGTTGTTAAATTCACTCTTCGCCACGAACCACGTGTCCGACCTCTCTGTGATATGACTTGTAATAATACTGAGTAAATTCTCCCTTTTATCACATGTACCATAAAACAATTGTAACCTAAAAAATACACACACTAATACATAAGAAATATATAAATAAACTGTATGAAATCAGCGCACAATTTACCATGCTTTTCTTGTTATTTGTGTGTTTTATTTCCTGTCAAGTATGCTTTTATCTCCGTAAACACAAGGCTGCTGTTATGATGTGAGTAAACCCACGTAAGCTCCTAAAACCAGATCTTTGCCATATATCCAATTTTCTTTTTGAGGTCACAGATGAACGCGTATGGAGGCGAGGTTTCATATTAACAAAATAAAACCTGTTATACTAGCTCTAGATAGCCAAAACACTTTATATGAAAAATTTATTTTATTTTGTAGCAATCGAATTGATCAAAAGAAGTATCAGATTACATTCCCTGAAACGTGTCGTGTTGCAAACAAGTTTACAATTTTGGGTGCAGGACAACACCGCCGATTAAGGACAGAGACAACCCAACACCAGAAAAACATAACTTTTTTTTATAACCGAATAAAAATAATTTATGAAAGAATAAGACCTTAATTAGTGAATATTTTTCTTAAAATAAAGCATTTGAGAAGGTATGTAAAATGTGAATTTGTTTTTCGTTTTTAATTAATTTTAATAAAGTAAATCGTAATGTAATTTATTTTTTTAATAAAGTAAATCGATATTCTAAAATATTTGTATAAACAATAATTTAAGATTTATTTTATTAAAATTAATTAAAAACAAAAAACTGGTTCATAGTTTGGACAACACTTATCCTGCGCTGATTAATAAAAACAAAGTTGGGAGACAAGAAATAAACAAAAAAAAATACTTACCAATAACTTAATGTCTGTCAAGCTGTCTTTTTACTTACATCTTTGGATGGTTTTGAAATAAAGTAATAATAATAATAATAACAATAATAATAATAATAATAATCTTTTCTCTCTCTTGCATAAAATGAGAAAACTTTAGTATCCTATCGATAATTATTTCACTTTCTATCGATATCGATCTATTATTTTCGAGGTGTGCGCGAAATCAAACTGTATTAAGATGTAAATTGGGCCAAAAATTGATTTATTCTTCACATCAGAGCATTTTAATTGGACTGTCAGAACACAAATATCGCTAAAATTCAGTTTTCACAGTAAGAAAGCACTGAAAGTAAAATTGAATCATTATAACAGATATTATATATTATAAAGAAAGAAAAGACTGCTGAACTGTTGTGTAATATAAATTATATGGCAGCAAATGTTGGACAATTTTTTTTTTTTAATTGTTTAACCCCAAACAAGACGATAATGCCACTACAATGCGGTGGAGGTCCAGGGTGTGAAAGTGAAAGACAATGAGAAGATTGAGAATAGAGAATATTGAGAAAAAGACAAAAAACGGAACAGGATTCAAGACAGAAGATGGCGATTGACGCTGCATTTAAGTTTTTGAGGATTGTAATTATCATGGAAGCAAGAAATCGAAAGGAATCTCCACAGGTAGAAAGTACGAAAAAAAACTTTTAGAGTAGAAATGACAGTTGCATCTAGGGAGTTCAATAGTAAAACGCTGACACCTGATTGTCAATATAAGAGCACACGCTTAAATTCATGTGGTCGGAGCACCAGGGGGGTGGGAAGCTCATCAGAATTGTTGCCATGAAAATATTTGTAAAAAAGACAGTCTTTGCCATATTCCCAATTACCTACGTTCTGAGAAAATGGAAACAAAATAAAGAAACTTATACTTAAAAGTCAGAAGATAACTAAAATCTCTATGACACATAATGAGGAAGGAGATGGCAGCTAAAACTGCCCCGGGAAAAACAGTTGGGCTTCACAGGACTACTCTTAGAATCAAACTGTTACGTATTACTCGTCACGTGAGTGAGAAATTGACTGAAGTCGGGATGCTTGCTCAGGATCGATTACATTACAGATCCTTCTTTATTCACAAAAGACTACAGAAAGATACTGAGAATACCATGGACAGATCGTGTAAGCAACGAGGAAGTTTGAAAGAAAATGGAAGCAAAATAAAGAAACGTATACTTGAAATCAGAAGATAACTGAAATCTTTATGACATATAATGAGGAAGGAGAGCTTGGGAAATTAGTCACTCACAAGACGTCTCAAAGGTAAAAATGATAGAGATAATCAGTGGGTCATCTACCTAAGGAATTTATGTGAATGAACAGCGGAACGGAGAGTGAGAAGGATGGCAAACAGACAAACATTACGAAGTGTTGCATAATATAAGAAGTTGTGGAAAGTCATGATCACCCTCGTCCTGGAAGGAAACGACAGAAAAATGACTCTTGACAAATATCGGTGTGGAAATAATAAAAAAAGATAAAAGGAATTTGTAGAGAGTCATAATCGTCTACGTTCTGAAGAAGGCATTGGCAACCTTTCCCAACTCGTGGGACACACGAGATATGGTTCAACATAAAGCGGGCTGCACTACTAAAATACAGGGTGACCCCCCCCCCAAAAAAAAATGGGAACTTTTTAACAATCCAATAAAACCAAGAGTGATGGAAGAAAAATATTTTATTCATATTAATTGAAACCTTAAAACATGCCATTTAAGAAACAATGATGGAATTTTCATTTTTAAAAAATTACGTCCTGTACGAATGCATTCTTGAAATCTGCTGTTGAGATTCCTCATTGACTGCTGCAACATCTCAGCCGGGATACTGTGAATTTCATCTTGAATTCTAAATGGCGAAATGTTTACTTGCTCAAGGTCACTGTCTCGCAGTGTTGCCACTTGCTCATGTCTGGCAATACGCACTTCAAAAAATTTTTTGGGTCACCCTATATAATTCAAGATAATTTTTCGTTGAAGGTTCCTCAACCATTTTTAATACGCGTAAACGTCTGCCTTAGAAATGGGGAAAAGTTTGTTTTTTTTTTCTTTGGAGAAAAGATTTTTCTATAATTAAGAAATTTAAGTCTTGGTTTAATATTAATACAGATGGACGTGTGATTAGAACACACGCTGTTTCGTGTGATTCATTTCTAATTTATTCATTTAAAAATACTTTTTTCTTTAAATAAAAAATATTTCTTCTCTAGTGAAAAAAATATTATGAACATTTCCGGTTTCTAAAGCAAAAGATATTTACACGTCTGATCTTCCTTAGTGAAAAATCGTCTGTGGATTGAAATGATGAAAATGTTAGCGTCGACGAAGGTTTAAAAATTCAAGAAACATTGCACTTAACTATTAATTATGCATGTGGTTATGTATGAGAGAGTATGAGTGAAAATAAAATGAAAAATGTTATTTTCCTCATGAAATTAAGCGTTCTATTCAGAAAGCCAAACGGTCTACCAGGAATTAAAGCATTAACAATATAGTAACTCATTGCATATACTGAAGTGACAGGAAGCCGCTTCAATAATTCAGCATTCTAATCAGTATTCTTGCTGTTCTTAGCTATATGGTTTCGATTCTTCCTCGAAGTTCCAATTTTTCCAAACTTTTCGGCAGCTTCTTTGGAATAGTTCCAAGTACTCCAACAATGATGGGCATGACGGTCAATTACAAGTTCCACTGATAACAAAAATGAAACTGTATATGAATAAAGAAACAATGTGGCAGATTTTAACTGTGGATTTGGAAATGGGAAAATAATGCGTCAGGAGTTCGCGAGTTCCATAACAAAAATGGCCATCAATATTATTCAACAGATTTAGTCGTTGATGATTTTTAGCTATTTCCAAAATTTATAAATACCTTAAAAGGACAAAACTTGCTGACATTCCCGACATCAGGAAACATGTGTCTACGTTGCTGAAAGGTATTCTAGAAAATAAGTTCCAAGAATGTTTTTAGTTGCATCGCCTCACGTAGTGAATAGATTGACAACGATAGTACTTTGAAGTGATTGCATCCAAAAGTGCCCTGGTAAAAACAGTTGGGCATCACATGAATATTCTAAGAACCAAACTGTTATGTATTACGATTGTGGGGGGGGGTAGAAAGATTTTTAGCCCAACCAAGAAACACTTCCAAAAATATTCTAATGTTTATGTTTTTGTTTTTTTTATAAAGTTCACCCAATACAAAGCACAGGAGTCAACCGTGGTAGAGGGTTATGGAATGATAGTGATTTTCCAAGCGTAGCTTAGATGTGGCACAAGGCTTAAAGTAGGGGGCACCCAGTGAGGATTGAACTCACTACTCAGTCGTAATTGTTCGAACGAGACAAGCTTGCTAACCATTACATCGCTTCGAGGTGCCCAGGAGGTGTGTGATAATAATGTAAGAGGTGGTAGAACGAAGATTTATGTTTGGTCATTGGCTTAGATTTTGAAGAGTCTGTTGGGTCAAGTATTTTCCGCACCCCGTCCCCGTTTCATTCTAAAAATAGTTTATCCTCTTACGATATTCACACCAAGAGAACATTGGGCATTTAAAAATCATGTGCTCAGGAAGTCACAAAATGGTTAAACACTATAACTTTTATATGTCAACCAATTTTCAGAAAATTATTTTTTTCCAATGACTAATCTGTATAAAAGATTTACTGGTACCTGATTGTGCTGGTGGAAAACTGTGATTATTACGGAAAGCTAATATTGGCCGGAGGGCTGAGAAAATGAAATATGAAGGTTAGAATTGTATCCATAATAGCAGCTGCATTTTGAAACTATGCTTCGAGAATAGATATGGATATCCGAGGAAAGATCTAGATTGGAATCTGTGACGATACTAAGAAAGGTCCTGTAGATTTAAGCGAACTTGCTTAACAATGACTCGTTGACCAAATTACCTCGTCCGATATTAGACTATATGATTAGAATCATAATTAATGGCTTGTGAGATAAACCTACTCAACATCGCTTAACGATAGATATCCACCATCAGAGTTATTTCTACTTGAAGGCACACTGCAAATCAGTGCGGTTTCTAATAGTTTCCGAGCCTCTCCAACTGCTCAGGCTCATTTGTGGTTCTTCAATAACCACAAAACCAATCTGTAGTTTATACTGCAACTATGCTGAGTGGACTTTAGTTACAGTTAAAGTATATATCCCACCAGGGCCACATATGGTTTTGAATTCTTCTCCTATACTGATTGCCAACCACGGCTAGAGAGTCCAGTTAGCCCTACAATTTAACCCGTAGCGGGGAAATCCACCATGACTGCTATAATAATTACAACAATAACAATAGAAAATCTATTTGATCATTGCAAAGAAAAACTGTCAACAGAGAATTGTTCCAACTGACCCAAGGATGGGACTGAGAAAGGTGAAAAAAAATTGTTTGATATCAAATCCCAGCCCAAGAACTAAGAAAATGGAAATGTTATGACGGAGATGGTTGTATTCATAGTCAATGGAACACTGAGATTGGTTTCAAAGGTACCTGCGATATGTTTAACCAATTGGAATTTAGAGGAGGAATTGGAACGATACGCACAATTGTCTGAGATAACATTTGAGTCGAAATATCACAAAGACGATTTGGTGTCACCGGGGATTGATTGACAGCAAGTCTCTTCAAATTTCCAGCAGCTTCTCAAATACTCTTTCTGAAATCAGTATTGTCATAACTTGGACAGGATGAATTCTTCTTCGACTTTTTATTTTTCTTACCATTTATTTATTTATTTTTTATTTTTTGGCACAGGTCCAAGTATTGTAGAGTAAATAGTACACCCTCGGTGTCTATATAGCCCATTACTATAAAGAGCTATAAGTCAGAAGTAAAATTGGCAGATGCCTCGACAGAAGCAGTTCGTTGTCTGACTCACAAATGACAAGACCTGTCTTCGGACAAAGGATAGTTCAGTCGGGGCTATGTCTACGGACAGAAACTTGGCTGAGAAAAACAGACAAGTAATGTCCCCGAACCCGCTTTTGCGGGCGCTAGGTAAATTTTGACGAGTGGTCCGAGTGGACACGCTTGGGTTCCTCACAATAATCCCGACTTTGTGTTACATCTCACCCCAGTGGGGGATTGGGTAAATTTCAAGTTAGGCAGTTCACTGTCAGAGCTTACGACAGACAAGACCTGCATTCGGGCAGAGGGTGACCTAGTCGGGGCTGTCTACGGATAGAGACTCAACTGAGAACAGACAAGCAGAGTGCTCGTTTCCCGCTTTTGCAGGGAATGGGTAAATTTTAGACCAGCTACAAGAGTCTACACGCTCGTGTTCCTCATGTGTGTCGTATCCAATCTAAGTAGAGAGACATGGGTAAATACGTAGCTGTTTGGAGTCAGTCTTCAGACTAACTAATATAGTCATCACGGCAAGTAACCGAAACATTCCGTATATAGAATCCTTATACGAAGTACGTTATATAAGTAAGAGTGTATTTGAACAACAGCCATAGTGGCGTTATAATACTAAGTAATCGAATTATTATGGGTACGACTTCTAAAATAATCTTGAACATCTTTTTTGCTATGTTTAGGTAATAAACGCTCTCAGAAAAAAAGGATCATTATTATTATTAGTAGTAGTAGTAGTAGATTTTTTATACCAATACCCACAGATGAAGAGAAAGCAAAAAATGTGGTTCTACAGAAGGATGCTGGGGTTACCATGGACTGAACATATTAGTTACTAAGATGTTTTGAAGAAATGGAAACAAAAAAAGAGGCTTATAATGAAGAATAAACTTAGAACATTTTATATTTTCAGTTCACAGTGAAGTGAAGAGGGAAACAGTGCAATAACCTAACACGCTTGTGTAAATCGATTGTAGAATATGGATTAGGAATGATGGTAAAAAAAAACTTTACTAATAGCGACAAAGGATAGGATGTTGTGAAGAGCCATGATCGTCCAAGCCCTAAAAAGACACGGCACATAAAAGAAAAGAAAAAGCTTACACTGAATGCCGAGTGATAGTAAGCTTCTTCAATACTCCAGTAAAATCTTGATATTTTTGGGGTTTTTGCTTTTATCTTCACCAGATGGTCTGCTAGCACAGTTATATTTTTGATCGGGCGTTTTTATTTTAACCAAAACCAGATCCAGTTTTTATTTATTTATTTATTTATTTTCAGTGGTATGGTCAGCTGGATGCCAAATCCCAGATTATTTTACTTCAATAAATGCGCATAATATTTGTTTAGATGGTCAAACGCAAGATTATTATGGTTGTTGTTTCTGTTCTTTTTTATGCACTATAGGACATTTGCTGTATTCAGAGCTATCCGCAATAATTGCAAGCGAGTTCTCGAAAAGGCAAAGTGTAGCTATGTACAATCAATCCAGGTCAAGGCCGAAAGCAAATCACTTGGATCCCGAGATTTCTGGAAGATCTCCAACCGAATTCTGAATAGAAAAAAAAAAGCGTCAGTGACCTCTATCATAAATAGCCCTGGGGTCATCTCATCCTCGTCATATCAAGCTAAGTTCTCCGCCACGACCTTTGCCTCTCTAACTCATCGTTAGATCACAAAGGTCAGTCCTTTCTTGACTTCCCCCGTTTCACAATCTCAGTAGTGTTTTTTTATCACTTCCCGGGAAGTCTCAAGATTTAGAAAAAAAATCTTGACCCTAAGAAAGCTACCGGTCCAGATAAAATCCCAGAATATTAAGCCCGATCTTAGTGAAACTATTTAACCGCTTCTTGAACGAGAAATCCTTTCCAAGTCTGTGGAATTTGTATCAAGTGAAAGTTCTGTTTACAAGAATGCGACTGGGCGCTAA
The DNA here is from genome assembly GCA_903632075.3 of Acanthosepion pharaonis. Taxonomy (NCBI): domain Eukaryota; kingdom Metazoa; phylum Mollusca; class Cephalopoda; order Sepiida; family Sepiidae; genus Acanthosepion; species Acanthosepion pharaonis. Next base: position 198,074 of record CAHIKZ030004683.1, read on the forward strand.
TCCGTCTCAGTATAGACAAATCAATCTCTTCCGTGTCATTAGCAAACTTTTTGAAGCTGTAATCAGTAAGAAAGGTTGCTCATCACTTCAATAGTGTCAACCTCTTGTGTGACAAGCTGTACGGATTTCGATCAGGTCTGTCCATACTGATATCTTATCATAATCACGGAATCAGTGAGGTACTAGATAACAAATACCTCAAGGATGATCGCATTAGATATCTCAAAAGATTTTGATAAGGTGTGGCATAGAGGGTTACTTTTCAACTGATCTAGCTATGGAATCACTGGAAGAGTCTTCTCAGTTATAAAGTTCTTCCTAACAGGTAACTGTTAACGGCCAGTCCCTTGAGGTCTATGTGACTAATGCAGGAGTTCTCCAAGGCTCGTTTCTAGAGTCAATCCTCCTTGTACTTTACATAAATGATCTGCCTAAGAGTATACTCCGATCAGTTGTGAATATCTATGCTGATGATACAACCAAAGCTCCAAAACTCTAGATGACCAGAGTCTAGCAGCTGATCTCTCCTCTGACCTAGTTTTAACAGCTCAGTGGGAAAAAACTGGCTGGTAACATTCAACATCTCGAAAACCAAACTAGTGACGTTCCATCATCACCGAGTGGACCCTAAATTTTCACTTATTGCGATGAACGGGTGTTCTCTCAGAGAGGTTCCGTGCCATGAGCGCCTATTGGGACTTAAACCCAACCCAGACTTCAAGTGGAATTCGTACATACGATCCATTGCTAAAGATGCTGGAAAAATGGTCGGTCCCTTGTGCCACACAAGTAAGTACCTGCTATACACCTTTACATAAAGCCAGGTCAGGGCGAAAATGCGAGTACTGCTGTCATGTCTTTACTTTCCAGTCTCGATAGTTCTAAAACGTCTCCGCCTCCTTTTGGTTGATGAATTATTTTCCACTCTAAAAACTGATTTCCAGCAGACGACACGTTGTAAGCCTTTCGTTGCTCTATCACTATTTTCATGGAAAGTGTACAGACGAACTACATTCCATAGTTTCATCAGTTCTAACCTTCACGGCTAAGACCCCCACTCACCATGACACTCAAATTGTAGCGAGCTACCCTCTTCCCTTCCTATTACACTGGTGGGATACAAGTGCAACACGAGCAGCTTCTTCCCATGAACCATCTCCTTGTGGAACCGACTCCGAAAAGAATGCTTCCCAAATTACTATAATCTTAACCTGTTCAAGTCTATGGTGAACCATTATCTTCCCCACATATCCCATAAACTGTGCTGCTTACTCTGAAACCCTCAACTTCGTATGGCTCTTGGAACTTTGTAAGGTGATTATGGCTCTCTACTGATTCCTTGTCTTTGAATTGCCATGAATCTCGAGAAAGATGGTAGAGCGGTTTTCCGTTGGTTTCTTCGGCGTTACTGAATGCAGAATCCTCCTGTTCATTGTCTCCCCAAGGCTAAAGGGATTCATCTATCCTAATATTTAATCCCTAGCTAGGGGGAGAAGACATGGATGCATACCTTTCTCAAGAGCATTAAAGCGAAAAGAACGAAACAGTCGAGGTCAGAATTTGATTTTGGCCTGCCGAATTTATTTTCGGCTACGATAGCCATTATACACCCACGCACAACCAGAATAAAGTTTTAAAACTGCCATTTCACTTCATAATGTAGCAGCTTATTTTTCTATTTAATATCTGAACTGTCAAAACATCATATGAAAGATAATACTGATTTCCCGTTACATTTTCTTAAACTAGTGTCATCCAAGGTTAAACAGCAGAGTCTACCCTACTATTTAATCTATAGCTAGGGAAAGAAGATACTGGATCATGTATTTCCAAATGACTTTTGTGTTAAAGTATTAGTCATTTTTTATATTTATGTTTCTTCAGTACGTAGATGATCATATCTCTCTACAGCTTCCTTTCTGTTTTAATATCTGTGAAATGCCATGACTTCTTGGGATAGACAGTTGAATAGTTACTCGTTATCTTTACCTCGGTTTGGAATTCAGTGTAGTCTCTCTCAAACTGACAGCCACACCCCAGTTGAAGAGCCCTGTCTACCCTGCTATTTTATAAGCGGGGAAGAGATAAGTAGTTATGCCTTTTCCAATAACATTAGTACGATAGTAAACGCAACAGACGAGGCCGGAATTTGAACTCGACTCGCCGATTCCCCTGTCTGTGCCGGTAACCGTTGTACCATCTGTAGATCCTCACTGAGACTGGAAATAGTAAAAACAGTGATAGAAATCAGCTTTGATCCGTGGAAATTCAACAGATTTTGACAGGTATCTATTATATTATGGCGTCTCATTTTTAGCCTTTACCTGTTTCTTCTCATTGTCACCCTTATCCTTTCAGATCTGTATTTTTTTTAAGTAGAAGTCATATAAACACGAATTTGCTTTATACACGAAAAAAAGAATAAAAATTGCACAAATATTTTCTACTGAATTCATTCATCTTTCTTTTGCTCGAGCACGACATGAGGAATTTAAAATGTATAGAAAATTTTAAAGCCATTCTGTCTGTAACTGCTTTGTAATATTTCGCTATTTGTCACTTGGTGTTGTAGAGTAGGACTCTCAGAACTACTTGCTTTATCCTTCTGCTATGACAAAGACTGCCCTTTACTTATAAATAAGTCGCCACATTAGAGGGGATTTGAGTACTATTTGATTTACTCAAATTTTTCCGTTCTGTGTATGAATATTTAATAAACCTCTTCTTTGTTTCCTCTTTCTGCTTAATCTCCTGTTCCTGTTATACACCCTTTAACAACGGCCTCCCTAATCCTTGATTATTTTGAACACAAACATTATAACAGTGGCGACGAGGATGAGACTCAAACTCACGCGACGTGATATTTCGGTGAATTGACCGAGTTAATATATTTGTGGTTCAAAATCAAAACTGTCTACAAAAGAGGCATATAAACCAACTACGTCGGAGAGATTGTAAGGAAAGCTCTCTCTCTCTCTCCGGGCGGCGACACTGCCGTTAGAACTCCTGTGTGTGACACATTACAGCTAACCGTGGCTACCATACGAAATATCGGCTATTTTGAACAAAGACAACATTACAACACTTGGTCAACAGGTAACAAATCTATCTTTCCGATTTTGTTTCTCTCAGGGATTTTCTTACCTTCAACCTCTTTCCTCTCCTCCTCGCTTTTCTAAATTTCTTTCTTCACTCCTCCCCTTTTCGACCAAGTCCTCTTCTCTTTCTTTCTCTCTCCCTCTTTTCTTTTCTTTCTCTCAGTTCCTTACTGCCTTATTTTTCTTCTTTTTTTTTATTTATCAGAAAGCGCAACTGATCCTATCTAGCAGATACTACACTCTGATCCTACACAGGAAACGCTTAACAATCATCCAAATAAACTTTTAGGTGCCACGTTTCGAGTCCTCTTTATCTGTGCCCAGCTTTCACTGCCATACAGGAGGACTGATATCACATAAAGTAAAGAGTGCTGAAGTGCTGTCTCTAGTTTCTTAATACTTTGCTTTTGAAAAACATTTTCCTCTATTCCAATAAGCCTTCGGATTTCGGTGTCACATTTTCATTTAGTAGAATATAAGACAAGATAATGCTACTTTCCGTTATTTTGTTTTTTTATTAAGTGTCATGAGTAAAATTTATTTTGCAACTAATAATTTATTTACTATTCACTAATACACATTTCTAATATTTTATTAAATTCTAATATTTTACTAATAAAGAGAATATTTATTCTAATTGTAACAAAAGCATCAAATATCATTTAAAGAAAGTACAAAAACCATAACAACAATAATAATACTAATAGCTATGGAGCAATGACTAGCAAAATTGTCACACGCCATCACTATAGTCAGTTTGATCTTTACTAGGCGTCTTATACTTATGGCCTTCTACTGTAGTAAGGTAAGATTAGGGAAAAAAAGGTGACATGTCGTGGAGTAAGCGTTCACTAGTCTCGTAAATCATTATCATAGCAATAAACTGAACCTATGACCTTATGTCAGACTAAGGTGAGTAAGAAAAAAATGATGCTACTCAATGAGAACAAAAGTTAGTTAATCTTGCAGGTCATTACTGTTATAGTGCTCTAAAAATGGTCAGTTCACTCCAGTATGTATTTGACTCCCCCCACCTCCTGTTCTGCTCTATATTTACAAGAATCAGATCAAACCACAAATGACCACATTGCTGACATATCTGGGTTCGAGCTTACCAATCAGCCTCTGCCTGCCTTGATAGAGTTCAAAAGCGTCTGCATGGGGATGAATTATTTTCCACCCTACAACCACTTTCCCCACAGACGAAATGTTGCGAGCCTCTCTCTACTCTATCGGTATTTCCATGACATGTGTTCCGACGAGCTACATTTCTTGGTCGCAACAACTTTGACCTTTGCCACGTACACAAGTGTGAATTACCCTCATTCCCTCCCCATTCCTATAGTAAGAATTAAGTTCCATTCGGTCAGCTTACTCCCAAAAAGCTTCTGTTTTGTGGAACAGATGTTCTCGTAATCACTACACTCTGAACCTCTTTAAGTTTAGGGTTAACCGTTATTTTTCTTGTATAGTCTCATTAACTTCTTTCCTTACGCTTATACAACACCACACAGTAATCCTCTTACATTAGTATAAAATGTAGTGACTTCAGTACTAATTCTATGCTAGGAGTTTTTAGTTTACCCAAAGCTTAAGTCAGGCTCATTTAAGCTTAATAATAATATTAATAATAATAATAATAATAATAATAATTACTGTATATACTCGCGTTTCATGCTAATTTTGAAGCTAATTTGATTACAGTAAATAGATATATAATTTGGTTTACAGTGTAGCCAGGGCCAGCAGTACATTCGCTAATTTTATATCTCATGTATGACGCGACCCTCTTAAAATTAGCTTCAAAATTAGGTCTTTAAAAGTCGCATGATATGCGAGTATATACGGTATAAATTTCAATAATAAATTAATCAAGAAACTGGTTAAAAGCCAAATGAACGATTCTCTAGAGACACTGGAGGAAAAAAATAAAACCAATCACTAAAATCGAAGCAGCGATCGACGTCGGTGTGGTAATAAGCACACGATCGATAAGACCAATAGATAAATAAATAAAAAATGTCTCTAAAACTGTTGCTGTTAGTAATGATGATGATGAGGAGGGGGAGATGGAGGTATGAGAAAAAAAGAGAGCGGAGAGAGGAAGGTTATCGATAAAAAAAAACAAAAAAAAAAACAAAGATAAAGAATAATAGTATTAACAACGTTGAGAAGCGGAAAGAAAGAGAGAACGCCAGCGAGGGAAGGTTTATTATTGGAGGAGGACAAAATCCATCACCATAGCGACTGTTGCTATGGAGATGGCCCGAATCGATATGGAAACATTAGGTTGGGAAGATGAAAGATTCGTTTTCGCTTTCTGGAGGTCATTTTGGTACAAGAACAGACTTACTGAAATCAGCGGTATGGATGGGGAGATATATTAAAGTGACGTCATTCGTAATATTTACTTAATATTTTAGCTTAGAAAGACACAAGGCCACATAGGTAGAAATGATGTTAGGGAAGACTGTATTGCTTTGATATTCCAATTTGCTTGCCTTGAAAATCTTATTAAAAGAAAAGATGCGCCTCGCCCCCACCAGGCATAACTGGAACTTGTACCCTTGTCTTTGCAGGAGAAACCGTTGTTAGATTCGACGTGCTTTCAACCGACTCACCCATGAATGGCTGGATATTGCCTTTCCAATCATGTCCGCGGGCGCTTCTTTTTTCCTTTGATAAAATTTCTCGAATATTCAGGCCGGTAGACGAAAATAAACATACTGCTTAAAATAAACGGAGCGTCTACTCAAATATGGGTATCCACTAAAAATAACGTTTAAAGTGTTAAAATCGATCGCATTAAAAATTTAAAAATCCATTACTTCTTTAGAATATATATATATATATATATATATATATATATATTATTCGTAGCAGTGTTTAACAGGCGATGTTTGAACATGTTATTTCGTTTCACGCGTGATAATGTTTATGATATTTAAATAAATTAGAAAAAATATCCGTGAAAATGTCAGTTCTTCTATGTTCATTTTCTGATGAATATTAATTCTTAAATTAATGATTCAATAAGCTCATAGCGAGTTCTAAAAGTTTTACAATAAAATATCCGTAGAAATTCCCATATTGCATCGTTAAATATTTGAGCTTAACAACTTTAACAAAATATTGCAATAACAATCATAGATATGAATGCCGGTCGCGTTGTTTTTATACGATTTTTGAGTGAATTTTAAATGTTTTTCTACGTTAAAAAGTAAAACAGCAAAAAAGATATGTACCGTTTATGGAGATGGTGCCATAGTTCTGAGTATTGTTCGCAAATTGTTTGCCAGGTTCAGAAGCGTAACGTACAAACAGACCTGCAGTCGTTGATAATGACCAAATCGAAGTGGTGATTAAAAATAATCCGGGTCACACGACACGGAACATCGCAGAGATAATGGGGCGGAAAAGGGATACTGGAGAAACGAAATGAGCCACCGTTTACCACTTCAAAAAACCGGTCTTCATTTAAAGAAGGTGATACTGTGTATCTGGTGGCATTGTGTATTACGAGCTCCTTCCGGAAAACAAAAAACAAAAAACAATTGAACTGATTAAAGGCAGAAGTTGGTGAAAAGCTTCAGGAATTGGCCAGTCGAAAAGGCATCGTCTTTTATCAATCCCAAAGTGGTATAATTTGGCTGGGGTGTCCTACTGCAGCCGCCATACTCTCCATGGGCTTGCACCTTCGGATTACTACTTATTTCGATCCCTACAAAATTATCTTAATGAGAAAAACTTCAATTCGCCGGAAGTCTGCAAAAACCACGAAGAATTCAATTCTGGGGGGATCGAAAAGTCACACTCCTTCAAAGATGGAGAAAGATTGCAGGACAGAATGTCAGAAAGAAATCGATGTACATCTAAATATTCTTTGAAATTCATTTAAAAAAAAAAAAGTAACGAACTTTTGTTCCGACGCAAAATTCATTCATTTGGACGAAAACAACAACATTAACGATATGTTATAGTTCTTTTAAGAAAATTGACATTTAGTTTCAAATTTGGCATTTTACTTTTTGACTGAAACAGATTGAAAATGTATTGATTTCTGTTCCTGCATCCTATTCAACTTTGAGATTATACACACACACAGAGAGAGAGAGAGAGAGAGAGAGAGAGAGAGAGAGAGAGAGAGAGAGAGAGAGAGAGTGTGTGTGTGTGTGGCTGAAACTCTGACTGATACCAAATCGGTCAGGTTTCTTTCCTGGCTTGAGACATTCGGATGTCTAGTCGGACTGAGGAGGTGTGATACAGCGAAACAGTACAGTCTACGAATGACATAAGCTCTTGAAAGCATATTTCAATTGAGCACTGTTGAAAGATAGGCTGATTCTATAAACAACAGCCACCTACGCTAATGCAAAGCTCTTCATTAAAAGGAATTGGAGCACTGACTGATTGGCGTTTGTTTACATTCGAAAAAAACAATACGCTAGAATTAGCTGTTTCTCTCTGATGAGTGATGATAGCTCACGGGTAGAAACTCTGACTAACACCAAATCGGTCAGGTTTCGATCCTGGCTTAAGGCCTTTGGATGTCTAGTCGCACTGTGAAACAGTACTGTCTGCGAATGACATTTTATATATATGCACTTTATATATTTTTGTAGGGGTCTGGTACAAAATTTTATTAGAGCAATAAAAAGTGTTCACAGAAACTAAAAAAAATATACAACCCCAGATTAATGTTATGTGCAGACAAAAATATAACGACTTTTTAAAAAATGAAAAATTATTTATTGAAGCTTTTATTTTAAGCTAATAGATTAAATTTAATATTTCCAATAAGCAAAACACTTTGCTGCATTTCAACTCAAATTTAAATTGATTGGAATTATATTTTTGTGAGAAGGAAAATTGCTGAAAATGGGCGATTTTAGCTATATTTACAAATATGTCAGTACAACGTACTTCTCTTTATTAAAAATCTTTCAAAAATGAAATATATTTTTCTGAAACTTTATTTGAAGTAGATTAGTTGGTTTACGCTTAATTAATCTGATTTGAAACATTTCTTACTTTTAATTTAAACTATCACAGACACGGAGGTGAGTGTTTTTATGCGCTGTAGACAATTATCTCGATGTTTGGGAATTTTTTCCATGAGGACATGACTGTAAAAACTACTTGAATATAACGTGAACGCAGGTTTTATATAATTTCTTTAAAAACCCAGTATTTTTTAAAATTTATGAAAATTTCTAAATAATCTGATATTTTATTGAAATTTAAGTATTTTGGCTTTAAATTCACTATAGTTACCGCTATTACTTTTTGATAATGTTGTGTATGGAAGTTCGTATTTACAAAAATCTGTATGTTTATACTAACACTCAAAAAATTCAAAATTCTTTTTAAAATATTGGGTCAACCTGAATTAATACATCTTTTTAAAAGATTTAAAATAAATTATCATAATTAAAATTAAAGAAAAAAAAAAAAAAAAAAAAAAAAAAAATCTTGTAAAAATTCATTATTTAATAAAAGAAAAAAAGAGAAAAGTTTTAAGACAATAGTTTCCGTAATATACCTGTAATGTTTCTGTAACTGGCTGATAAGACTATGTCCATAATATATTGTATTCATAAAAGCAATTAAAAGCTTTTCGAATTAAATATTGTCCGTTTTATTGCATATTGGTTAGCAGAATAGGGATTAGGAGAGATACCAAAATTTCAAAACTTACTAAGAGCAACAAAGGACGGAGTTGTGAAGAGCCATGATCACCAACGTCCTGAAGGGGCACGACACCAAGAAGAAATAAATAAATACACACAATCTCCCTGTAGACAGAAGGAGCGATTGGTGACCTTAAAGACAATTAGCCTTTAATGTAGGTACCTCTAACGATTCGCTAAAAGACGGGCATACATGATGAAAAAAAATGCCCCAAACTAAATAAAAACAAAGTTGTATCGTCAAAATCTTTGTTATTAAAAGGAAAAAGACCAAAGGATTTTTGATTATTAAATTTAATTTTTTTAATATTTTTAGAATCTTAAAAATTTTGGTTAAATTTTGTTTTTCTTGGGTGGGTGACATATTTACAGATTCTTCATAAAATCCAAAGAAGAATCAGCAATATCATTGGCCATGAGGTGGCGTCTCGGCTTCAGTCACTTTTCCATCGCCGTAAAGTTGCTTTCTTGTACTTTCATGGAAATTGTTCGGATGAGCTCTTCGCTATGGTACCTGGGCTTTATGAATTTAAGCGCAGTTCTAGATTAGCAACAAGCTCTAGATGTAATCGTAAGTCCCTGCTGTTTCTTTTCTCGCACTTCCTGCTTGCCTCTTCCGGTTCTATGTTTTCCAGCCAACTTCAAAAATTTAAACGCAATGTCAATCGTTATCTACTGTCTTCCTGATTACTCTTTTATTGTTCTCGCTCCTTAATAATGTTTCTGTTTTGTAAGTCCTTCACATCCAGTAACCTTCTAGTATCTTAGTGGCTTTATTGTCTTGCATGGATTAAATTCGAATAAAAAACAACTAATAAAGTAAATATATTGACGATAATAGGCAAGGGTTCAAATGTACAAAGTATTATTAAATGTGTTTATAAATTTTATTTTATTTACTTGAATAAACTTATATCTCAATTTCTCATAATAACTAACACAACTAATTGTCGTGACACAAGGATTCAAATATCAAAGATTTGAATGAGCGTCCTAATAATGTTTATTTTATTTATTTTTTTAATCAATTCACCCCAAGCAAGTCGATAAGGCCACTAAGACGCAAGAGGCTACTGACAGTGAAAAGAAACAAGAAGACTTTAGAAGAAACTGGAAACCCAATCCTAAACAGCAAACAAGGGATAAACCTCTACTCCTGTTCAAAAGACAGGGGAGGAGTATGAACCAGAAAGTGGCAAAATAATTTATAACGGTAAAGACGACGTAAAGTGCGACTCTGAAATCCAAAAGAGTGGCTCTTGCAGCGTGTCTCACTGGCGATGGTTCGAGATAATGCTTTCTCCATCATTGCGGCTGGCAGAGGATAGAAAAAAAATTGTTTATAGTTTCTGGAATTATCATCAGTGGTCAGCTGAACTTGCTTCGTTTCAATAAATTCAGAGCTCATTGGGATGGCGAAAGATGCCTTCCAGAAGCTAAGCAAAGTATTAAACAGAAAAATTTCGTTAGAAACAAAAGTAAAGAGTACGGAAATGTTATGCAATATCAGTCTTCCTCTATGGCAGGGAATACAGGCCAATTTCCACACGAATGTAGAAAAGACTTGAAGCAACCGAAATGTCGTTCTACAGATGGGTGCTGAGAATACCATGGACCGAACATGAGATTAATGAAGAGTAAACACTTATTCAGGAAGAGAGAGTTGAAATTTCTTGAGCACTTGAAAATTGTGTTACTCATGGGACAGATTGAAAGCGAGAGAGACAGAGGAAGACAATGTATAAAGCTTCTTTACGATCTTGAGTGAGTGGATGCTGGGCGGATTTGAAAGAGATAGAAAGAAGACAATTTATTAAGATCTACAAATGACAGGAAATTGTGAAAAGCCATGATCGCCAACGTCCTGACGGGACACAGCACATGAAACAAGAACTGTAGCAAAAATACAAGTGGCTTTGTGTAAGTATTAAAATATCCAAAATAGCAATGAATGTGTTAAAGAAATGACTTTTTAATTACAGGCTACTCATTTCCCGCGTTTTCTGACATTTGCAAGTGCATTTGGCCCTGATTCGATTTGTCGTTGATTCAACCAATGACTAACAAGATAACATTTTTCAACACGCCTTATTGCAAACTCGTCGATAATCCCGGCTGGTAATTAAAGTCATTAGTTTAATTAAATTGTATTAAATTTAATTACTTTAATGAATATGAATGTTTGTAACGGCAGAGGTTTTCAATATTTCACGCCTGTAATTTGCTAGTTTTACTTTATGTCATTTATTCATTGTGGCAACTTCAGCGACTCGTGGATTTTTATCGGTTGTTCACTAGATAGCTTGACTTTGTTACATTATACACAGTCGATCCTGTTACAGATATCTGCTGAGTTTAGTCAGCTACACAAATGAGGAAAGAGGGCCTAGAGAATGTAACACCCACAAGACATCCTGCTGGTAAGAGAAGTAAGGGCAAAACAACGAATGAACTACTTGACGAATTTGAGCGAATAAAAGACAGACGAACAAGGAGGAATGGTAAATAACCAAAATTTAGAGTCCATAAAGACACAAGAAATTGTGGAGGTACCTATTCACCCATTTCTTGAAAGGACATGGCACATAAAAAGAAGAGGTCAGCCTGAACATTGCATGTGGCGTACCCGGTGAGGATGAAACTCACTACTGTAGTAGCACTCTGAGAAATTAGCTTACAAAACCACTGTCCCACGAAAGGGATGACCTGAAAAAATTTGATATAGAGAAATTTTTGGAGCTTAGATTTTGAACAGCTGAGTTTTTACTTACAATGCAGCATGTGAATGTTACAATCTATTTTCATGGCGTATAACACGCCTTTTTTTAATTAAAAAATAGCACCAAAAAACAAGTATGAATAAATAAAAAGAAAAAAGTAAATTTTGGGCTGAACTCGAAGCAATCATGTGTCATGCTAACATAGTAACACAATTAGCTGAAATTCAAGACGATAGCTAGGAATTTTCAGGATTCAAAGACACTGCTAATAGTAAAAGAGATTTTAAAGTAAAATAAATACGCAGTTGGATTTTTTTTTTCCTATCAATTATTATTTCTTTGCGATTTGAATTTTATTACCTACTGATTTTCCTAAAAAGCTTTTAAGCACTTTATTTCATGAATTTTCGCTTAAAGTTTTGTGTAGAAATATGGCTGACCTTCTCTACACTAATTGTTGATTATGGACTCGTCCATCCGCTTTAAGCATAACGTCTGCTTTTACGAACAGTCGTCACAAGGCGTAGCGTTTGAGTTGTACGCATTGTCGCAAAGAAGTATGGTATTCTTTATTACTGTATTATTGACAAGAAGACCTACGACCGTTCTAACATTATTAAGGTGTACATTATATATATATATATATATATATATATAAAAATATAATACGCGAATATATACGGTAATTAGGTTAGAATAAAATTTGTATTTTATATGAATACTACCTTGTGAAAATTGAGATGTAGTAGAGGGGGGTCCGGTATTATACATTCAAAGTGGACACGAGACTCTTGTACCGGTCCTGATTACGCCTGATAAAATATTTCTAATCTCCAAGCATTAGAGAGTTGTTTTTGGTTTTTCTTCCCTCTCTTCTTCGAACATGGTGAACTGAACTACCACCCATGTAATTTCAATCAATGTTGGATCTATTGCGGGCCAGTGGGTGCGTTGAGAGATAAACGTGTGTCTCCTGAAAATGCCCACAACAAAAATGGCAGACTCGGGATACGAGTCCATGTAAAGAAATGTAAAGAAACAATATATGCATGTACAAACAAATGATAATGTATTAACAATAAAGGGTTACAAGTGACAGTCAATAATGTAACAAATGAATGTGGAAACTTTTTGGTCCAAAACATTATGTGAAGTGAGTGAATGTACGTACATACATGTGTATGTATTGTTGATGCGTTTCCCAAAAGGGAACGCGTTTTTCTGTGAGAGACTTAAATCTTGACGAATAAGATCAGAATTAAGTGTTAAAAAATTATCGCAGAATGTTTATAGCAGCAGAGATCGCCCCCTAGTAACGGTTTCGAGAATTAGGAGGAGGTAACCCGACAGATGCAACTAAGCCAACATCCATTTGTATGTACTCTTAATAAATTTAATTCCGTTATGTGGAGTCTCTCTATGTTATCATTTCAATTTTTACATTACTAATCTTATTAATCACACACACACACACTAGAAGCAACATTATTTGACCATGGGAGGTTATTTTCACATAACACACGGGCGACACTTTATTCGAGTTAAGAGTCTGCTTGTCATGAGGATTAGTTACACACACTTGTTATATCGGTGAAAAGATTACAAAATGACAATTTCAAATAGCGGAAGCATTGGGGGGAAACCTGAGATCGCAATGACACGATCGACTTATACACGAATAGATTAAGTATATCTCCTTGAAAGGATGATAATGAAAAGCATTGTTGTAATTACTTTGGTCGTTTATAAAATAATTATATTCATTTTATTTCTTAATTATCTGAATAATAATTATATTGCGTATAATTATATACGCTAAAATGCCACCGAAGGAAGTCGTTAAGCCCAATGTCATTTCCGATTTATAAAATTTATACTATAATTATTTGCAAATAAGGGAAACTACTCAGTAAGTAGCCAAATTTCAATTACATTTCAAATTAAAATTTACGTTTACTTGTACTACTAGTAATCCCTAATCAGCAGGAGTATTATATGATTTTTTTAAAAATATTTTTGCGTATAATTTAGAAAAGGTGTAGAATTCTTCATGATGTCTTCCATCATGAAGAATTCTACAAAAGAAAAAGAAATAAAAACAATAAATCATTTCTGCATAAAATAATCGTAAGTAGTAATGATGTTTATTTTTGAAAGAAACTCCTATATAGAAATAGGTCATTTTTATTGGGCAAAATAAAAGTTACTATTTCATGGATAGTACTATGTTATGCAGTAGTCATTTAATTTTCTTTTTCAATTTTTATATTTTCTTTCCAGCTTTTAAAACAAGCCAAACCACAGAAAATGAGATCATTTTTATCAGTTAGCGCAAATACAGACTACACTTATTAAGTTGCAAACTATACTTCAAACTAAATAATTTTAGCCGTATTACCCTAACAAGAATCTCGCTAAGATGTGCTGTCTTAAGTTAAAACTCGCACAAACAGAAAACAGATCAATATTGATTGTTTGGAGTATGTCCAAACGACAATCTTTGTTCTTGATTTGCACTTGAATTACTTTTGTGGTTGTCAGTTATTTTCTTTTTGTTTGTTTTGACAATGAGGAAAAAAAAAAATTGTGGATGTTTTCCATCATAGAATTCGGAAATGAAAAGGAAAAAGGAAAATAAATAAAAAATAGATCTTGAAGAAAAATGATAATATAAATAAATAAATAAATGAAAAAAATACAATAAAAAAGCAGACAAAAACATTTTAAAGAATGAATACAAATCAAAGAAAAATTATAATTTTGAAATGATACAAGGAAAAAAGATATTAAAAATAAAGTATTAATAATAAAGTATTAATAATAAATGGACATCGTCAAACAACTTAGAACGTTTTTAAAATAAATACTTTATTTAAACGAGAAATAAGCATAAGAACTTAAGGAAAAAAGAAATGAACAAAAAAGACAAAGAATGAAGGAAGGAAAGAAAAAAAAGACAAAGAATGAAGGAAGGAAAGAAAAAAGAGACAAAGAATGAAGGAAGGAAAGAAAAAAAGAGACAAAGAATGAAGGAAGGAAAGAAAAAAAAAGACAAAGAATGAAGGAAGGAAAGAAAAAAAAAGACAAAGAATGAAGGAAGGAAAGAAAAAAGAGATAAAGAATGAAGGAAGGAAAGAAAAAAAAAGACAAAGAATGAAGGAAGGAAAGAAAAAAAGAGACAAAGAATGAAGGAAGGAAAGAAAAAAAAAAGACAAAGAATGAAGGAAGGAAAGAAAAAAAAGACAAAGAATGAAGGAAGGAAAGAAAAAAAAGACAAAGAATGAAGGAAGGAAAGAAAAAAAGAGACAAAGAATGAAGGAAGGAAAGAAAAAAAGACAAAGAATGAAGGAAGGAAAGAAAAAAGACAAAGAATGAAGGAAGGAAAGAAAAATAGAGACAAAGAATGAAGGAAGGAAAGAAAAAAGACAAAGAATGAAGGAAAGAAAGAAAAAATAAGGAGAAACGGGGAGGAATTAAACGAATAAAAGGAGACGGGGAAAAAATGATACGAATAAAAAGAGACGGGGAAAAATGATACGAATAAAAGGAGACGGGGAAAAAATGATACGAATAAAAGGAGACGGGGAAAAAATGATACGAATAAAAGGAGACGGGGAAAAAATGATACGAATAAAAGGAGACGGGGAAAAATGATACGAATAAAAGGAGGAGACGGGGAAAAAATGATACGAATAAAAGGAGGAGACGGGGAAAAAATGATACGAATAAAAGGAGGAGACGGGGAAAAAATGATACGAATAAAAGGAGGAGACGGGGAAAAAATGATACGAATAAAAGGAGGAGACGGGAAAAATGATACGAATAAAAGGAGGAGACGGGGAAAAAAATGTTACGAATAAAAGGAGGAGACGGGGAAAAAATGTTACGAATAAAAGGAGGAGACGGGGAAAAAATGATACGAATAAAAGGAGGAGACGGGGAAAAAATGATACGAATAAAAGGAGGAGACGGGGAAAAATGATACGAATAAAAAGAGACGGGGAAAAAATGATACGAATAAAAAGAGACGGGGAAAAATGATACGAATAAAAGGAGACGGGGGGGAACGGACGAAGGCAATAAAAGGAAACAGGGAGGAACGAACGAAGGCAATAAAAGGAGACACGGTGGAACGAACGAAGGCAATAAAAGGAGACAGGGATTAACGAACGAAGGCAATAAAAGGAGACAGGGATTAACGAACGAAGGCAATAAAAGGAGACAGGGATTAACGAACGAAGGCAATAAAAGGAGACAGGGATTAACGAACGAAGGCAATAAAAGGAGACAGGGATTAACGAACGAAGGCAATAAAAGGAGACAGGGATTAACGAACGAAGGCAATAAAAGGAGACAGGGATTAACGAACGAAGGCAATAAAAGGAGACAGGGATTAACGAACGAAGGCAATAAAAGGAGACAGGGATTAACGAACGAATAGAATTTTAAAAAAAGACAAAGATGAAAAAACGAGCGAAAAAAAAAAGTAATGAGGACGAAAAGAAACGAAATTCAAATAAAACATTTAATCAAATAAAACAAAACAAAAAATAATGCCGCAATAATAATTTCAACTAAAAGAAAAAATCTAAAATGGCTATAAATCAGTGAGCTGCAGTAAATATTTCCTAAGCGTAGATTGTCACAAGGTTTCTTTAATTAAGCACTCAGTGAGGATCGAACACACAACACGTCACAATCAACAAGAATAATTTTCCAATGAACGCTCAACATAAATGACACACACACACACACACACACACATATATATATATCTTTATTAAACTTGACACTAGGCCACAATAGTGGAGCAGCTTGGCGAGGGTAGACCTCACTTCACAAGGAATGTAGCGATTGCAAATCATCACTCTAAAGTTGTAGTCAGAGTAACAAAGAAAAATAAATCGTGTGAGGACAATGAAATTAAGATAAAGATATGAAAATTAAAATGAATGAAATGAAAGAAATTTTGAATGAAAGGATTGAATTCTGTCCAAGACTGAATTGAAGAATGGAAATAAAATGAATAACAAAGAAGAAAGAAAAAAAATAGACCGGCGTCTCTTTGACCTGTTTTTCCGTTTTTCTGCAAATGCAATGACGTCATAATGTAGCGCAAAACGCCTTTTTTTTTCCTCTCTCTCTCTCCAAATGTTGATTGATGAGTCAAACAATGGACCAAATCAAGTCTTTTATACAGAAATAGGCCAACAGACACAATTGCATACGCGAATATCCATTGTTATATTTATTCACCTGGCACAAGGCCACAGCTGTGAGGAGCGCAATAAAATCGATATTAAGACGCATTGGAATAGAGAAAGATACCTTCCAAAAGGTAAGCAAAGTATTAAAAAACAGGAAATTTTTATTAGAAACAAAGGAAAAGTACTGAACTGTTATGTAATATGAGTCCTCATATATGACGGGGAATGCTGAACAACCTCCTCAGAAGATGAAGAAAAGATTTGGAGCAACAGAAATGTGATACTACAGAAGGATGCTGAGAATACAATGAACAGAAAATGGAAACAAAAAGACAATTCTGTTTAGAATTAGAAAGAGACGGTTAAATTTTCTAGAGAACATAATGAGAAAAGAGGGCTTGGAGAATTTGACACTCATAAGCACATAATAAAGGCAAGAGCAAAGCAGCAAATAACCTACCTAACTGTGTAAATGGTTGGCAGAACAGGGATTAGAAGGGATAGCAAAAAGACATTACTATGAGCTACAAAGGGCAGGAAGTTGTGGTGAGCCTTGATTATCTTGAAGGGATCCGGAATATAGAAGAAGAATTAACAAAAAGGTTAGTACGAAAAAAGCTATATTTATCAGAACACCTAGTGATTTATTTAATATTACCTTCGTTTCAATACTGGTTATGTACAGGTAGCTTAATGTTTAACACCAAGAACCGAGCTCATATTCCGTCCTATACCGTTGCATTCACTTTCGCTCTAGGTTCTTACAAGTGTAGCCTTTGTTGGCAGCCAGTCTAGGGGAAGGATAAAACAGTTGAGTAAACAACTCTCCACACTCTTTTCTGCAAGAAGTCATAACAATTTGTTCCTAATTTTCATCATCGATATCTATGCTGATAACTATTTACTCCTGTCTTAATGGATAGTCCGATCTGCTGATGAGTTCAAATTGGCAGCTGATTTCAAAAATTATCTACAATCTGTTGTTAACTGGGGAAAGAAATAGCTTGTTAATTTTAACGCTTTCAAAACGAAATTGCTCTCTTTTAATAGCCCCCGAGAACATTTCTTTCCATCAAAACAGCTGATGCTAACCTCCTAGAGAATGACATATTGCAACATCTCGGATTAACGTTTTCGGTCGCATGTAGTGGAAATATTATACTGAATGCTAAGATAGTTGGTTCACTGTGTCCTGCCAGAGAATTTTTATCGCCAAAAACTATCTTACACATTTACGAGTCAATCATTCGTTCATGCATTTAATATTGTTGTCACATCTGGTCTGGTGCTTTTGCTATATATTTAGAGATTCTTGATCAAATCCAAAGAGTCTGCAACGTTCTGACTTGGCATCTCGACTTCAGTCATTTTCGCACCACCGTAAAGAAAAAAAAAAAAAAGTTTTAAGAGAAAGATTTTATAAATCTCAAACGACAATGGCACTAATTGTTCGGTCAACGAAGGTTTCCTTATAAGGAAACAGTTAATCTCACCAATAACATTATTTGATTTTGGGAAGTCTCAAATTTCTTGCATAAGGTGAGATTCAATTGACACATCAAGAGGCAATATGCAAGGTCTATAGAACTTTTGATGCTGTAAATTATCCCATTATATGGAAAACTGTTCTTTATTCTTGTCGGGAGCAGTATACCCTATGCCGATTATACGTTGAACAGAAACTGTCCCATCATTTTGGCATTATAATTTATGGCATAGGTAAATGAATTCCAAAACTTCTTTGACTGGCTTAACATAGGTTTTAATATGGAGGAGTTGGTTGTTCCTGTCAGTTGCCATATTTAGTTTTTGAAACATTAACAAAAAAATTCAATATCAGCTGCCTGTTTAACAAGAACATCAAGTCTGTATATCTTTGCTTGGTGTTTAGGACAGCGATATAATCAGCAAAACTTAAGTTGAAAAAATGATGACCAACAGAAAAATTCGAATTATACTCTATTTCTGTTTCTCCGTTCGTTATACAGGTTCAAACTGTTTCATATAAAGTTTTCCAATTTGGTATGCATACTTACCGGTCACTGGGGAATATTTTAATGTGAAATCTTTTTTCCCAATTGAGGAAAGCAAAGTTAGAATATTTGTTAGATGGATTGATTTTAATAATTTTGTCGTCCATAGCCTGTAACATGACTAAGTAACTAACTGCTTTTAGTTATGTCCCCCAACCTTGTAGTGTCTCCCTGCCCTTTCGATATACGAATCACATCCTGTGCCGTAGCCATTGCAAAAAAAAAAAAAAAAAAAAACTGATACTGTTCTTCATTCAGGCTGTTTTTATTCGGTGTACGGCTATAATTTATTTTATTATTGTGCAGACAGGAAAAATACTTTTTCTCCTTTGAAAAATGCAATTTCACAGAACAATTTTACTCCAAAAGTGTAACTTGTAATTTTCATATTTCTTTATTAAAAACTTACTAGAAATCAAATTATTCTATATTTTTAGGTTACTAAGTATATATATATATATATATATGTTTAAAATGCATTTTTAAAAATGAAAAATATTTGAGGCTTTTATTTTACTTTTAATTTCAAGCTAATAGATTAAATTTAATAATAAGCGAAATACTTTGCTGTATTTCAAATTGAATTTAAATTGATTGGAATTACTTTTTTTTCTTTATTATCAGTATAAAACGCTAAATCGTCCATATTGACAAATCTGCTGATACAACGTAAATTCTCTTTCTTAAAAAAAATCTTTAAAAAATTATATATACTTTTCTGAAACATTATTTGAGAATGATTAGCCGATTTAAGGTTTAATTAAATCTCATTTTAAACAAATATTACTTCCTTTTTGTTTTAAATATCGCTAAATAGTATTTTTAACACGCCAGTGGGTGTTTTTATGAGCTATTGACAACTCACTCGATGAAATAGTGTTTGGGATTTTTTTTTCTAATTGGGACGGACATAAATAACAATTACTTGAATATAACATGAACGCCTTTTTTATTTTTATTTGTTTAACTACCCAGTAATATTAAAAAATAAGAAAATATTCTAAGAAATCTAATATTTTACTGAATTGGAGATACTGTGGCTTACTTACAAAAACGCTTGTTGAGGAAATGTTAGAAAAATTACCAGTAAATTTTAATTTTACAATAGTTACTGCTCTTGTTTTCTGATAATTTTGCGTTTGGACATCCGTATTTAGAAAAATCGACATATACATATATAAAATAAATTTCAAATTCTTTTTAAAATATTGGGTGGGGGCGTTGAATTGTAGCGAACATTTCTATTTATGATCAGTAAATACGATTTTAATTTAATATTACTTGCTAGCTACAAATTAATACAGAATTTATGTTTATAAATAACTCTAAAATTTAAAGAAAACAATTCTTATAGAAATTCATTAGTCATCAAAAAGATTTTTTGCTCAAGTCAGTAGTGTACATATGTTTTATATATAAAAGCAATTAAAAGGAAATTAAAAGCTTTACTATTTCAATAATGTCTAAATTTTATTTCATTTTTTTTATTTTACCATTTGGAGTAGATTTTCTGTAACTGGGGACCCTGTTTGACCAAAGAAATTTCCTGATTTTAATTCTCCAAGGACTTGTCCTTATAACTAATATAAATATTAAGCGCAACAAAAAAATGGAATATGAGCTCTGGTAAAAGCATAAATTGATAAAAAATTGCAATATGAATATTGGTAAAAAATGTTTGCTGAAGCATTAGGTTTATAATACCCAGAAATTTATACACAAGATGTCCTCAAGGCGTTGGTTAGATCCAGTGACAGGACCCAAAGAGTGTGAGTTCAATACCTGGTTAAGGCATTGGAGAACTTGGAGAATTAACAGGAGAACTGATAACTGACATCCATTAGAACAGTCTACCCCAGTGAGCGAAATAAAGGGTTTAGTTCGACATTCCAGCCACCTGAAGAAGGCCGGAGCGTACAACGGCCGAATGTAATAAATATGGCGACAAAGATAAGGACAATAGTCTGAATAATGTAAATAGTGTACATCTCAGAAATATAGACAGATACAACAAAAAGTTTCTCAAAAATACATAAAATAAAATAAATGGGTAGGGGTAATAGAGTTTTAAAAAATATTTTTTTACAGATATTTTCGTAAAAAGACAATTCAAAAATAATTTCATTCATTTGTGAATAAGTCCTGAAAGTTTCATTAAAATCCGACAATTACTTAATTTCTGCAAGAATTTCCAAATCAATGTTTTTCACCGCAAAAAGACGCTAAAACTTTCCATGCTAATTTATGTTACAAGTTTGACACCGAAGAAAAGATTTTCTACTCAAATTTCGAAGTATTAATTCACCACAAGAAATTATAAATCAAACTTTTTTTTTTATTATATTTTTGGCACCCTTTTGAAATTATAAATCAAAATTTGTTTCGCTTGCTTCGCAACAACTCCACCCTCAAGATGAAAAATTCTAAAAAATCAGGGAGTTATTCACATTTCGTAAGTGCAGTTTATATTCGAGATACTTACAAGGAGTTTTTTTACAACTTAAAACAAACTGTTTTGTCTTGTTTCTCGGGGTGAGCGCAAATGCAAACCCCACACTTAGAAGTAATCTCAGGGTGAGCGCAAATGCAAACCCCACACTTAGAAGTAGTGCACCCGATTCGTCTACATTTATAGCGATCGCAAAGGTCAACCCAACCGGGGTGCAATGGAAGAACCTCGCTCCAAGAGAATTTGATATGAATCTTAGTAAATATAACTTTATTTTGGCGTGAATTAACAAAAAGATTCTAATTCTGTTTAACGTGCGAGTCTTTGCTTTGTTTAGACCGTGCTCGCAAGGGAAATTTGCAGATCAAGCTCCGGAAACCAATTGTAATGAAAATTTCCATCCTGGTGTGAAACTGCCTGATTAATTCCAAAATAATAATAAAAGTTTGCGGAAGAAAATCGTTTAGCAGTTATTGATAATATAAGTTCGGCCTTATTCGCGTCTAGCCCGGCAACCATTACTGGCGTTTTTTACATACGTTTGCCTCGAGTAGTAATGCGCGGAAGCTTACTTAGTTACCAGCGTTTTTACTGATCTTCTTACTTGTCTTGATTACTGCGAAATTCGCAAAATTTAATGTAAAGTTCGCGCATTGCGAAGTAATCAAGACATGCTTCCGCACATTACTACTCGAGGCAAACGTATGTAAATAAAGCCAGTAATGGCGGCCGGACTGTAACCGCAACGCGAATAGAGCTGAACTTATATTGTCGATAACTCCTAAACGGTTTTCTTCCGCAAACTTTTGTTATTTTCGAAATAAGCATGCAAATTTACACCATAATGGAAATTTTAATTACAATTTGTTTCCAGAGCTTAATCTGCAAATTTACCCTCGCAGGTACATGAGGCAATGTGATCGTACCTTTGTTCGGTTATGAACCAACAGGAATATCTGGATATATATTTAGTTTCGCCGTCATTTGCCGAGTTCTAGGAAGATTCTGGCCAATGGAGCCCATCCATCAGAACAAATTTCATATGGTTACTGCTGAAGTCAATCAGAGTCGAAGGTCACCTTAGCACTTGAAAATGTACTAAGCCCGCAAAAGATGTTTTCTCTCACAAGAGAGTGTGCGACCACAATCCCGTCGGAGATGTCGGTTGGCGCTCGACCTGGCGTCTATGATTGATAGGAGAAATTTACGTTGAGAGAGAAGAGAAATTTACAAGTCGAGCGAGTTACAGGCGTCTATACTGAAATTAAGCAAGGTCGAATAGCAAGATGGAATCGAGTAAAATGCTGCGAATATTATGATGAAATTAAAAAAAAAAAGATGAAACATAGAAAGTTCTTAGAAAGACGAGTTTTACTGACGTCCCCGCTGAAAGTAAACAGAATCTTCATATAGTTTAGAAGAGGGTCTAAAATTAATCATGAAAAGAAAGACAGCTTTACACTGAAGACGGTTTTGAAATTACTTCCCGTCGCTTTCTCCACTTTAACTGTTCCCGCAATTTCATGTGGAGTTTTTAAAAGTTTATGACTTAATTTGATATATTCAATGTACGTTGAGGAGGTTGGTGGCTAAGTAGGATAGAAACGTTATAAATTCTCTGATTAAAACTTAAACAAAAACAGCACAACTTTCTAATCAGTAATATAGCCACTTCTGGTGGTAAAATTATAACAATAAAAAAGATAAATTTCTAGCATTAGTCGAAGAAAAATATTCATTATGGAATCCAAAACTAATGGTTAAATGAAAAATTCCTACCTGATTTCTGCGAGGTAGAGGCTCTCCTGGTCTACTTTGCTGGTTGAAAAATCAACGAATTGGTACGATTCTATTTTCCTGTATTTCAGAGAGCTGTTTTGAAATTAACTCCTCTTCCAACGGTCAGATGTTGTAGATACCATGGATTTCTTTTTGTCTCGGATTAAATCCAGTGTAATAAAAATATATGTAATAATAAACGGGGGTCACCATCTGATTTTTTTGTTACAGTCGCAGCAACCATTGTATGAATTGAAAAAGAGTTTCTTGCATACAAATGACCGCGGTTACTCTTACTTATCTACACCGTGTAACAGTATTGGGTAACTTGCTTATTATGCCTCCATGAACATTTCAATAGAAAAATACCCATTAACAATTTCATTTTTTTTAATCTTTAAAATATGAATATTGTTTTGTTTTTTTTAAAAATCGTTTTTATATTCTTTTTGAAAATTTCCTCGGATATTTTTCAAATATTGTCTACACAGTCCACTTCCACGGAGTCCATTAAGACTTCTTCTGAAAGCTTCATATATTTGCTACACTTTTCATATACACGAGTAGAGCTTATTTTAATAAAATAATACCTTTTCGGTCAAAAAGGTTTACTGGGAATTTGATATTTTAAAAAGATTCGTCTATAGTTCTGCTGCGGGAATCATTACTTATATGGCGAAGAGGGAAGGGTTTCATTTTATGCCTCGTAGTGGGCTCATGTGAATCCGAGTAAAATAAATGACAAAAAAAAATGGATTTCAATCGAACAATGCATGTATTAACAAAAGAGGGAAATTGCATTAATTTGTACACAGTTGACAGGAAAAGACATTAAAAACTTAGCTATGAAGTATTAACTATTAAGAATTTTGCATGTTTATGTGTGATACAAGCGTGTCTATAAGAGTTCAATCGTCAGTCGACCGAGGAAAGGAATGTTTCGTCTACGGTCTGATACATTTTACAGAAAGAGAAAGCGGAACGAAAATTTTTGCCTTTTTATAGAACGCTACCTAACGAGCTTTTATCGAAGCCAAGTGTAGTAACCCACAGTTCTTGTATCAGATTAAAATTTAAAAAAGAAAAACGTATCGATAAGACGATGGATATCATTTAATGTTAGAAGATAAATATTTATGTGATACGTTTTAGTGGAAATACTATTGTGCTCGCATAAGATTAATTTTTTCTTTCTTCGTATGTTTTTTATTTTATTTTTAAAATCGTATAGTAATGTTGCGTGTGTCACATGGTTCATTGCAGACTAAGAAGTCCTATGAAGGGGAAACAAGACAGGTCTTGTATCTCGTTATCCTGCGGCTGAAGATAGAGTTTAATCCATTTTCCTTTTATACAGCCGGAAGAAGTGATTCCTGTGGGTTATAGCATGCAGATGAGATCTAAAGAGATGATTGTAGTTGCACTTGGTATGTCCGTGCTGGAATGGAAACATCGATGCCGGCTTTCAGGCAGGAAGTCTCAGTGACAAATATTTGAACAGGGTGACAAAAAACATCATTCCGAGGGACATCGCAAAGGATGTCACGGAAGTCACGGAACGAGTCCCAATCAGCGCGTTGATAGCAGAAAGATATTATGTTGGCAGGGGGTTCGTGACTGACGGGAGAACGGGATATCTACAAACATGACCGCATAACCAGAGTTGCCAAGAGGACAGAGCTGCAGAGGTCATGAGTCTGGGATAGAGGTAAGGAAGAGGTCAAGTAGAGAAGCCTGCCGTCAGGGGATTACTGGGAAAACGCGTGGAGATTAAAAACTCACTCAATTTTCCATCAATCTAATACAACCTTGACTCAATTGTAGCCAACAATAAGTTGATACTTTAACAGTCATTTAACTTGATAATTGAGCCCACCCATATATTGAAAACCCATGTAAATAGCGAAAGATGGTGATTTTTACTAGTTTCTTTCTTATTTTTTGTTGATCTTTCAACCGATTTTCATCAAGCTTAACAATTGCTTTATAAATGTATCCTCCTTTACATCCCTGGTAGAACAAAGGCAAATTGAATTTCAAAAACCCCAAAATAATTGTGGCCTGAAGTGTGTCTTCGTGTTGCCTGTTTTACTCCTTCATGTCACTGACTAACTTCGATTGAATGAATACAGACTACTTCTGTTATATTAGTAACTACATTAATTCAAAATGTTTTTAATGAAAGTACTTTAAAGTAATTGAAGAAGATAGACTCTGTTACGTCTAAACATGATGCTGTTTTTGCTCCATTTTAATTGAACGCTTTTTCTGATCGACCAGCTGAGTATGGCTGCTAGTTAGAGATAGAGCATTAATAGGATTAATATGAGTAAAAGTTTACGAATTTAAGGTCCGCCTACGAAACTCTGGAGTCGGGATGCTGAAGGCAACATCAATCAGCTGACAAACTTTTACTCATATTAATCCTATCTATCTATCTATCTATCTAGCTATATATATATATATATATATATATATATATATATATATATATATATGTGTGTGTGTGTGTGTGTGTGTGTGTGTGTTTGTGTGTGTTTGTGACTAAGTACCCTATAATTTGGATAACAGCATACATAAACCTAATGTTGATGGGTACTTTGGCGCGGTGTAATGGTTAGCAAGTTTGTCTCGAGAGATAATTTACGACTCACTGGGTGCCCCCAATTTCGACCTTGTGTCACATCTAAGCTACCCTTAGAAAATCATTAGACACGTCAACACAGTGTAATAACACTGTTGTCTATCTAGATCTATTACAAATGAATAATGAGTTCGATCCTCATTGGGTGCCCCCTACTTTAGACCTTGTGCCACATCTAAGCTACGCTTAGAAAATCACCATAAGCCGAATGTTATACGGATTTGCGTCAATTGTGAAGTAGTAATCTTTTCAAGATCTTTGTACATATCCCCATTTCGAAGTAGAAGGAAAATACTTTATTGGTAAGAAAATCGTTTTTCATGGCCAGAATTCCCGAACAGTTCGTCGTAAATGGTCTATATATATATATATATATATATATATATATATATATATATATATATCAGTAGCGACTCTAGGTCATCAATATTTGTCGGGCTCATTACAATCTTTAACAAAATATGCTATTGGCATAACTTAGATGCTAAAATGATTCCTTTACTCTAACTAAAATAAATTATTTTTTAAAAATCTCTAACCTGATATTTTTTCATATAACGTATGTATCTATCTCGAGTGTGTGTTTGTGTATATGTGTATACGTTAGTGTATTTATGTATCTCTCTCTGAATTTTACAGTTATGATCGCCACTGCTGACTGATATCATATTTCCTTAACACTATCCCAGTCATACTCCTAATCCAAACCCTGCCACCGGCGAGTTAAGGCTTTCTCTAATTTTCGCCGACTTTAGATCGAGCTAAATTTAATTTGGCCATTTTCAATTAATATATTGTGCTAAAAACCTTATACTGTACGGAATAAATTATTTAAAACGGACATTTGAAAAGAATAAGTTAATATAAAAATGTCTTTTTTGAAAATAGGACATACAAGTCATTAGAGATTTTAAAAAGATTATTTATAAAATTAAAGCAAGAAACACATTGCCTATTAAATGTCTCAAGCTCAGATAAGGCTCAAATCTACGTAACCCGACTAGCCAGAATAATTTCATTTCATTCTTTTTTACTTACTTTCTTTCTTTGTTTTTTCTTTCTTTCTTTCTTTTTCTTTCTTCTTTATTATGAACAATATCAACAAAATGTATTTCGGTCAATATTTTGTGACACGGAGTTAAAACAATTAATTTGGGATTCTGCTGAAATCAAGAATGAAATCAACGCACTACGAAAGATTTTTGCTGCTTTGAAATAGATATACTTGAATGTTGACTCACTCGGTCTAAGCCCGACCGCCGAAGTTGCCAGTATTCCATTATTTTAACCTATTTTATATATAATTTCACAATGAACTTGTTAGATCAGGTGTTCTTGTCTGTAGCCTGTAGGCTAGATTTTTCTTCTTGGTTTTAATTGGAAAAATGTAACTACCCAATTCACTGCGCTCACAACTGATTTGTCGCATATTGCCTCCGGTAGTGACAGTATTTGCCACTGTTTCGAAAACTTGTGAAAGACAATCAGCTTTTGCCAACGATTGGCTGCTGGCTATTGTAGATTAGTAGGTACCTTTTAAGTCGACACATTTCCTTCTTACTAATTTATTTGCTTCGTTGCTTTCGATTTAATTGGCATCTGAACGAACGATTTTTAAGCGCTTTAATGTTCCACAAAGAAATGCCATCGATTCATATCTTAGAGGGTGACCAGAAAAGACGATATTGAACCTCTGATCCGATTATGTGAGACGAAAACTATATTTCTGCATCAGTTATCTTTGCTAATTAACCACAATGCATGTTTAGTGATTAGCTACTTCAATAATTAAATGTGTAAGGTCTCTTACGAGAACATTTTATTAGCCCATGAAATAAAGGCGATGAAAAGTATACATGCATAAAATAACAGACCAATTGATTTACAATGCAAAGATAACATTTATTAAAACAAAATTAACAAAAGGAATGTTAAAAACAATAGTTTCTTTTGTTAGACATAAATTATATACACAATGAAATGGTCATTGATGTTATAGTAAGAACTTACTTTGTTGGTGTGTTTTATGAGTGAAGCGTTTCGCAGCCCTTTCAGCGGGGAAAGTTCATGTCAGCAATTCGAAAAGGAAAACCCCGAAAGAGTAAGTTACTTTATAGTTCTCGTGTTTTTATACTCAAGAGCTGCTGCTGATAAGTTTTTCTTTAGAGCTGCTACTGCTATCATCTTTAATGTCACTACAGTACACCCTTTCAAGCGAAATAGTTGCACAACAATCTCAAGAAAGGGAATTTTTATTATGTTAGGTAAGAACACAGTTTCTTAGGACGATCGTTCTTTGAAGTTCTGAGTTTTGTCTGCTTGGGGGGGGTTCTAATGAATCATCGCCAATATTTTCTAAATGTGACGGTTTTAGTCGGTTAATAGAAAGATTCCCTTGTCTATTATTAATCACGACAGTGAAATGTGTCTCTGTACGTTTTGTAAGAACCTATGTAAGATGCTTTTAAGGGATGTTTGGTTGCATTGTATTTTACTAGCACAAAGTTGCAGTTTTTGCGTGATTCTGGTACTTATATTACATGGGTTGATTGTCTAGAAGATGGGGATGTTACTTGAGACATCTTCAGTTTCAACATATCTACAAATGAAGCAGGATCCAAGAGTGGTTCACTTGGTTTGATTATCAACTCTCCTGGTAAATGTAATAGTGTGCCATATACTAGTTCGGCTGCAGAACTCTGTAAATCAGATTTGACAAAAGTATTAACGAGATATTCTAGAGTCAAGAAGTATAGTTCAGTGCTGTTTTTAAGGATTCCTTCAAAGAACAATGAAAACGTTCAATCATGCCGTTAGCTTCAGGATGGCAAGCAGTTGTACGAATTCTGGTTGTACCAAGTAGGTTGGTTAGAGAAACGAAAAGTGAGGATTCAAATTGTGTTCCTCTATCCGTGGTGATGATAGTGGGGACATCAAATCTGCTGACCCAACCAGTTATTAAACCCTGTGTAACTGATTTCGCACTGATATCCATAAGGGAAATTATTTCAGGCCAGCGAGTGAATCTATCAATGCAGGTGAGGAGATTCGTGACAGGGAGGGAATGGTCCGATTATGTCGATATGGACATGGTTAATTCGAGTATCAGAAAATATGTAGGAACTGATTTAGTGTGTCTCGCTATTTTTTTTACATGGTACATAGTAACGTGTCCAATCCCTCGTATCCTTGTTGATTCCGAGCAAGATATAATTTTTACTAATTAACCTGCAGGTCGTTTTTATACCTGGGTGTGATATTGAGAGCGTCAAATAGTTTTCAACGGAGAGATTTCGGAATAAAAGACCGCAAATTTCCGTAGAAATGTAGCACGAAATAGAATGTTTCACTCGTGGAATATATATTTCTTTCATTTGTAATGAAGAATTATTGTCCTCTAGAAGAGGTTTTAGATCTTTATCATCTTTTTGGGAAGTTGCAATAGCTTCAAAATCGATGACTGAACTCACATTATTTATAGAAATGTTCCTGGAGCGTGTGTCTGCTAGAATGTTTGCAAAGCCTCTTATATGCCGAATATCTGTTGTAAGTTGGCTAATGAAATCGAGGTGCCTAAGTTTCCGAGGAGAATAGTTATCCGATTTCGCCTTGAGTGCTCTGATTAAAGGTTTATTCCCTGTGAGCACGTGAAAAGACCTACTTTCCAAGAAATTTCAGAAGTATCGGATGGCACAGTACACTGTCATTAACTCTCGTCCGAAAGTGCAATATCGAATTGCGGTTTCTGCTAATTTCTTTGAGAGGAAAGATACGGATGACCATTCATCTGACTCACGTTGTTGCAAGACTGCTCTAATATCAAAACTCGAGACATCTACTGCCAAGGATAACTCTGCTTCATGATTGGGAAAAGTGAGGTTACTAACATTGGTTAACTTTTCCTTTGCCAAATTAAATGCTGACAACTCTTCTTCAGAAAGATTTATATCACAATTCTTTTTCTTTTGTCCTTGAAGAACATACGTCACTGGGGAAACTATTTCCGCCAAATTGGGGATAAATTTCCTATAAAAATTCATCATGCTAAGGAATTGACATAGAGTTTTTAAAATTTTAGGGAGCAGGAAACAGCGAAAAGCTTCAGTTATTTCAGGTAATGGTTTCATACCATTTTTATTAAATATTATGACCTAAAGAGTCAGCTTCAGACAAGCCAAATTTGCATTTAATTGGATTCACTATACCACCATATTTTCGAAATCTTTAATAAACATTTTGTAAATGCCGTTTATATTCTTCTGGCGAAGAGCTGACAATAAGCACGTCATCGATATAGCTTTAGAAAACTGAATCTAGTCCTTGAAGAACTTGGTTCATAAATCTTTGAAAGGATTGGGCTGCATTCCGTAGTCCAAACGATAAACGTACAAATTCGTAAAGCTCAAATGGCGTTGTAATGGCTGTCTTCATTATGTCAGAGTCCTTTATGGGTATCTGATGGTAGGCTCGGATTAGGTCAAGTTTCGAAAAGATTTTAATTCCATTTAGTTGGCTGGTAGACTTTTGAATATAAGCTGGGTGCCTATCAGGAAGTGTAATCGCGTTCAGTTTGCGGTAATCACCACAAGTCTTCAATGAGGACGACTTCTGTTTTGGTATCATGTACAAAGGTGAAGACTATTCGCTATTCGAAGGGCGAATTATTCCGAGGTTTGCTAAATGCTGGAATACCTGTTAGACAATCTTGAGTTTACTGAGGGGAAGTCGACGAGGTCGTGAGAAGACAGGTGGACCAGTTGGTTCAATACAGTGTGTGATGTCATGTTTTCTCACAGGGGTGTTGAATTTTGGTTCGGTTATATCTTGGCAATTGGACAATATTTTCGAAAATTCGGAATTTTCTTCTGCTGCTGTCAGCTTCTCGGCGAACTACGATTCTGTTGTCTTTGCAACTGTTGAATGTTGTTAGTCAAATCACCTATTTGCCTTTTCCACAATTTATTTTCCTGAGTGATGTCATCAGTTGGAGTCCGGGCACTTGAAACTAGGTTGTCTTGGGTCATGTCTTCCATAAATTTATCAGCCGTATCGCACAGCTTATTCACGAGTACATTATCTCCCCTTACCGTTAAGGATACCTGCACCATTTGTGGCAGCTTTCCTATAAATATGTGTTGTAAAACACTATCATCCGCCATATTGAAGGACAGACTGTAAACGACGAAAAAGTAGAGATAGTTTTCTATCTCCCAATGTTTCAGTTTACAATGATTGCTGCAGTCTCCTCCTCTCAGATAGTGAAGTTAGGAGTATTAACTCCTCTTTTAATTTGTCGTGCGGATTGGTTTGTGGCGGGTCTATCAGGAGATCCAACAAACACGTGGCTGTTTCTTGAGCTAATGCAGAAACTACGCAAGCAATTTTTTGTTTGTGTGATGAAATATTTTTCATAAGAAAATGGCTTCCAAGCGGATGAAAACAGTTTAGGGTCATTGATAGAAAATATAGCTATGTTTTCAAGGATGGAGACTAATTTGGGTTCCTCCATTTTTGTTGTGAGTAAGTTTGTTTTTTAAAGCAATCTTACGAATATGCGCATGCATATGTAGTATCAAAAGGTTAAAGCACGTAAAAACCTTTTATTCACCACTCAATGATATAGAATATTATTTTAGGAAAAATATCCTGAGAATAATTCTCAATGGAAAACAATATATAACTCGACAAGGAGTGTTAGAATAGAGCATAGGCGTTGCTCATTTCGGAAAAATAATTTTTCCTCCTTATTATTTATTTATTTATTCGAGATAATTTGCTATTTACCTCAAACACTCCCTTGCTTAAAAATTAAATAATTTTGTAGGCTCGCTTGTTTTTGAGTTGGAGTAATTAGGTCAACAGGAAGAAAAATGGCGAAATGGGATGAGGTCACTTGGTCGGTCAGTGCCAGCGTTATCCCCATTATTTCACGACTTTCTAACAAGTTATATGATAGAGAAAAATATATTTAACTGTTATTGTACGTCACCGTTAAAGTTTATAAAATATCTTATTATAAAATATTTTTAATTCAAAGTTCAGTTTCGTGAAATATTTTTTTTTCAGAAAATTACTAAGAGAAAATCCTGTATGAAAAAGCTTTCAAAAAGGAAATCCAAAAAGGAACATATCTGTTGTTAGTGTAAGTAATACTTACAGAACGTAGCACAATTATTTATTTTAAAGAAAAAACCGTTTAAATTAAAACTTGTGAGACCTTACTTGTGTGAAGATTTAATACTTATTTTTTAAAGAAAAAATAAGCTTTTTTTGTCGTGGTCACCTGTTTACTGATGAGCTACTTCAATAATTAAATGTGTAAGGTCTCTTACGAGAACATTTTATAGCACATGGAATAATGGTGGTGTAAAGACTACATGCACAAAATAACGAACCAACTGATTTGCAATGCAAAGATAACATTTATTAAAACAAAATTAACAAAAATTAAGTTTGAAACAAGAATTTCTTTTGTTAGATGTAAATTGTTTACGCAACGAAATGTTCATTAATATGTTATCGTGGAAACTTACTTTGTAGGTGTGTTTTAGTGTGAATCATTAACAAATCTTGTAGCTTCAGAGTGGAAAGTTCATGTCAGCAGTTCGAAAGAAAAAAACCGGAAAGAGAAAGTTAATTTATGTTTCACGTGTTTTTAATATTCGGGAGCTGCTACTGATAAGTTTTATTTGGAGCTGCTACTGCTACTATGTTTAATGTTACTATACACGGCAATTGATCTTATAGTTTTCTTTTTAAGGGATTAATCAGAGAAAAGCAGTGGCCACTGCTGACAAGAACTTTGTTTAAAAAGGAATCGAATTTCGGATAAGATGAATGTGAAATTTGTCAATGTGACACATCCAAGTCAGCATATCAATTCTCTAAGAGTAAAATGTTTATTAATATACACTTGCATCTAACTCGGTGAGGATATGTGGGTGGTGTAATGGATAGCGACTCGAAATGAGAAATCAGAGAACCGAGTTCGATCTGCAGTCGGGTTCTTTACATTCAATTACATGCACATACCCTTGGGAAAGATAGGAATTCATCTCCTTCTGGGTGGGTTATATAGTAGGACTTGTATCTTGAAAAATTCATTGTTATTCTCAAAAAATTCTTAATAGAATATTCACTCGCAAAAAAAATAGAATTACTCTTACAATCCAAAATGTGTATCGGCTTTAGCCCACAAAGGGTTGATGAGACATAAAAAACAAATCAATCAATCAAAAAATAGTTCAGTGATTCCCAAGCTTTTTCTAGATGCTTTCCCTTTGGCTTCCAGGCAACAACACTAGCGTCTCCTCTTCACACCTATACAAAACACTTCTTTCTTGGTATTAGGTATACTACAAAATCAAATCACCGACTAATCTAACACTTAAACATAAATATGAAAGAGATCAACTAAGCTGTGCGTCTGGACACGTCGGATAACAGATTTTAATATTTAACGTTCTTGTGTCTTCTACTTTTTTCTTTGGTGCATAATTATAACAGACGTTTACGTTAATATTGTACCCTCCTTTACATATACATAATTTCATCAATAAGAACATTACTTTCGTCTGGTGACGTCCTTTTAAAGTTCGAAACACGTTACATAGATTTTTTTCATTTTTGTCGTTCAACTGCCCAGCATTGTTCTGATATCTAGAAATTTATATAGGATATTCTTCCAAACATACATATGCATTTTCAACTTTTCATCGATACCATTAGATAAAATGTCGCCATACGAACACTCGTGGCTATAGCACTATACTTACAAGCCTAGAGCCCCGGAATACGTCAGCTTTCTGATCCGCCAGATGATGCACGATGCGCCCTTTACAGATGTATCTGCTCTGCCAGATGGTGCACGGTGCACCTTTTACAAATAACATCCTCAAAATATAAACGTTGGGTGTTTAAGTTCGGGCAACAAAATAAAATAAAACCATGCGTTCGTGTAAAACTCTCGTTGTAAAGGGCACTGATCTTTTCAAATGATTAATTGCATGAAATCACTGAAAGGTGTTCAGGGGGGGACTACTAATTGGTTAATGATTATTAAAATTCTCGGAAGTGTAGATCGAATGGTTGAAAGAAAGATGGGAAAAGAAACGAGTTAATAATTATGTTTAAAAAATAAAATGAATTTAAGAACGGCTCCTGAGAGAATCGAACCCAGAATTAACTAACCAAGATTCAGTAAAATTGAGCAAAATAAATTTCCCCAATGTATCCACTTCCTTCCGACAGAAAAAGACATGATTAATGTATTGTTTCCTAAGAAATTAAATTCGAGGTTTGTTTACATTAATACTATCCGCCCAAAACGCTCATATCCTTATAGAAAGGAGTGACTCAAATTCTCTTAAACAAAAAGGCCATGTGGTTTATACCTAAATCCTGAACTTGGATTTTTTTTTAAAAAATTAATACTGTTTGCCCAAAGCACTTATCCATACAGAAAGAAAGTGACCGAATTTTTTTAAACTAAGAGTCACAGCAAACACGCAGACACACGAGGAGCAGAAGTAAGCGAAGGGCGACGAGCATTCTTCTTCCCATTAATGTATACCAATTACTGCTATATTTTCCAGGCACCTTCCAGTGAGGTGTAGACTTAGATCTATCGAAGATAATACATATATTTTATTCACCAGTTTTAATATTCAATAAACCTGTTGTTAGAGTTGTCGACAGTGTTCTTCATTTTATTGAAAGAGTTCTTATTCCATCCTTGATTCCCGACGTTGTCCCGGACGCAAAGACAAAATTTACCACGACCGTAGATAAGAATTAGGTAATGTTGTCTGCGATGAACAACGTACTTATTGGTCCACCATTAGATTTCGTCGTCATTCCCAATATCGCAAGATTTATGGAAACCCGAATCAACCCTATCGAGACGACGGAGGAGAGAAAAGAAAGCTCTCTTAGGACGGGTGTGTCGTCTCGATGGGATTGATTCGGGTTTCCGAAAATCTTGCGATATTGGGATTGACGGTGAAGTCTATTGGTGGACCTAATATGTTCATTATGTACCGCAGTTAAAAAATGAATAATTATTGACTTGTGGCATGGTATTTTGTTTCATTCCATCTGGGACAACGTTGGGAATCAAGGCTGGTATAAGAACTCCTTCAATAAAATGACAAACACTGTTGATAACTCTAACAACAGACTTGGTGAATATAAAAACTGATGAAAATAATCGTTATTATATACAGAAAAACTACGTTTTCCCCTCGCTGAATGGTGAATTAACAAATCTAGTACTAATTGTTAAAACAATGACTAGTCGCTTCTCACTTCTGCCATGCGTGTATCTGTGTGTTCGCTCCGCCCATGAAAATGCAGGTTGACTTTCTACATTTAAACAAAGGTGTCGGAAGGAAACTTTCATTAATACTAGAAAGAGTCGTAATTGTGGACTTGAGAAACAATTTTTCCTGAAAATCTGTTTTTAAGAGAAATATTTTATAAATTTCAACCCACAGCAATGATAACAGTTTGATAAATGAATGTAGGGTGTTTCCTGTATGGAAACAGTTAATCCCACCATTATCATTAATATGCATCTATTTTTTAAGAATAAACTGTAAAGCAAGTCTTTCTTTCGTGCACAAATCAACAATAAAAAAAATATGTTCAGCGTAGTCGGTGTGTCTTTGCGAACTGTTTTTAGACTCTAAAAAAAAGGAACAGTTAGTTTGTATACCGCATTGTGCAACTGTTACTTTTGCGATCATCTCAAAATAAATAGTAGCACAATGCGGTATAGGAACTAATTGAGAGAAAAGCACAGACCTACTCGGAGTGGTCGAAATTTAAAATCCAACAGATGTTAACAGCTTCAATACGGAAAAAAAAACTTTCCGGCCGTAGCATCTAATAAATATATTTATTACCTCTTTCTCAAAATCCCAACGCCTACACACCGGTGTGTCAGTCATTCCGACCTGAAGACGCCTGCTATAAAGAAGCAAAATGCGTTGTATAAATAGCTTTTCTATTTTATCTTCACTTTTGTTCGAATCTTATTCTACATCTGACTAACACGCATGGAATTTAAAAGTGAATCCCAAAACCACCAGAACGGCTGCGTATGACGACCTTGGTATTAAGGGATACTCCCAGGATACCAAGCCACCTCCAACGGTCAAAATGTTCCTATTCTTCTGCACACTTAGCGAAAAATTGTGCCTTGAGGTAACATGTTTTGCTATAGCAAAATGCCAACTACACAGAGGGCTATTATCATCTTCAAAAAACAAATGATAGATAGATAGATAGATAGATAGATAGATAGATAGATTTGAAGAGATGAGATTTGAAGAAATTTGAAGATAGATAGATAGATAGATAGATAGATAGATAGATAGATAGATAACCTATGTCATCCAAAGAATAACGGCATTTTAAATATATATTTTTTATCAATGTTGCAGTCTGCTCTTTTAGGAACCTGGTCTTTTCTTAAACATCTTAGTTGCACAGTCGAAATTCTTTATCTACGGTCTCTACTCAAACTTACAAGCGCTGAAAAGTTCTCAACCGGATGTATTCCGTT
This sequence comes from Acanthosepion pharaonis, assembly GCA_903632075.3. Lineage (NCBI taxonomy): Eukaryota > Metazoa > Mollusca > Cephalopoda > Sepiida > Sepiidae > Acanthosepion > Acanthosepion pharaonis. Next base: position 234,261 of record CAHIKZ030004683.1, read on the forward strand.
GGATGGTCTTTAGGTTATGGTGATTTTTTTAAGTGTAGCATAGATGTGGCACAAGGCCAAAAATACGGGTCGTCCAGCGAGGATCGAACTCACTACTCAGTCGTAATCGTTCAAGCGAGACGATCCATAACACCACGTCGATGTGCGCTGGTCTCAGGGTTAAGTGTTGAAAAGTAGGTTGAGCTGAGAAATCTTCAGACCCACAGGTGTGTATACGGTAGACTTTCCTGTCGATGAAGGTTCAATGGGTCAGTTTAAAACTGAACTGCAAGACTGCCTACGCAAATAATTTGATTCTAGTGAAGAATCTTACTTCTTCACTCGGAAGTTTTAAAGAAAATGACAGCAGAATGGGTAGAATCAGAAGAAAAAAAACAGTTGATATTTATCAGACACATAATAAGAAAAGAAGGGTTAGAAAATCTAACACTCACATGGCATATATTGAAGTGAAGAAAGGCAGAGGGAAACAGCGAGTAAGCTATTGTAAGAGTAAGTGTAAGAGGAGTTTGTGTAAATTGATGACAAAACAGGGAGTGAGAGGTAAAATGATAAACATTTATTCAGAACTAGAAAGGCTAGGAAGTTGCAGAGAGCCATAATCGGCCATGTTCAAAAAGGACACGGCACATAGAAGATGATGAAGGAGCTTTGTGTAGAATCGGCGACACTTTCCGGAAGAACTGATAGCAAATAAATGGCGCACAGAGTGCCATGTAGTCTCTTCAGGTTTGAATTTAAGAGTTTTTCTTCTTCTCTTACACTGGCTAACACCTGAGGCATGAGAGAAAAAAGTCTATCCATAGTTGGAGTCCGATGGGTTCATGTTTTTTTAGTAGCATGAACGAAACAGAATCAACCTGAATTTGAACTTCGCTCAGCAATTTAATTTTCCGCACCGATAGCCGTTACACTATCCGCACGCGCGCGCACACATACACACACAAACATACAGTGTGGACATAGGAATTAACACTGCATGTCGACTGTTAGTCTCTCGCCTCAAGCAATTTTCAGGCCATATATCACTACTCATTTAGCGGGTTCTATATATTGCCCACTGGTGGAAGTGGGGGAGGATAGAAACCGGTACTTCATAGTTCTTTTGTTTAGCGATAATGCTTAGATTGTTTAACTGAAAAGTATTGACTAAAACAAAAATAAAAAAGCAGGTATATATAGATATATAAAATTAATATATAACCTTCCATATTTCTCTCTCACACATTTTAATCTCTGCGTAGTTGAATCTACATAGAAGAGTACACCGCCAATAAATGGATCAAGCTGACTCCCCTAACTCCTCTTACCCTCATCCCCACTTGACAGGCATGTTTGCAGAGGTGATGAGGCCTTCCACATATACAGACACTCACACAAATATATACACATACACACATCACACACACTCCCCCAACCCCCAAAAAAAACTAACTAAAAGTTAACATACACATAACACACACATCCCCTTCCCAACAACCAATAAAACTATCAAAATGACTAAGGAAGTAAATCTGAGACTCATGAATCTCCCAGCCTCTCCTTATTTGGACTTGAAAAAAGCCTTTTGACCAATACAAGGACTGGCCAGAAATTAACGATGGAAAAACAAATGAAAACCAGGCAAAGTTCACTTTCTTCAGAGACAGTCATTTACCCCTGTAGTTCACTACTACCAACAAGCAGGATTTTTTTTTCTCCTGATGATGGCCATGCTGGACGAAACTAGTCGTGGAACCTAATTTTAAAAAATAAAGCAAAAATATTAATATACAACACAGTTTGGCTGAAGTTTTAATTTTTAACATTTTTGTATTGTTCAAGACACACACACACACACACACACACACACACACACACACACACACACATATATATATATATATATATATATATAATTATTATTACTTCAAACGTTATTATAGTGGGTATTTCTTATTTTAAATAACGTTGAAATAATAAAAAAATGGTAACGTTTGAAATAATAAAAAAAATGTCGGATTAAAAACAATTCCATTAATTCTTTATATATATATATATATATATATATATATATATTGCTTAAAAGTTATTTTTAGAGGATACTCGTAATTGAGTAGATGCTCCGTTTATTTATAAACAGTATGTATTTTCGTCTACCGGCCTGAATATCTGAGAAATTTTATTAGAAAAATATCCGCTGTGCATAAATATAAAATACACACCTTTCTTTTATATATATATATATATATATATATATATATATATATATATATATATATATATATATATATATATATATATATATAAGGATGTATTTTTTTTAATTAATTCCACAGATTTTATTACTTAAATGTTATTTTTAGTGGATACTGTATTTGAATAGAATATTCGCGAAAAAAGATTATTCTCTCTAATAAGATTTCTCGAATATTCAGGCCGGGAGACGAAAATAAATATACTGTTAAATGGAGCACCTACTAAATACGACGATCCTCTAAAATAACATTTAACTATATATATATATATATATATATATATATATATATATATATATATATATATATATATATATATATATATATATATATTATTGTTACTTAAACGTTATTTTTATTAAAGAGGAAAAACTGTGCTAAAACTTGTTGGTTGTCTTCAGCTGGCTACCTGATGTCGCTTATTTTCATAATGAATTTACTCAGCGGCTCGGAGAAGCAATGAACCCGTTAGCGCGCACACTTCATTGATACTTACACCGCATTTTGTCATCTTAGCGACATCAGAGAGATATACCCGCCGTGCAATGGAAGCAGCCGAAATGAAGCAACGTCGCCAACTCCGCTGGTTTTCAATCTCCTCCTCACACAGCAAAACGGCTTGCAAACATTTTTCTAGTGCAGTGATTTTGCTCCTCACTGAGTGCCTTACTCTTCGTTATGCCTCGATACCAGACTTATTTAAGTTTAAGGAATATCTTCCATAACTAAAGCGTCAGTAGCTTATTTTTTTTTTTAACTATAGATATAAATAGATAAGAGAGCCGTAATGGCTGTAATGGAATCAACGAACTGAGTTCAAATAGCTGCAGAGTTAGTTTATGTTTACTTTGCAATAATGTTCTTGGGAAAAGGCAAGAACCCACCTTTCATCACGTCAAGGATTACTCACTGTTGCTCTGGTTCCATATCGCCTAATACATTCTGTTTGATTGATCGATTTGTTGTTTTACGGTTTATCAACCCTATGTCGGTTATTTAAAGCAGAAATCTATTTCGGATTGTAGGAGCTTACTTAGTATAGTACCGGGTGTTCTCAAGCGACCCCCCCATCTAAGTACTGACCGGGCTCGACACTGCTTAACCTCAGTGATCGAACGACGATCGCGATTTGCTCCAATACATTCTGTCGCATATTATTTGAAGAGATGATGAGTATTATCGAGAAATGCCAATGTGGAATCGGTGTGCTTTCCTGACGACCAACTACATCACTTCTGTTCAAACAAAAAAAAAAAAATAATAATAATAATAATGATGATGATGATGATGATGATGATGACGATGATGGTAATAATAATAATAATAATAAGTTTAGTTAATTACTTACTAACTTACTGTGGGGTGACCTCAATAAGTGGTGAACAAATTCGGAAACTGTCCCTAATAGTGGAAGTGATTTCCATTCCTTTGGCCTTAAACGGTGCATAACTAAATTTCGTAAATATCAAGTGTTTGAACAAAGCACAGTACAAGTCGTTTTCCGACACCATTAGTTTTGGGAGATCGATCCTCATTTAGTATTCCACACTTATAGACTTGTGATAATTAGAATATTTGGGGTTGGCAAATTTTATGACTTATCAACCGTTATGTAATGTCGAAATCGATCTATAAACACATACCCAGCTTTATAAGTAAATATTGGTCGTTTATACTTGGATTAAGATACAAATATTTGTCATTTATACTTAAGTCTATAGGTAAATATTGATCCTTTGTATTCGGGTCTATAGATAAATATTGGTCATTTATACGTATGCCTAAAGGTATACAGACGTAACGTCTGTATACCTTTAGGCATACGTATAAATAGGCATACTTGACTTTATAAGCAAATATTTGTCGTTTAATTTTTCGTCTATAGTCAAACATTTGCCGTTTGTATTTTTAGTCTATAGGTAAATATTATTTATACTATTTACATTTTTCGGACTGTTGTCCTTATATTTATTGACGTATTCACTAACTTTCGGCCGTTGTACGCTCCGGCCGTCTTCAGGTGATATACGTTGGAATTTCGAATGGAACCTTTTATTTCGTTCACTGTCCTAGATCCACGTGCCATGCATTTTCTGGATGTCTCTGTTCCAGTTATTTTCATTTAGTAACTTAACTCTCCAAGTTTTTTTTTTCACCTCTGCTGTGGCCAGGTATTGAACTCACAACTCTTTGGTTCAAGTTACTGGATTACTTCAACCAATCCCAACGACACATAGTCCAGTAGATAAAAGCGTTGTTTGAAGTAATCCAATGACTTGACCCAAAGAGTTGTGATTTCAATACCTGGCCACAGCAGAGATGAACAAAATCTTGGAGAGTTGTGTTACTAAAGGAAAATAACTGATACTGAAATATCCAGAAAGGGCATGGCATGTGGAACTAGAACAATCTAACCCAGTGAATGAAATAAAAGGTTCGGTTTGAAATTCCAACGTATATTACCTGAAGAAAGCCAGAGCGTACAACGGCCGAAACGTCGTGAATATGACAGTTAATATGAAGACAACAGCCCGAACAATGTAAATAGTGTAAATAGTTGTAGTACTTCATCTCAGAAATATAAACAGAGGTAAATATTCTTCGTTTATTTATATTTGAGTCTCGAGGCACAACCACACCTAGTAGGTCTTTCTTCTTTGGTTAAGGACTATGAAATCCGATTTCTCGCTTAGATGGTGTAGGCAGTTTTGATCTTATTCAAAAACGTATTATTCTTTCACTCTAAGATTTGTACACAAATACCCCCCCTTCCGAAGCTTTTGCGTAGCAGGGTTTTGTGTACGATGGTCGAAATCAATTCGTTTTCATAGTCCCCAGTGCACGAATAATGCTATTCTGTCGTGCACTAATTACTGATAATAACTAACAATAATTTTATTGTCGAAAAAAACAAAAAACAAATAAATATTTGGTCATAAAAATTGTTATTTATTGGCGGGGGGGGGGGAATATGTGGTTTTGATCGAGTAACACTCAAAACATTTCTTGAAAGAAGTAGGAAATTTCAGATAATTCTGATATCAACCGGTTTATGTTTATAGGATCGATTTTATATAAAAAAAATGACGAAAAAGATTTATGATGTCGAAATTTAGTACATCAATACTATGAAGGTTGTATTTCGTTTCTTTTTTAAGCTGATTATATATGAATTTCAATATAAGCATTGACATCTTCTTCCATGTGCCGTGTCACTTCAGGACGTAGGCGATCATGACTCATCACAATTTCTTGTCCTTTGGAGCTCTTAATAAATTTTGTCTTTTTCTAATTTCTCCCAAACTTTGTTCCGCCATCCATCGAAGATGGATGGCGGAACAAAAGTTCACTAAATAGGTTATACGTTGTTTTCCTCTGTCCCTCTTACCTTTAATCTGTCCTGTGAGTCTCAGATATTCCAAGCCTTCTCACCTCATTATGTGTCCTAGAAATTTCAACTGTATCTTTCTGATGTTATGTATAAGTTTCATTTTTGTTTCCATTTTCTCTCAAATTTCGTCGTTGCTCACATGTTTAGTTCATGATATTCTCAGTATCCTTCTGTAGAACCACATTTCTGTTACTTTAAGTCTATTTTTCACCTGAGAGGAGATTGTCCAGCATATAGGGGGAATGATATTACATAACAGTACTCTTTTCTTTGGTTCTAACTAATTTTTTTGTTTCTTTATACTTTGCATAGTTTTGGAAGGCATCTTTCGCTATCCCAAAAGCGTCTTCGGATTTCAGAGTCGCACTTTTCACCCTCTGTTAAAATACTCCCAGATATTTAAATTTTTGTACTTGCTTGATTTGGTATCTCCAATTTGTAATTTGCATGTTGGGCTATCCCTTCTACAAGCAATCATGCATTCTGTCTTCTTGCAATTGATGGTTAGTCCTTTCTTCTTGCTTTCCTTCTCTACCTTCTGTAGGAGTTTTTTTTTAAATTTTTTATGCAAAATGCATTGAATAAAAATGACATGAAGAATTTTATCAATTTTCATTTTAATTTTCCTTGCATGCTTACAGAAAAGCAGCGATAAACTGTAATCTCTTATATGGTAGTGAACGCAGGACAGTCACCTCTCAGATGAAGAAGAGACTTGGAGATGAAGATGTAGTTCTACTGACGAAGGCTGAAAACATCATAGACAATATATGAGCAATGATGAAGTTTTACGGAAAATTTGAAACTTCTCTTTTTTAGTCGTCTTAGATAACCTTTTTGCCTTCCATCAGTATGGCTGATGCGAACCTCCAAGGGAGTGACTCGGTGTACCTTCTCGAACTAACGGTTTCCACTGAAATTAAGTTGAAATATTATATTGATGTCTCGCAGTAATTGTCTGAACGCGACTCTGTTTCGGACTGCCTCTGACTCGACTCTTGACTCGACTTGAACTACTGACTGACTCTTGCCTACTCCTGAGGCGCAGTATTTATTAAGTTTGGAATAGTCCATTATTATTATTATTATGGGTAAGACCCCATAACCCCCCCCCTTCTGAAGCTTTTGCGTAGCAGGGTTTTTTTTAATATCGGTTTTTCTTTGGATCTAATTCCAAAGTTTCAGTGAATTTTTCTTGACGATTTTCTTGGTTCTGGCAGTGTTTGCGGTCTTTTTATATCGAATGTATCGAAAATTGTGTCCAATACCTCTTCTTGAGGTGGACCGTTAGCATCCTGTAACGGTCTCTTCCTTATGTGGTTTACGTGTCTTCTGTGTGAGAATTTTTTTCCTTGTACTATGTACATCATATTATCAATTCTTTTCTCAATTATGCCTTGCTCCCAGCAAGAGGCATTATTTTTATATGCCTTAAAAAAACTTTTTCTCCTGGGAGGAATTTTCTTTTTGGTGTGTAGGACTGTGTTACTTGTTTTGTTTTACTTGGTAGTAATTTATCGAACGCTGATCTGATTTTCTGCTGGTGATAATGTTGATGGTGTAGCATTATTTGGCGTTATTCTATATACCTGTAGGAATTGCTATAATGCTTTCTCCGTAGGCACATCGTACGCTTTTCGTAATGCTCTCTTGATTGTATCCACGAATCTCTCCGCTTGTCCATTTGATCTTGGGTGGTAAGGCGGGGATTTTATATGTTTTACTTGATAAATTTCGCAAAACTCTTGGAAGTCTGCTGACGTGAATTGCGTTTCATTATCTGTTACTAAGCACTCCACTACACCAAACCGAGCGAATAGCTCGTGGAGGAAATTTATGGTCATTTCTGTAGTAGGATCTTTGCAACGAAACACCTCCGGCCATTTACTGTAGCTATCAACTATGATTAAATAGTAGAACCCGTCAATTGGTCCTGCATAATCTGCGTGTATTCTTGACCATGGACGATCAGTCTCTGGCCAAAGCTTATGCATGATTGGCGGTGCTTTGGCTGCTAAATTACAACCCTTGCACATTTCCACCATCTGAGTAATATCCTGGTCCATATTCTTCCAATATACATAGCTTCGCATTAGCGACTTCATTCTATTTTTACGCGGGTGTCCCTTGTGGAAATCCTTTAGGATCCGCTTTTGTAATGTTTTGTGAATTACAACCCTTTCGTTGTAAAGTAGCACATTATCGCATAAAGAAAAGCTGGCCGAAATTTGCTCATTTTTTTCTGCTGTTTTTGCTTTTGTTTCATTAATAAATTCGTCATTTTTGGCTTCATTTTTTATGTCTTACAATGTGACTGGGAGGTTTCTGACTGTACAACATAGTACTGTCCTTATGTCTTCTTCATTTCTTAGGGCTGCGATTACCGTATCTTCCAATGGCTCTGTCTTTGTTGGTACAGGCCATTCTTTTCGTTGGTAAATATTCCAATCTGAAATTGTAGTTCAGAAGAATCGTTCCCCATCTAAGTAGCCTATTTGCGGTGTACACCGGTAGACCTTTTTTTTTAACCAAAAATTTTTATTAACGGTTTGTGATCCGTCTGCAGAGTAAAATGTCTACCATAGACGTACCTATGGAATCTTGTTACTGCGAAGATGATTGCTAGAGCTTCCTTCTCTATTTGTGAATAATTTTTCTCCGCTGGTAGTAGGGTTCAAGAAGCATGTGCGATAGGTTTTATTGTCCCATCTGGCATTTTATGTAATATACACGCTCCGACTCCGTAGGCGCTCGCGTCACTTGCTACAATAATTTCTAGTTTAGGATCATAGTGTGCCAAAAATAAATCCGATGTTAATGTCTTGATTATTTTTTCAAATGTTTCCTCGCATTGATCTGTCCACTGCCAAACTTTTTCTTTCTTTAGCAGTTCGTTCAGTGGCGCGCGAAGTTTATGCATTTGAGGTATGAATTCCTGGTAGTAATTCACTAATCCAAGAAAACTTTGTAGTTCTGTTATATTCTTAGGAACTGACTTTTTTTTTTTTTTATTGCTGTAGACCTTTCAGGGTCTGGTCGTCTACCTTCTTGATCTATGATATGGCCAAGGTATTTAATTTCTTTCATGAAAAAATCACACTTATTTTCTATTACTTTGAATCCATAGCTTTGAATTTCTCCTGATTTCTTTTTAACGTAGACCGTCGGTGCGGCCCATTTGCTGTATTCTACTTTTTTCAATATGCCCGTATTTTCGAGTCTAGTTAATTCTTGGTCAATTTTTTCTATTGACGCAAACGGTACGCTCCTTTTTTTCTTGAAGACAGGTTGAACGTCTTCCTTTATTTCGATATTAGCCGCCATTTTCTTACATCTTCCGAGACCTGCTGAAAATATTTCGGGGAAACTCGTTTTTAGTTTTCCTTTTAATTTGTCTGCCTCGGTTGATAAGCTTTTTACATTTTGGCAGTACGTACTAATAGGTAAATTCCACAATTCGAATTTTTGGATTCAGTCTGTTCCGAATAAGTTTTCGGTATTTCTTAAGACGTACATTTTTAGTTTTTTTCGTCATTCCATTAAATGTTACGTTTGTAATTACTTCACCCTCGAATTTTATCTTTCTCCCCGTAACTGATCTAGCAATTTTATCCATTTTTAACATGACAGGTTTGTTCAGTTTTCTCCATGTTTGTAGGTTTATGATAGTTAAGTCTGAGCCAGAAAACAGCTGTAACCTAACTTTTCTGTTTTGCATTTCAACTTGTACATATTTTCTTATATTAGTCTCATCTGCTTGATCAGGCCTCGTAATTCTTATTCTGCTTTTGCTTTCTTTTCTATACCAACAATGAGAACTTTTGTGGCCAATTTTTTTACATGATAGACAAGTTTTAAAACGATATGTACAGTCTTTAACCCAATGCCAAGACCCACAACGATAGCATGGACTGGGTGGTACCTTTTTTATGTTGATTATAATTAAATAATTTTGTTTTACCTGTTCTTGAGGCGGGAAAATCGGCTCGGTTTGTTTGTGAGGAGGGAAAATTTGTTTGCCTTCGTACTTTGCGTACGTGTGCTATGCCAGCTTGTTCTATGTCTTTTGAGTCTTTCACACTGATGCATCTCTGACAGTATCCGGCTAGTTTTTGAAGTGTCAGATCTTGTTTACTCTCCAATTTAGTAAGTATTCTGCGTCTCATTTCCGCGTCTTTGGTTGAAACCAGGCCTTGGACGTAAATTAAGCATTTGAAATTGTCCGCGCTGAGTTCCGATAACTTGAAGTCGTCAAAACATTTGTTAACAATGGATGCGAAAGTTATGTAATCTTCGCTGTCCTTTTTTGTAAGGTTCAAGCATTTCCATCTTTTATGGAATAGTGAAGTATTATGGCTGAAAAGTTCCTTTAGCAGTTTTATGGATTCTTTGAACGTTAACTCGCTTGTTTTTCTGGGAAGGATATAATCTACGAATCTGTGCCTAATTTTCTTAGTAATAGGCGTACTTTACGTGCGTTTGACCAATCTTTGCAGTCAAAATCATATATATCTTCGTACCTTCGGAAGTAATTTGCAAAAGTTTTATCTTCGTCGGGTGCGTACTTGAACTCTTCGATATTACTCCAAATAGCGTCTTGTGAGAGAACTGTTTCGTTCTCGGATTTTTGCTCCTTATTTGTCATTGCACGTAACAATAATTCTTGCAATTCCAGATGTTTCTCTTCGTACCTTTGTTGCTCTTCAAATTGGATTTTGATAAGTTCCATAATGGTTGACTTAAAATCTTCCATGTTAACGTATATTTTCTGTGTAACCTGATATTCTGTAGCCTGTGCACACAACAACAAAAAAACTTTCCTTTGTTGTCAGTGAGTTGGTTTCGTGAGTTACCTCGTCGTCACTTGTTATACGCGACGGATAGCAAAAAAAAAAAGTTATGTCCTCCGCGTAGAGAGTTGGTTTCCTCGTCGCCACTTGTTATACTGTGGCGAACGAATTTTTTTTTCTTCCAAATGAATTCGAATCATCGTCGCCACTTGTTATGGTCAGGTTCCTTGTACCACGGTGATAGTCCAAGATAGAACCAATAAAGAAGAACGCGAACACAGGTAGGGAATAACACAGTTATATTACAAACAGGAATATATACAGAGAAGTAGAAGTGTTAGTATGAACAATCAGGTTTAGTAGAGAGAACAATGTAGTCTCGACCAGTATCACTATTCCAATGCCTTGCAGCAATTGTCTGAACGCGACTCTGTTTCGGACTGCCTCTGACTCGACTCTTGACTCGACTTGAACTACTGACTGACTCGAACTGCTGACTCACTCCTTGCCTACTCCTGAGGCTCAGTATTTATTAAGTATGGAATAATCCATTATTATTATTATGGGTAAGTTCCCATAACAATTGAATAAATTGCTTGGTTTGCTGCCAAAAATTGTCTCACAGAGTCGTGTTAAACAATTTTTTCTCGCCAGAATCTATCTTATATATTTATTGATCTTCCATTTGTCCATGCATTGTATATTGCTGATCTGGTATTTTTTCTATGTATTTAGAGATTCTTGATGAAATATAAAGATGAAATCTGCAATGTTATTGGTCCTGGCATTTCGGTTTCAGTCATTTTCTCATCGCCGTAACGTAGCTCACCCGAGGCTTTTCTATAAATATTTTTATGCTAATTGTCCTGATGAGCATTCCTCTTTGGGAACTGAACTTTACGAATTTAATGGCAGTAATAGATTGGCAGATACATCACATCATTTTACAGTTGAAAAAAATAAATATAATCGTAAGTTATATGTCAATGGCTTCTCGCTTGTAGAACACTCTTCTGGTTTCATGTTTTGATCTTTAAAAATTTAAATGCAATGTCAATCGTTATCATCTGTCTTCTTAATTCCTGTTCTTTTATTGTTCTCTCTTCTTCTTATTTTTTTCATATTCTTTCACATTCAACGGCCCCTTTTGTCTTAGTAACTTTATTGCCTTACTTGAGGTGAAATGATTTTTAAAAAAGGACCGATAAGAAAATTGCTATTTACAATCAGAAAGAGACGTGGATTATGATCGAGAAGAGTGTCTTCAGGAACGCCTGCCTAAATGAAGAATACTTCAATATATATATATATATATATATATATATATATATATATATATATATATATACAAGTATAGAATTGGTGTATACGGAATAAATTCCAATAACCAAAAAATACTATTCTTAAAAGAGTGCTCAATACAGAGTAGAGTAAATATAATTTATTCGAAAAGTATAACATAAATATAATCACTACAAAAATAGCCATTTTGTTTCAACACTTCAAGTGATGGTGTTGAATGTACAATAAATGTTATATATATATATATATATATATATATATATATATATATATATATATTCGTATCTGTGTGTGCATGTGTGGTCTACCCATGAATATATATACCATCTGCCAAGAAGAGAAAGAACTGCGCCATCTATCGGCAATCGCGACAGAGCATTTCAAGATGGTTACTATCGATATATAATCGGATGAAAAGCTTTATGCTGGGGACATCACGTTTGTGTTTCTTTGCGCAGTGGAAGTGACGCGCGCGAACTGGACGTAGTTGCACAATGCGCCGCGAAATAATCACAAGTCATAATCAGTCTGTCACATGATGTAGTTCTGGGCTGATTGATTTGGTTTGGTGGCTTTTGCTTCTTATGCGCGCGAGTGCCTTTGTCGATTTTCACGATGTCTGATAAAAAAAGCATAAAGTGTAGATAAAGTATTTTCTACTGGAAAAAATTACTACCGAAGCTGTTGCAAGCTTGGATCAAGACACGATTCTCTACATCTCTGATTCTTATAATTTTCTATTTAAGTTTCTATATTCTATATTACGTTATTTATAAACTATTCTCCTCATTTTTGTTATTATCATAAAGTTTCGGTGGTTGTGGCCGCCGGCCTTCATCAGGTGTTTGTCGATCCGAATAACCTTCAAGGAATTTTGTACTGAACTTTTTATTCAATCTACAGGACTAGATTGTTCTCATTACGCTGATCAAATTCTTTTCAAAGAAAGTTCGGCGAGTATAATCAAGTGTGACAAGCCACAGTATTCATCAACAGGCAAGTTAGATTTAAGTCTCTAAGTTCTCTACTCATGATTGTTCCACAGGACGTAGTATAAACTAACTAACTAAATATATATATATATATATATATATATATATATATATATATATATATATATATATTGTTACGAATTGTTTTATTTATAATAGACTTATCCATATGTAAAAACGACTAAAATCACTAATAATAAAAAAGAAAATTCCAACACTGAATAATATCAACTATGAACACGCCCACAATGTGTTGACCGTGTTTGGAAAATATAAAAAAAAAACCTTCCCTCACTTCTAGAAACATATTAAAAAAATCTACATATTCAGTTAAAAAAAAACAAAAAAACATTCTTGATAATTGTTTATAGAATAGCTGAAATATAGAAGATTTGGACAATTTTTACAGACTTTATGTCCAGAAAAGAAAACACACAAAAAATAAATAAATAAAAAGCTCATTCTTAGTACATTGTCATCGTCTTTAATGAAACTTGTATAAAAGAGGGTTTACTGTCCAAATAAACAATCATATTCACGAATATTTTCTGTATATTACAATTAATTGTAATATACGGAAAAATATTCGTGAATATGAAAGGATTATGATAAAAATAAGCAGACATAATGTTTATGATTTATTCAATCAAACATGCCTAAAAGAGAATTTGCTGCCTAAATGCACAAATATATGGGGCGGGGGTAGATAGATGTATATCGAGAGAGACTAAAGCAATCTATATAATTTGACTTTGTTGAAAGTCGAGAGAGATGAAACGGAAAGTCATTGGACACATCAAAGAGCGATTTCGATCAGTGAAAGCAAGGAAGGCGCAGTTGTAATAATCATTCATTCAGTGTTGTAATTTGCTAAAAGATCAATGAGTTTAACTTACATTTTTAGTTTGATAGTATGGCAAAGTCCGTGTGTCGCCATGACGTTCACTATGATTTGTTAGTTTCAGTACTCTTCTGATAAACATTTCAATATTGTCTCTTTAAGAAGAGTTGGCCAATAATTTTGTTTATCCGCAACGAAAATACGGAATTTGAAATATGCCGGATATGCATGATGATAAACAGACAGCACTGACGTCAAGTCACTGAAGCCGCCCTGGCGACCTACACGGTTAAAAGATCTGGTTTGTTGTGATCTCATCTGACTGGCAAGCGAAAGAGAGAAAAGAAAACTATTTGGGGCAAAAGTCAAAGATTTAGCAGAACAGAACGCGAACAGGTCCAAAAAATCGATTGTGGTGTCTCTGCAAGTTATGCCCCAGAGCATTTCTTTTGTATAAATGGGAATAGGGGAAAAATTTTTCTCTCTCTCTCTCTCTCTCTCTCTGTCTCTCTCCTGTTTTCTTTCTAGTAAGTTTATACCAACAAGCCTCGTACAATTTTTTTCGTTTTTTTCTTTTTATTTCTTTTTTCTTTTTTTTTTTTTTACTCACCGAGATTTTGCGCCAAGAGAAACTGATGATGGCTTTCACGAGAAATCAGGTGACAACAAGTCTTTTTACTCCTCAAACGCTATTCTAACTGGTTCTAGTAATTAGTTTGGATAGTTTTCCTTTCACATCGGATTTCTAATTCTCTAAAACCTCTTAGCAAAGTTCTTTGAGACTGTTCCAAGTGCTCCAGTAACGATGAAGACAAATGTCATCTTCATCATCTAAGTTTCATTCTTTTAATCTGACCTCCGCGAGAACAGGGAAATTCAAGATCTGACAGTTTTTCTTTGTTTTATTAACGATGACTGGATCAGGTTTTCTGACCTGTATGAGGGGAGGGGGCTGTTTTTCGTATGGTTGTTTTATTTTTGTGTTCAATCAATAATGGTAGCAAGAGCTACTGTCGAAGTTGAATTCGCGCCAATTAATTTTCAATACTTGTTAATATTTTATTTATTATTATAACATACACACATATATATTTATATATGTGTGTATGTGTTCTGGTTGTCTGATGACCGCGGGGGCGGGGTGAAACTTAAGTAGAGATCTGAACTTTGTCTCTTTTCAGGTGTGACGTTGTGAAGCTTCACTTTTTTTTCTTTTTTTTTTGGTGCTTTAATAACTAATTTACGCACGCACGCATGGGCTCTCCCAGCTATAAATAGGAGCAGGTACTGCCTTTTAAAGAGGGAAGTTTCCAGCAGTCAGCTCTGACAGTCAGACCGAACATTCTTGCTGTAACACTCTCGTTTGTATATGTTTGTATTACTGCTTCTGTTAATATATTTGTGTATCTCAATTCCTCTCCTTGTGTCTTTATTTCTGGCTCTAACAAACTCACAAGAATAACCTCGACACAGAGCACAATTGGTTACTGTTTAGGTACGTGTCTATCTATTATTCTTTCTTTTTTTTTTTCTTAGTGTGTTTATTTTCCCGTTTTCTAGTATAGGATTTCTTAGTTTTTACTATATCTGTTTTTAGTTGTTTTTTTTCTTTATCTTTGAGTTTTCCTTTTGGTCACACGGCAGGATTTTTACTGTTTGTATCAAAACGTTGGTATATATATAATGATCTGCTACTTATTTTCGAGCACACGCGTCTGCTAGAGCAACGAGTTAATCACTGACGCAGACGCCTGCACAGACACATTTGTGTTTGTTCAACATCTATCTAGCTCAGCTGTGGTTTGTACTACAACTCCGCTGAGTAGGTCCGAGTTACAGTTTCCGGGAGAGAGCGTATAATCCGGCGTGGTTAATAGTTTGAACAAGGTCAGTACCATCAAAACCTCAGTCACGATGACTTGTGACTTCGTGCTAGCACAACTCTTGTGTGTGCACGCGCGTATTTGTGCCAATTAAATTCAACCGACAAGGTGTGTCGATTTAATTTTGATTATATTTTTCCAATTTCCAAATCACATGTTGTATATCAGGATAGGATTATGAATGGAGCATCATGGTTTTTCTTATTTTGTTCAAGAACTTCTCATTCGGAAATCAGAAAAATATAAAAAAATTAAATAGACTGACATCGCTCATTGAATTTAACAAAAACTATATATATATATCAGAATGAGATGGAAAGTACTTGCGAAATAAAAGTGATTCTCAATGTTACAGTGCATTTATTGCCTTATATACGGAAAAATATTCGTGAATATGAAAAGATTATGATAAAAATAAGCAGACACAATGTTTGTAATTTATTCAATCAGGCATTCCTCTCTCTCTCTCCCTCTCTCTCTCTCTCTATATATATATATATATATATATATATATATATATAGGCCTGAACATTGCGTTCAAGCATGAAACAGACCGATGCTGTCTGGTGTTGATGTCAGTGTACAATTTTACATTTACATACACTCTATCTCTGATATTAAATACTTTTACCCATACATATAGCATACCTCAAAACTATATTTTTTATCATATATATATATATATATATATATATATATATATATATATATATATATATGTATATATATATATGTGTGTGTGTGTGTGTGTGTGTGTGTGTGTGTGTGTGTGTGTATGTATACAGCAAAAAGAAATGGTAACTCAATGATGAATCGAAAGAGACATAAAAATCGGCCAAGTGTGTTTCACGTTATGGCACTTTAACTGTCTGATATATATATGCTCTGGTACGTGGACTCTTGGGACCCAGTATTGTTGAACGCTTTCTGATTTTTACGTTATGGTCGCTCCTTGAGATCCAATTGCGCCATTGAGCATTTTTTGGCACACTTGTAAATATATTCTCGTGTTTTGTGGATTTTCCACCTCAAATAACAGTGATTCCTCGGATATTCGATTATCGGCCGTATGGGCATTTCCACTTCGATAATTTTAGTTGGTGAGTATATTATATTTATTCACCAAAAAAATTAAAACCAAAAAAGCAAAATGAAACATAAACTGAGATGAACAAAATATCAGACACCGCCCTAAACAGTAAAAGACAGTGCTAAACGAGCAAGACAGAGCAATCATGGCATCTGCTCTGACGAGTTATTTTCACTGGTGCCCCGACTGCATGAATTTAAGCGTGCTACTAGGATGACATCTCAGTTACACCCCTTTACCGCTGAAACAGTTAAATGTAACCGCCTCTGCTATTCCAAGAGGGTCCTCTCTCGCGCTTCCCAACAGTGAAACTCCCTTCCTCTTACTTGCTTCCCTGTTAATTATAATCTTCAAAAATTTAAATTTAACGTCAATCGTCATCTTCTGATGCCTTGATCCCCATTCTTCTTTTTATCCTTTCTTCAGTCTCCCCTATACCCAGTATTTTCCCTTACTGTCACTCTCTGTAGCCCCTTGCGTACTAGTAGCACCCACACATTTCTTGGGGTGAAATGCTTAATATATATATATATGAGTAGAGAGAGAGGATGAGGAATTTAGATCATATAATTTCAATATACTTCATTTATCTTTATTTATATATATATATATTGTTGCGCGCAATCCTTATCATTATTATTATTATTTTGGCCATGACATTGAATATTGTGCTATTAATAATCTTCAACTGGTAAATAGTAGGTCATTAGTCCTAAGCATAGAAATCGATCAAAGACCGAAGAACTACATCTCCTTGCTACTGTAGTAGTCGACCTGAAAATGACAGGGACAATGAAAAAAGAGAAAGTGACACAGAACACATATATGCCCTCTCTACCAACGTAACAAGTGTGCTGAAATATATTTAACATAAGAAAACAAAGATGGACGTTTTAAGTAAACGAATATACTTTATATAAAGTTTGCAACTGTTTCCATATGTGACTAATAAAGGTAAGTGTAGATGTAACTATAAATTCAGTTTATGTGTGATTTTGTGACAGAATTTAATGCGTAAGAGTGTGAATAAATTGTTCAATCTTAGTAAAGAAAAACCCTAATGTCTGTTTGTACGAAGAATTGTCTTTGGGAGCTCTTCATTATTTGGTGTGAAACAGTGTGAATAGATTTACTTGAAACTGTGCGACTGAACTCGGAAAATGTCTATCGCCGATTGACATGGGTTGATTAAGACCGTCTTCTTGTTGATCATTAGGGGATCAAGTTTTGGTGTTTATTGAACGTGCAGGATAGGTTCTGATTGCTCCCCAAATTTTTTTCTGTGATGAATTTTTTTTCCCCAACATAATCGGAACTCATGCGCAGAAGACATATTTGCACACTTCTCAGATTAACTTCCGGTTAATTTCTCTGGCAAGAATTTACACTATAATGGGTACCACACTTTTCATTGAGCTCAAGTATATTACATTCTGATCCTAGACCGTTGTGCCTGGAAATTGCACTTTGGCCCTCAGCTAAAAAACAGTAAATGCTCTGATGACGAAACAAAATTATCACAATATTACACTCATGTACAATGCAAACCAAGGTATTTTTTTTTTATTCAGATGATAAAAATGTCTTACATTGTACACGAATAAATGCTATGTGTGCGTGGAGGTTCTTTCTCATTTTGAAAGGAAATGGTCAAAAAGAAAAAAAAAAGATGGTGAATAAATGTGTCACGTAAAATGAATAAATAAAACCACATGAAATAAATAAATAAAAATTATAAATAAGTAAATGCTTGCATCAGTTTTTTTTTTTTTTTCTTTTGATAACATTCAAACTTTTGTAAGGACGAAGAACAGGAAAATGGAGGAATTTAAGAAAAAGTAGTAAAGAAAAGAAACGGACAATTTCACTAAAAATAAGAGTTTACATAGTTGATGTAAACAAAAAAAAAGTAAAAAAATGTCTACAGAATTCTTCAAGATGAAGACAAATTGAAAACGAGAGAAAAGAGATAAACAGAAGAAGAAGAAGGAGGAGGAGGAGGAGGAGGAGGAGGTGGGGGAGAAAGTGATTTGGACTTTGAAAGTAACGGTGAAAAAGTCTGCGACGATCATAATGAAATTTAGGTCAAAATTGAGAAATTGACACAGACGAAAAAAAAAAGTACGAAGGATAAAGAAAAGATGTAAAAAGAATAGGACAGATTCAATGAAAAAAAAAGAAAAAGAAAATGTAAAAGAAAAAAATGCAAGTTATGACAATGATCTGAAAAAAGAACGAAATATAAAGAGAAAAATAACTCGAGCAAATAAACAAGAAAAAGAAATATATTTACACGAAGCAATCTTTTAGATTCATTTGACGAGGACCTTCTCTCTTGAGTCAATGTTTCGAATCCAAGTAAAAAGAAATGTTAATCCAACGTTTGCTTGTCACATGACATTTGGGTTCGCATGCGTAGATTTTTAAAAAATCTGTTGATTTGAAATCTGTAGAAATTTTCCTCTCTTTCTTCAGGACGAGAAAGTCCTAAAGAAAAAGAGGAAAAGAAAAAAAAATGATGTAAATCAAGACAAACGTGAAGAAGGGATAGAGAAAAAAGCAATATGAATGGCCGCCTGAAAGAATTGTTGAATCAGAGAAGCGCTGAAAGCATATCCGCGAATTTCTATCTTTTGACAACCTCGGATTCAGGTGTCTTAAGGTAAACGAGTCAAGACATTTTATCTTACTTTCAACTGTCGACATTCTGAAGCTTCTAAAAAATCAACACATTTCCTGATCCATAAAGGCACACGTCATGTTACAATCGAGCGATTCATTTTTAACACCTTTCACTTAGATTCGAGGTTTTAACTAAAGTGGACGTTTGCCATCATGCTCAACAAGAAAACGCCACTACTTAGTACCAAGATTAAGTGTGAACCTCTGAAAGGTGGATCTTAGTCAATCAATCCTAAGTGTAAAAAAAAAAAAAAAAATTCTCTCTGCTGAGCTTACTCTGAAATCCTATCTACTATTATAACAAAATCGTCATTCGGTTTATTTGTAAACAAATTTAACACACAGATTTCTCCAGCAGCCGATCCCTACTGACCCGATGGAATTGTAGAGGTCACTAGGGCCTCTCGTATTTATATTAACGCAAAATACCAGAAAATATGAAACAATAAGAAGAAACATTCAACAAGAGAAGTTGCATACTAAAATGAAATTTATATATGCATAACGACAATTGTACAGACAGTAATTCAGGTGTGTTTAAAATGCTGAAATTTACTTGTCCTTTGAATTTTGAGTGAAGAAAATGTTCCTGTTGATAAACTGTGATGTGTATTAAAAAGTGTGTGAATTTGGAGAACTTTAGTAAGATGTACTGTTACTTGTAAGAGAATTAACTAGTAACTTTAGTAAGATGTACTGTTACTTGTAAGAGAATTAAATAGTTTGTTACTCACAATGTTATGTTAAATGTTTCTGTAGTTGAAAGTTCAATGTTTAAATATAGCAGGAGTTATTTACCTTTAAACTGCTAGTTGAATTGGGAAGAGTTGAAAATGTGTCCAAGTATTTATAAATAATGTGAATCACGTGATAGGTTCACGAACACATAACCAGATTTTGGCGGTAAATTGATTCTGAACACCAATGCGTAGGCGTTGTAATGTTTTTCACATATATTAGCCAATCAGAAGTCGGAGAATTATTCAAGGCTTGTGTGATCTACTTTGGTGTTTAGTTTGTACAAAAATTGCCGTCGAAAGCAAGTGGTAATAGAATGCTAAAGAATGATCATTTCATATAGGGTTCTTCTTCAATCTCTTTCCTCCAGGTTTCGAAAACCAACGACTCCTGTACGCCTCGTTGGACTAACGAACTGCTGAAATGTTATCGGCCCGACATATTTTCCAAAGTCTAACCAAAGGACCGAACATTAGAATTTTTCCTCCTCTTGGTCAGACCGTGTACTTTTCAGTATCCTTCGTATTAAGCACAACATCCAGAACTTCAGTTTAATTGAGATAACAAAAACACAGCATTCATAATATTCTCAAACATTTTTATGAATATCGATAAATAATTATTATAAATTATTTCGCACTAACTACACATTTGCTAAGAAAATGACGGTTGAAATTTCTGGCACACATGATAAGGAAAGAGTGCTTGGAGAATTTGATACGCACAGGACATATTGAAAGCAAGAGCGGCAAAATGAAAAAGCGAGTAACTAAACTATCGAGCATGTGTAAATGGATGACAGAAATTGCTGAGAGATACGAGGGATAGGAAGTTGTTGAGAGTCATAATCGCCTACGTCCAAAACGGAAACGGCACATAGAAGTTCACTTCATGTTCACTTACATACTGATAACCAAGTCAATAAACTGTAATTCTTTTTTAAATGTTTCTTTTCTTCTTCTATGTACCATGTTTCCTTCAAGAGACTGGCGATCATGGCTCTCCACAACTTCTATCCCACATAGCTCTTAGCAATATTTGTCTTTTTATTATCCTTCCTACACTCTCTTCTGCCATCCATTTACATAAGCTCTTTATGCAGGTTACTCGCGACTTTTTCCTGTGTTTCTTGCCTTGAATATGTCCTGTGAGTATCAAACTTTCCAAGCCCTCTTTCTTCATTATGTGCCATAGAACTTTCAACTATCTCTTTCTGATGCAAAGTATAAGTGCCCATTTTGTTACGGTATTTTCTTTAAGACTTCCTCATTGTGCACATAGTCCGTACTTTGTATTCACAGCATCCTTCGGTAGAAACAAATCTCTGTTACCTCAAATCTTGTCTTCATCTGTGAGGAAATTGTCCATATTGGAGGATTTGTATTACATCGCAGTTCAGCAATCTTTTCTTTGTTGCTAAAAAAAATAAGGCTTTCGCATTTGCACTTTTGCATTTCGATGTCGTATTTTCCGTCAACTGTTAAAACTATCGAGATATTTAAATTTTTTGTCCTTGCATCATTTTGATATCTCCAATTCGCTGGTTGGACTTTTTCTCTTGCTCAAAGCCGTACATCATTTTCTCTTAAATAATTTTTAAGCATTTCCCCCCAAGGCAGACAGTAGTGCCATTAGCACGCAGGGGTTACAGAGAGTGAAATTGAGAGAAAACAGTGGGTGTAGAGGGAATTGAGGAAAGGCAAAAAAGAACAGGGATTAAGGCAACAGAAGATGGCGATTGACGTTGCATTTAATTTTTTTGAAGATTGTATTTATCAGGGAAGCAAGTGAAAGAAAGGGATTTCCACTGTTGGGAAGTGTGAGAGAAGAAGCTGTTGGAGTAGAAGGGGCGCTTACATTTAACTATTTCTACAGTAAAAGGATGAAACCTAGATGCCAATCTAGTAATACGCTTAAATTCATGTAGTCAGGGCACCAGTGAAAAAAGTTCGTCTGAGCAAAAGCCATGAAAATATTTGTAGAAAAGAGAGAGGGAATTCACATCATGTCTGTGAGAAAGTGTCTGAAGTCGAGAAGCCAATTCAGGATCAATTATATTACAGATCCTTCTTTGGACCTTGTCGAGAACCTCAGGATAAACAATAGGGTCACCAAATATGGCAAGAATTGTTTTACGCATACATGTTGTTCGTGCGCGACCCTAAAGACGAATAAAACACAACTGTTGCTCTGGGATATATTAATGTGTATTTTGATGATACACTAATTTATTAGACCCGTTTTCCTAATCTCTGTTTTTAAAAACACAATGTTTCGGCGGTTATACCATCCTTACTGGGTCATTCCATCAATATATCAACACCGGTTGGGTTATTTAATATCGATTTTCTTTTAATTATACGAGAATCAATAGGTACTCAGGTTGTATTTATATTCGATAGGTAGGTATAGTTTGTGTTTCTATTTGAATCCATAGCTCAACCAAGGTCGCGTTTATACTGTGCGGGTTACCTCACCTTGTTTGCCAGGACGCCCTCTAGGTGGCATTCTATTCAGGACAATAAAACGAAGGTCTCTCTCTCTCTCTCTCTCTCTCTCTCTCTCTCAAAGCAACAGGATGTCTATCCGCCGGCAGAAATGTCTTCCCCCGACAAGGTGTCTTCTTAATTTCAGAAATTTACGTAGTGCCTTAAACATTTTCTAACTTCTCTGTGCTGTGTCCCTACTTAGGATCACTTAGGTAATCATGGTTCTCCACATCTTCCTGTCCTTTGTAGCTCTTAGCGGTGCTTGTCTTTTTTTCCTATCTCTACTAATTTCTGTTCTGACTACTTGTTAGGTAGCTTATTCACTCCTTTCCTCTGTCCATCTTGTCATATGTCCTGTGAGTGTTAAATTTGTCAAGCCCTCTTTCCTAAGTATGTACCTTATAAATTTGAATTGTCTCTTTCTGATTCTAAGTATAAGTGTCCATTTTGTTTCCATCTTTTTCTAAAACTTTTCCGAAATACCTTTTCTCTTGAATGAGGTTATTCGTTATATATATATATATATATATATATATATATATATATATATATATATATATATATATATATAATCGGTTTCACCCCAACCAAAGCAGTAAAGCAAGGGGTTACTGGCTGTGGAAGAATTAGAAAACAGAATTTTTATTAAGGAGCAAGAACAAAAGAAGAGTAATTAGGAGAACAGTAGAAAGCGATTGACTTGCATTAAATTTTTTGAAGATTAAAGTCAGCTGGAAAGCATGGAGCCGAAAGAGATTTTCACAAGCGAGAAGTACGAGAAAAGAAACTGTTAGCATAGAACTTATGGTTGCATCTAGCTAACTCAACTTTATATTAGTGAGACCAATGTAGAACTGCGCTTAAATTCATAGAATCTAGGTGCCATGGCGAAGAGCGATATTTATTCTGTTTAATACAGAAATGTGGCACAAGGCCAAAAAGGGGATTGGGGAAAGGACGGTCTTCTTCTGTTTTAACTATAACTTAGCTAGCCGCAAGCACTGACCCAAACGTACGAAACAGTATTCTTTACACCAAAACAACACATTCATTCGTACCTTTCTTACTACAACCACCATAATACCTCTAATACCATAATACCATGGCGAAGAGCTCATCCAAAAAGTTGTCATGGAAGTATTTATAGAAAAGGCACAAAGGCAACTTACAGCGGTGGGGAAGTGACTGAAGCCGAGATGCCAGATCAGGAACGATAATATGGCTGATTCTTCTTTGGATTTTATCAAGGAGCTCTAGATATATGGTGAAGGCACCAGACCATATGAGGCATGGAAGAATAGTA
This sequence comes from Acanthosepion pharaonis, assembly GCA_903632075.3. Classification (NCBI taxonomy): domain Eukaryota; kingdom Metazoa; phylum Mollusca; class Cephalopoda; order Sepiida; family Sepiidae; genus Acanthosepion; species Acanthosepion pharaonis. The sequence continues at coordinate 257,999 of CAHIKZ030004683.1, forward strand.
GACTTATAGATATGCAAGATAAATTCAGGAGAGAAAAATGTCTGGAACGACACGGTGAACCAACTCTCTTAGCAGTAGACCTAGCAATGGATTTAATATAGTCTTTCCACTTTATTTGAAATATCCTTATACTAACCAATAAGTCTCCCGCTACACACAAATTAGTAACCAAAAGCAAACTTGACCATTACTATTCTGTAGCACCAATTCGCTACAGTACTTTAATCGATAGGTTGTGTTTATACAGGGAAAGCCCCACACGGCTGTGGAACTAAAATAAAGCATCTGTAGAGAGATTGCAACAATCCCAGTTGATATGCTAAGCTGCATTGCGTTTGAAAAAAGAGGGTGATATCGTGCATGTCCTTCTCGTGGTGGTGACCATCTCAGGGATTCAATATTCAAATCGTAGATAATATGTTGAACACTTGTATATCAGTTATGTAATAAATATATTTGGTACTTTATGTCATTTTTATAATCCAAGATAATTACATTTAAAATGTGTCTTATCATTATGGAACACCCTGTATTTGTGTCCGCAAGCATCCACTCGATAGGCGGCTCCTTTTTTTTTTACCCCTTGCAGCAAATGCAGTCAATGTATTCTCGGTTGTCGAAAATCTAGATTGGCATGGAAATTTTAATTTTGAAATCATCACCACTCTACCATTAACAATTGTGAACTGCATTCCACTCAAATACTCCATCCTCTAGATGTCGTCACCGAATAACTCTTAAAAGAAATACAAAAGCGAACTAGTTTAAAATCGGACAAACTAGAGCCGTAAGTTCTTTGTTATAGAATCGATCAATTTCTCGTTACGTCGCATATTTGATTACGCAATCCATTGCGGTTGATTTGTATTGAGAAGTGAACTAGGCACGAGTTTCCTACTTGAGACAAGAATGTTGAGCTTCGTTACGTCTGACTTCTAAACTATCTCTGTTGTAGCAGAATCCCGTTTCCATATATCTTGCTTATAGAACTTTCTTCTTATTGTTGTGTGATTTTCCATAGACGACACATTCAAACACGTCCATTTTGGAATTTAAGCATTAACATATACAACGCCGAAAGAGCCTAGCATGAAATCTAATGAGTGCTTCTTATTCATTTGGAATAAAGTTCTTCCTTCATTCAATTCTGCTGACTCACCAACAATTTTCACTAAACGTTTGGGTTCTCTTTACATTTATTGTACAACGTCCAGTGATGCCTGGTATTGAACGGGAGAAGTCTCTTTCCTATGCTTTTCTGCATTTTATAATCGTTTCTTTGTTTGAAAAATTTACACGAGCTGCAAAATGAAATTAACGAAATTGTCACAATTTAAGCATTTTTGATAATTTTAAAGATTTTGGTAGCCATTTTTATATATATTTTCATAATACCCTCTTCAAAATATCAACATTGCTTATTTCCTTTTATACACTGCTTACTTCTTTTTACTTCCAAGCTGTGAGCTAAATACTAAGGTAGTTACCACTTCCGCAGCATTTTATAATATAATTCATCATATATCTTGATTTTTTGCTATCTTTTATACATTGTTTACTTCCTTTCACTTCTACGCTGTGAACTAAATGCTAAGGTAGTTACCACTTCTGCAGGATGTTATAATATATCTTAGATTTTCAAAATAAAATAAAATGTCAACATTGCTGACTTCCGTTTACTCACCATCGTCTAAGAACCGCTAATTTGTACAATATATAAGGCACATGCTAGTACATATACGTGAGATCGTTTTATTTATTGTCACAATTTTATTTAATTTGTGCACACAGACACACATACATACGGAGAGACAATCAATAGAACTTAAATTAACTCCAGATGATCCATCGCTGAAGATGCTTTAAAAATGGTCGACTCCTTGCGCCACTCCAGAAAGTACGTGACCCCACATGCCATACTCTAATTTTGCAGGAGTTAAATCAAACCAAAAAAGGAGTATTGTTGCCATATCTGGGATTGAGCTGCTCAACCCTCACAATCAAGCCATGGCAGAATTCAAAAGCGTTTACAAACTCTACAACAAATGCCTTGATACTTTTTGTTTCCAGCTGTGTAGAAAGCCTTTTCGGTAATTCTTTCTGTCTTTAAATCCTTCGAATTATCGTCCTATTACTCTATTAATTCATTTTTTTTTTTTTGGCAAAGTACTTGAGGCTCTAATTAACTCCGAATTGGTTAAGCATCTCACTTTGCACGGCCTTCTTTCAAATAAACAATATGGCTTTCGCTTCTCTAGGTCAACCGCAAATGTGCTAACGGTTACCAGTAAATTTGTCTATCAATCTTGAGATAAGAACGGCAAGAATCAGGTTGTGGTTTTAGATACCTCGAAGGCGTTTGACAGGGTTTAACATGTTGACCTTCTTCACAAGCTCAGCGTTTATGTTTCTGACTGAATATTTCACTTAATCCAATCGTTCTTGAAAATTCATGTCATGAAAGTCGTGTTGAACAGCCAGGCTTCTAGATCCTTTCACAAAGAGAGGGGGCAAGACTCTGTCCTTAGACCTACGTTGTTTCTGATCTTCATCAACAACCTTCCTGATGTCATCAGTTCCCAACTAGGTATTTATGCTGATGTCATATCTATTTACTCCTGTCTTAATGCCAAGTCTGATATGTGCGACAAAGTAAAACTGGCAGCTGCTCTCGAAAATGACCTCCAATCAGTTCTCAACTAGGACAAGAAATATCTGGTAAATTTCTAACGCCTCCAAAACAAAACTGCTCTCTTTTAATCGTCTCAGAGAACCATTTTTGCCTTCCATCAGTATGGCTGATGCTAACCTCCGGGAGAGCAACTCATTGAACCCTCTTGGTCTCACGTTTTCTATTGACATGAAGTGGAAAGATTATATTAAATCGGTTGCTAGGTCTGCTGCTAGGAAAGTTCGTTCATTGTGTTGTGCTAGACAGTCTTTCTCGCTTGAATTTAGTCTAGATTCGTCCTTGCATTAAATATTGCTGCCACATCTGTTCAGGTGCTTGTATTATAAAATTCAAAGAAGAATGCGCAAGGTTATTGGTCCTGATCTAATATCTCGACTTTAGTAACTTTCCCACCGCCGTTATATGGCTTCCCTCTGTTTTTCGATAAAGATATCTATCGCAATTTTCATAATGAACTCTCCTCCTTTGTACCTCGACCGTATAAATTTAAGCGTACAACTAGATCGCATCATTTTACTGTTAAATAGCTTGATTAAAACATTTTCTATTCTAATAAATTATTTTCTCATACTTCTCAATGGTGGAACTCTCTTTCGGTTTCTTGCTTCTTTGCTACATCCGATCTTCAAAAATTTAAATGCACCGTCAATCGCTATCTTTTGCCTTCCTGAATTCTGTTCTTTTATTGTCTTCCTACTCCAATAAAATCTTCTCATTCTCTTTCACTCTCCTTGCATCTTAGTGGCATTATCAGGGTGAAATGATTAAAATACACAAACACACACACATATATATATATATATATATATATATATATATATATATATATATATTGTTTAAAATTTTCTATATTTATAGGAAAGAGTGCTTAATACCGGAGCATTTGGAGATACCAGAAATATCCATGAAAATTTCATGGTTTTGCTATTTGATTTTTCTGATAAATCCTAATGCTTAAGTTAATGACTGAATCAGCTCATTACAAGTTCCACGTCATTATGGGCATACTTTATACCCATGGAAATTCTACTACTGAATTGTTATTTGAGCTTAACAAGCTTAACAAAATATTACAATAACAATTATAAATGTGAATGCAGGTCATTATTTAAAGAAGTAAGGGGGTACAAATTAAAGGATTTAAAATTGACAAGGTTTTCCATTTCACTGCAGTTGGCGTCAAACACGTGTGATACTGTTATCGCCTCCTCTTTCTTTTCCTTTTCTTTTCGCTAAAACCAAGCGGCATTTTTTATATATCTTTTCTTCAGTCTATACTCACAATCAAACAGGAATGGCCAATTATTTACCTGAGGTAATAAGGAAAAAGCAGAATTATAATATGACAGTAAGTGTGTATATAAGATTCAACACTTCATGGTATATATATATATATATATATATATATATATATATATATATATATATATATATATATATATGTGTGTGTGTGTGTGTGTGTGTGTGTGTGTGTGTGTGTGTATTAATATAATAGGAAAGAACTGTTAGATTGATGAACCGAAGTTCTTTAGTATTTTTGTTTTTATTTTTAAAAAACAGTGCTCGATACAGAAGTAGAGCTTAAATTATAATTATTTTTTAAAAATATGATTCCATCGCGACACAAATTATTATGTTTCGAAATTGGTCACGCGTATTCAAATTTAATTTCAATATTAAGTCTTAACTGTTGGATGACAGTTTCATGCTCAAGCGATGTTTGGAATCCTAAAGGGAGATTACGTGTTCTTATTTTAAAAAATAAAATAAAAATAAAATAAAAATTAATTTATATTCAAAATAAATAGTAATTTACATTAAAAATAAACCGTAATTTGCAGTAAGAATTAAACTGGATCAATGTATATCAACAGATATTTATTTTTATGCTTACATGTAACCATCAATCCATTTCGCTTGATTAATAAGCTCAGATTATTTAAGTGTTTTAAGATAACCAGTTTTTCAACAAGACATAAGTTACATTTATTTCTTTTTCCATTATAAGATTTTGCTCTTGCTATAATATCCTAGTTAATAGGAGAACTACCGTTATTTTTTAATTACCCGAAATATTTAGAGAGGGCAGTAATGTTTTCTGTATTAAATAAAATTTAACTTCGTTACCGGAAGGTATGTTCGCTCAGTATACAATATTATCAGTCATACACTGACCGTTTAATAGACAGATCATTTTTTTTCGGCAGTTGCATTTATTTTTAAAAGAATTTAGGTTGTCTTTGTTGGAAATATATTCGTTTAATATATTGTAATATTGTTATGATGGCAGATGGATGTGTCTATGTCATTAACACAACTATAGCTGATCTTAATATTATTTTTGTTAAAAATCTTTTTAGTGTTGGTGAATGGCTAAAGTGCTAATAAATTAAATTTAGGAAAATTCTTCCAATATTAGTTTGGACATTACGATTAAAAGGTGGATTAAACTATATAATGTTGCATTTACGGTGTTTCTGCTTATTTTTACCTTCTTTGTTTATTTCTAAGTACTATAAATTTACTTTATGTTGCTTAGTTCTAAAGCCTTTACATATTTAATTTTAGACTTAACAAATATTTCCTTATTGCTGGAGTTGATGGTTAATCTAACTTTGACTGAATTTTGTGGTGGTGGTGGTTTGATTACTTATCAGTTCATGCTCAGCACCTGAAGATTGCGTTGTGCGTGAAACTCCGAGTCGTGGTAGCGGTGAGGGATAATATGTATGTGTCCGAGTGCATTTCCTCAATCTAACTCATTTTGAATAATATTAGTATTCATATTAAATAAACTTCCAATTAATCTTAATATTGATCCCTGCATTATTAATGTTCAGAATTTTTTTTTATTATTATTATTTGGAGTGCAGAGTTATTGATCACTGTGGGAACTAGTGAACTCATGGCGAACCAAGAACAAAAGTTATTATTCATGGCAAATATTTGGGGGGGGGGGTCTAGAATGACTGCATTTGCAATCTGTCAACATAAAATCTTACCGCATTTGGAAGAACATTTTAAGTTATTTGGTACATACAAAAAAGAATTACCTAGTGTAGTATCATATGCAAATGAGAACGACAACATAGATAAAGAGAAGAGGGTGAACAAAGGGCATTAGTCAGCAAACCCATTTGCTAAACGTAACGTGGAGAACTGTGCTACGACTGATACTACTCAGAGAGAAATAGACAACATAACACCTAGACTCATATATTTTCATGCATATAGAACGCGCTAATAATAATAATACAACTGAGAAAATACGTGAAAATTACGAGAATTTTACTTGTTTATTCCAGGCCAGCAGAACTTCTGCCAAAAAGCGCTCAATGGATAACTAGAGCTATAATATTCAATTAATTAAGAAAAAAAGCCCTAGTTTCAACTATATTTTTGTAATGCCCGTTTATAGGAGAGACTTTGTAAATAACAGGTACAACAATAGTAATGCCTTTGAACAATACTCGGTCAGACGCCGCTAATTCCCAAATATATATTTTCCCTTTACTCGTCACGTGATCTAATTATTTCAAGATGAGGTCGACTTTGCTTGCTCTCTGTCGATCCGTGTTCAAATCCAAGTGTCGGCAACGACACCTTATTCTTATATGACACATATCTTTCAAAGAAAGCAGAAGAAACTGTTCGTTACTTTATATTGCTTTCTATGTTCAATAAATCAAGAAAAGTGACTTATTTGGTTAGTCGACTCAAGAGTTTCTCGTCGAAATGCTCATCAGGCCCAGCAAACATTCTGACAACTGATGAGCGTTTCCATGTGAAACTCTTGAGTCGTCTAACTAAATAAGTCACTTTTCTTGATTTATTGAACATAAAAAGCAATATAAAGTAACAAACAGTTTCTTCTGCTGCCATTGAAAGATATTGTTGAAACTAGGACTTACGTTACTGCTCACAAACAGTAACTGCAAAAGTTTTATTCAACACCCATTTGAAACTCCTTTCACACAGAGACAAGATGTTGCTAATCTCTCTATTTTCTATTTTAATGTCAAGTGTTCAAACGGGGTACATTCCTTAGTTCCACCTGTCCAAAACATTATAGTTCAGACCCACCATGCCACGCACATTGGGTCGACTCGTTCTCATTACCTACATGTACCACTGGTAAGGAGGAATTTTTACTCATATAAATGCCCTGAAATTTTTACATTGACTTGAATAATAAAATCTGATGTACTGCAGTCAGTTCTGATTTGGAAGCAATTTTGGTAATCGGCGCAATGATTTTAAATTTTGGTAAGGAGGAAGTTCCACTCAGACATCTCCTTCACAAGAATTATTATTACTTTCTGGAATAGATATCCAAAAAGATGCTTCCTTAAACACTACAATCATAACCAATTCAAGTCTAGGATCAACCCTTATCTATCCTACATATCCTCATAATATGCACTTCTTACTTTCTCCTTTATGCGCTTACAACAACCTCATTTAATAATTCTCTACCTTGAGTGTCTCTTGGGCCTTATATTTGGAAACAGTAGTATTTTCATGGCAATTGCTCTGATGAGCTATTTTCCCTGGTGCCCTGACTGCATGAATTTAAGCGTGCTACTAGGTTAGTATCTAGGTCTCACTCTTTTACTGTTGAAATAGTTAAATGTAACTGCCTCTTCTACTCAAATAACTTCTTTTTTTTTTTTTTTTTTTTGAAGCGTTTCACCCCAAGCAAGGTGGGAAGCCACTGGGACGCAAGGGGTTACAAAAGATTTGGAGCAAGATCAGATAGGAGTGATAGATCAAAGCAACCGGAGATGTCGATTGACATTACATTTGAATAGTTGGAGATTATAGCTCTCAGGGAAACTGGAATAGGGAAGGGAGTTCCACAGGCGAGATGTGCGATACATGGAGCTATTGGAGTAGAAAAGATGGCTACATTTAGGAATTTCAACAGTGAAGGGGTGAGAGCAGGATGCCAGCCTCGTAGGGCGCTTGAACTCATGAAGTCTGGGAACCAGCGAATGCAGCTCCTCGGAGCAATTGCCATGAAAGTATTTGTAAAACAGAGAGAGAGGCAAAGGCACATATGTGAGAAAGTGACTGTAGACGAGATGCCAGAGCAGGGCCAATTATATTGCATATCCGCCTCTGGAGCCTATCAAGAACCCCGAGGCAAACAGAAGGGGCTCCAGACCATATATGGCAGCAATAATCCATGCAAGGGCGAATTGCTGATTTGTAGATCTGGAGGATCGATTCCGGGGAGAAAAATTTCCTGGCACGGCACAGGGAGCCAACTTTCCTTGCGGTGGATGAAGCAATTGACTCAATGTATTTGTTCCATCTCAGGTCAGCAGACAAGGTGAGGTCTCGATTTTCCCAACAGTGGAACTTCCTTCCTCTTTCTTGCTTCACTGATAACTATAATCTTCAAAAATTTAAATGTAATGTCAATTGTCATCTTCTGATGCCTTGATCCCTGTTCTTTTTATCCTTTCCTCAATCCCCCCGCTATATCCTGTCTTTTCCCTTACTTTTACTCTCTGTAACCCCTTTTGTACTAATGGCACTCCTGACTTGCTTGGGGTGAAATGCTTAAAAAAATAAATAAAAATAAAATGTTTGTATGCATTGATTAAATTCTCCAAATATTTGAATAGCACCGTACACATTGATTCATTCAAACCTGTTTCCTCATCTATTTCGTATTACAATTGGACATAATTTAGGGAATAAAAGTGTCGTTAAAGCTAATCAGGTTTCTTAGAAGCTGTGCGTTCAATCACTGGTTCAGGTAGTGCAGGAATATTATACCTGCAGGGACACGGTGTGATCATAGCTAACTAATTATAAATTTGGAAACTCTCATCAAAGGACACCAGATGTGATAAGGAAAGAAATGTAAACAGAAAAATGAAGTGACAAATCAACATAAAAGGAAAAATTGGCTGTTGTGAATTCTCAAATTCCCTTATAAGGATACCAGAATATAACAAGGAAGTGAATAAGAGCAATGTACTCCCAATGGATCAAATCAACTGTTCTATTTCACATGGAAGGTTACTAAGTGCAACAGCCACTCAAGGAAGGCTGGAGTGGGGAGAGTGATTAAGAAATTATAATAAAGACGAAAAAGAAAACAAAATGGTTCAACCGAATAAATATATAAAAGTAACAATGCCTCTTCTGAGTGTAATGTTAGTAAGGGTCTGATAAGAATACATGACTAAATTTTTTGCATGTAAAATGTTTATTAATTTCTGGACTCTGATAAAATTGGCTGAATCAAGGCTATGCAGTTTGGTGTCATTCTTCGAATGTCCTATCTTCTTGAAAATGTTTGAAGGATTCTACCTTCTCTCCTCATAGATTGAGCATTTATCTAACTTCTCATTATCTGGCTGTGTTATCTGTATATCCTAAGTTCAACTGACTCCACTTTATGTTGGTGCATCCACCGACATCAACTGAGGCCCGATTCTGTACTTAGTGGCTTTGAGGTCACTTTCTAGATTAAACCACAGAGGTATAATGTGACACCAAGTACAAAACTTACTTTAGTATCTCTGGGGTTACTGTAGACCCAGTACATATTGGGGTTACTACAAATCAAGTCCTATTTGATCAAAGGTTTCTGATGGATATTAAATTCAAATCAGACCTCTGATATTTTCTGGCATTAATTTCATTCTAATAAAGCCACTAATAATGTCTGAATTAACTTTGGCTGATTGTTACATATTCTGTTTGATCAATTAAGAAAATAGTTTCTGAAGGACAATTAAATAAAATCAGCTTCAAAGTTTAATTCTCAAAAAAGATTAACTGAATCGAACTGAAACCTCAGATAATTTATTTTAAAAAAACACTATTGCTTTTGAAATGTGATTTATAATAAGAGCAGTTTTCTATGTGGCAGTAGCAGTGGGCATTCAATAATTTACTTGTAGATAAAAAAGAGATTTGAAACAACAGAGTTATAGATTGACTGACGAATGTTGAGAATATCATGGACAGAACATCTGAATAATAAGGAAGTTTTAAGGCAAAGAGTAACTACAAGGAAACTGTTGCTAACAATCAAAAACAGTCAGTGCATAATTTAGAAAGAAATCTCAGAGAATTTAATGCACACAAGCTATATGAAAGGCAAGATGAAACAATGAATAACCTATTTGATGAGTTTGAGTGAGCGGATGGCAGAATAAGGACAAAGATTGATGGTAACAGGTCAAAAGATATTTTTGAGCAGAGACATTTTCCTACAATGAAAAAAGAAAAAAAGGAATGACTTGAGGCAACCTAAATGGAGTTTTGTGGATGAATGTTTAGAATAGCAAAGGCAGAACATGTGAATAATGAGGAAGTTTTAAGGGAAATAGGAACTACAAGAAAACAGATACAATCAGAAAGAGAAAGGTTAAATTTCTGGAACAGATCATGAGGGAAGAAGACTTGGAGAATTTAAGACTCACAAGACATAATGAAGGCAAGTGAAGCAGGAGGAAAACAGCAAATAGCCTACTTGAAAACTGAGTGGCAGGCAGAACAAGGACAATGATTGGTGGTAAAGAGGCAAGTATTAGTGAGAGAAAGTTGTGAAGAGCCATGATCACTTATGTTGGAATGTTGGTTGATTGATTGATTTTGTTTTGCAGCATATAAACCTCTATCGGTTATTTGATGCCGAAATCTAAATATTTTGAACACAATTTTATGGCTTCAACTAAATATATTTTGAACACAATTGTATGCTTTCAACTACATATAAAATGCTCATTTTGCTATAAAATGTATTGTTGGTAATTCTACTATAAAAATCTATTATTGGTCATATTGCTTTAAAAACGTATTGTTGGTAATTTTACTGTAAATATATATTGCTGATAACTTCACCATAAACATGTATTGTCAGTAGTTTTACTATAAATATGTATTGCTGGTAATTTTCTTCAACAAAAATGCATTGCTGGTACTTTTTTATCACAAAAAAATGCACTTTCCCATTTTCATAGTATTTTGTTTTTGTTTAGGGGTTCAGTATTTGCCCATAGCTGGGACCCTAACAGATGCTTCCCTCCTCAGGTCAGCAATTAAGAGGTGGTTCCACACTCCTCAAAACCACAACTCTCCTGATCAGAAGCCTTGCTACCGGATGAAGTTTATCGCCATATGCAGAACAATATATCAGAATGGACATAAGAAGACATCAAAGGATATAACAGAATCACTGTGCTTCTTTTTATTTTTGTAAATCCTGAAAACTCAAGAATTTTGTTCTGGAATGGATGGAAGGAAACAAAGAACATTGATAGAAACAAAAAAGAGATCATTAAAAAAAGGTTCACCATTTGCTCATTAAAACTATTCTGTTGTTTTAACAAAGAGGGAAGTATTTAAAAAGGTCCATTCTATAAAACTTACTGTTATCATCCTACAACATCTAATAACCGCATACGTTATTATACTTCAGCACTGATTCTTTTGTACCAGTTTTTTTCATCTTTTCTCAAATAATCTGTTTGATTTGGTAAGCTTCTGACAATGCTGAATAGAACCACTTATTTAATCCACAAGAGTTCTTTTTCCTAAATTTCCCATGTCTGGTATTCTAACTGTGAAATTTCAGAGCTCCTAATTATTTCTTGTAATTTTCACAAAGAATATAAATGTAAAAAAGTTACCCCCTAAAAGTAAGGCAGAAAATTATTAAACTTCATATGACTAGAAAAAGAATGGATTAATAAATAATTTCTTTAAATCAATTAAAATTTTGTATTTTTAGTTAGAACAGCCTTGTCCAGATATCTTCCACACCCAGTAACCTTCTTGTGTCCTAGTGGCTTTACTGCCTTGCAAGGGGTGAAGTCGATTAAAAAAAACAAAAAACTACCAAGTAGGCCATGTGCTGGAGTCATTTCTTAATTTTATTTTCTCTGAAACCATTTTTGGCAAAGCAGGTAATAGTCTACTTTGTAGAATCAGAAAGAACATTGTGTTGAATGAATAGTCTTTGATTAAAGCTTCTTGGTTAAATGTACAGCACACAAAACATCTTGTCTAAGAACTTACAATAATTCTTTTCATCTATCTTGATACCAAAATTAATTTTGAAGGGATCTATAATTTTACTGCTTATAATTCTAGTCCCAAATTTACTCCACTTGTCATGTCAGTTAACTATTTCCATGAAAGATACAACTTATCACCCAGTCATCAACTCCATCCAATGTAGCTCTACATTTATCATTAAAAATTATTGTTGAGAAATCAGTTTTCATCTTCTTTTTCAATTAAAGTTTCTCTTTATGAGATTTACTTAAATGTTGTAGTTTGGTAGTTTAGTTTGGTTCTGTGTTATATGATTCATATATTTTCTAACCCTTGTAATTTTTCCCGTATCTTCTTTTGAAAATTTTTTTTTTTTTCATGTAAAATTCTTATTTTGCCATTTTCTTTTTTTTTAATTATTATTCTATGATTATTGTTCAATTTCCAATCAATAACATCACAATGTCTTTTTTTCTCTTTCCAGTTCATATCTTTCTTCTGACCCATATCAATCTTTATCTCATTAAAATAAAGAATATTAATAACTAATACACTGTATATATCAGATGACTTTTAAAGACCTAATTTTGAAGCTAATTTTAAGGGGGTTGTATCATACATGAGATATAAAATTAGCATATGTACTGCAGGCCCTGGCTATGACACTAACCAAACTATATATCCATTTACTGTAGTCAAAAAGTACAGCTATATTTAAAATAAACATGATTTTGATAAAACTGATATTTTACTTAACTGTATCTAATAATAATGCATGTAATAGTCACAGATTAGTATCATATTATAAAATACCAACATAGCAAATATGCATCTTTTCCATTGTTTACATTTATGTTTAGGTGTTTCTCATTCAGTTGTTTATGGCTGTACACGTTTACGCAATGAGTGTAGCATTACTAACGATACTTCTATCATTCTCTTTTACTTTTTTAAATTATTTAACTAGAAGCTGGGATAAAGATATAGAGAAAAAAAGGTTATTCTATTGTAATTTGGTCTCCCAAGAAAGGAAATCGCATGATACACAAGATACATGATAAAATCCTTTTTTTATAAGTGCAAATTTTGGGGTTGCATGATATGTGAGATTGTGCATTACACGAGTATATATAGGGGGAGGGTATATATATATATTTACTTAGCTTTGGTGTGTTAGTTCAGGTTTAGGCCTACTACTGATAACATGTAACCCAGTACAACCTGTTGCATTGATTGGGTGGTTGGCATCTAAACCATTTCGCCAGTATCTTTCAACTTCATGTCAGTGGAAAAAAAAATCAGTCGAAGAAGGCTCCTGGAAGTTAACATCAGCCATGCTGATGGAATGTAAAAGGGTTTTCTCAGATGATTAAAAGAGATCAGTTTCATTTTGGAGGCATTAAAATTAACAAGCCATTCCTTGTCCTAGTTAACAACAAATCGTAAATCCTTTTTTAGATTAACTGCCAATTTGAATTCATTGAACCAATTAGACTTATTATTAAGGCATGAGTAAATAGTTGAGTTATCAATGTAGATACATAGTTGAAAAATTATATTTTGCATGTGTGTGTGTGTGTGTGTGTGTAATACTAACCCCAAATTTACTCCACTTGTCATGTCAGTTAACTATTTCCATGAAAGATACAACTTATCACTCAGTCATCAACTCCATCCAATGTAGCTCTACATTTATCATTAAAAATTATTGCTGAGAAATCAGTTTTCATCTCCTTTTTCAATTAAAATTTCTTTTTGTGAGGTTTATTTAAATGTTGTAGATTGGTAGATTTTTCCACTGACATGAAGTTGAAAGATATTAGCGAAATGGTTTAGATGCCAATCACCCAATCAATGCAGCAGGTTGGACTGGTTTATATGTTACCAGTAGCAGGCCGAAGCCTGAACTAACACACCAAAGATAAATGGTTTATGCTACAACTATGATGACTGGACTTTACTTACAGTTACTGGGAGAAAGAGCATATAATTTGGCATGATCAATCTTTTTGAACAAGGCCAGCATGCTCAAACTCTTGACCACAATGACTTGTAACTTGGTGCTATCACAGTCATATATATATATATATATATATATATATATATATATATATATATATATATATATATATAGTTAGTTTATGAAAACTAGGTAATCTATATGGGTAGACCCAAGGAGGATATATATATATATATATAATGGGGAAAAATAAATATATATATATATATATATATATATATATATATATATATATATATATATAATGGGAGGAAAATCATATATATATTTTTATATACCAAAACCATGTTAGGAAAAGTGATAACAATATCAAAAAAATATGAAATTGGCTAGAATTTATAACCAAATACATATTAAAAAAAATTAAGTTTAATATTTCAGCATCCCCTCCCCTTCATGCACATGTGTAGTTACATCTACATAAATATCACTTTAGTATTATGAAATTCTAAAGATGAAACATGTTACATAATTTTTTTCTCCACTTTGTTATTAATTTTCCTAATATATATATATATATATATATATATCTTACTTATTATAAAACGCAGGTTGTGTGTGTGTGTGTATGTAACGTTTATATGTTGGATCGAATTTCCTACATTTTTTAGCTGATTTCAACAAAACTTCACAGGACTACATAAAATTACCTAGTGGTGGTTCTAACGGGGCCGAAAATGGGAAAAACACAGTTGTTTTTTAAGAAAATCATTTTGAAAACACGATTAAGACACATCGTGAGAATGAAAGGGGGACAACTCACCCACGAAAATGTAAACAAAAGAGCATAGCATGATGAAAAAGACGCCGAACTTGACGAAAACAAAATTTTATCGTCTAATGTTCATATTATTATTAAAGAGGAAGGATCAAAGTATTTTGGGGGTATTTTTTTACATTTTTTAATCGTCCCTAGCGCGTCTGAAATTTTCGTTAAAAATATTGTTTTTTTTTTGGTAAAAAAAAAGGACAAAATCATTTTCAATCATTCTTTTCGATTTAAAAGATCTTACTTTGATATTCTTTTAAAAATCAATTATCATTTTTTCAAAACTGATTTTAATAAAAACAGAAATTATACTGTTTATTTAAAATATTTTGAACCAAGCTTAACTTAGCTTCTGCGCCGAAAAAATGTAATTTGAAAAAAATAAACATAACCTTTCGCGTCGCTTGACGATTGACGAAAGGCACATTCATGACGTTTAGATAACTTACGGGAGGAGAATTCTTTCTACGGATGGAAGGAAGTGAAATTATTTAAGTGAACAAATTATTTACCTTGTTACTTTTAAGAAAACTTTCAGCGCTCTAATTTTTTTTTTTTTTTTTTTTTTTTGTACTTAGCTTTCATTTTTACGTTTACGATGCTTTATGGAAAATATAAAGAAATTAAAAATAAGACTGTTAATAGTGAGATTAAATTTCATAAGAAAAAGGTATCTAATTAATTTAGGTACCTTTCTTATGAAATTTTATCGAAGTGTACATAAAATACTATAATTTTATGTACATTTATTACATTTTACTGTGTTATTTGTATTTCCATTCATTTTATTATTAATTTTGATATTTCATTTATGGAAAAATGTCATAACTGAGATTAATATAAAAATAAGATCATATAAATTAAAGTTTAGCAGTAGTTAAATTTCATAAGATGATACTGTTACTTGTAGGTACCCTTCTCCGTTGAAATTGAAAACTCAAATTAACTTCTCCATAAGTGTTTTTCGCAAAAGTAAAGGGCTTAACAGCGGAGAACAATGCTGAACTCAAATAATGCAACTAAATTGTATTCTGGTTGGTCTTCCGTACTTGATAATTACTGTCCGACTATAAACACAAAATTACATTTCTTAATTACCATGGCTAATCTGATTAGTCCAAATTATACAATTTTCAAAGCGCTAGACAATGACAATCTCACACGGACATTTTGAAAGGTTGATGTTGCTTTTAAGTTTTAACTAATGTTAAAATATTTTTAAAATTCAATTTAAACATTTTTAAAAAATCTTTTAAAATTAAAGAAATAAGAAATAATTGTATTAAAAATTCAATTTTCATTGAAAAAATTTTTTGCTTTCAGAAAATATTGTCCATATTCATAAAAACAAATTAAAACAAATAAAAGCATTTGAAACTAAATAATATATTTGTTTTATTGAGTTTTGTATGCTACAATTCACAGCTGATTTTCAGGTACGTTGGCCAAAAAAAACAAACAAAAAAAACATGATTTGCATTTTTCAAAGACTTGTGCTTTTTTGTAATCACTAAAACCGATGGTCTCTGAATTTCTAGAGTTTTTCATAAAATTAGTTATGGGGTGTTAATAAATATAAAAAAAATATTTCTGCCATGACTTTTAAAAAAAAAAAAAAACATATTTATAATAATTTCGATCATCTGTGAATAGTTTCTGAAAGTTTCATTAACATCTGACAATTATTTTTATTTTTGCAAGATTTTCCAAATTATGTGTGTAAATACAAAAAACGCGCTAAAAAATTATCTATGTTATTTACTACCCCTTGTTGCGACAAAGAGAAACAAGTTTTTTAAATCAAAATTTAGAATATTCTAAAAGATGGAAAAATTTTTTAAAAATAATTAAAAAAAAATTTAGTCTATCCTCTTCATAAAAACATAAGCATTTTGACGATAAAATTTTGTTTTCATAAACTTTGGCGTCTTTTTCATCAGACTATGCTCTATGTTTTAGCGATTCCGTGGAGTGACTTAGGTTAAAAAAACCCAGGTTGTTTATGTGTGTGTGTGTGTGTGTGTGTGTTCCGTTATATATGGGATCTGATTTCTTACATTTTTCAGCCGATAAAACAAACATCCACTTTTTTTTCGGCAGGTAGTATTTCTTATTGTCTTGCACACATTTTTCTTTATTTACATTCAGAATGCTTTAAAAATTCCATTTACAAGACAATTGTTTATAATAAAATTCTATTCACCAATCGATAGACTCATAACGATTGTAAACAATGTTTTTGTTTGAATTTGGGTTTGACTAATTCGTAAAAAAAATAAAATAATTAAGACATGCGTGTCCGTCAACCATAAACAATAATCTTTGTCAATTTTATTTTTCAGTCTTTATGATGGTTGATACTTGATCTATCTCTTACTGTTACATCCCCGGGCAACGCCGGGCTCTACTGCTAGTATATATTAAAATTGAACAATAATCATAGAATAATGAAAAATACACACACACATGCAAAATATAATTTTTCAACTTTGTATCTACATTGATAACACAACTATTTACTCATGTCTTAATTATAAGTCTGATTGGTTCAATGAATTCAAATTGGCAGTGACAAGGGTCAGCAACCCACAGGCCACATTTAGACTGAAAAGGACTTTTGCCCATCACACCAACACCAGGACACTAATTATCTATTTAATTTGTGGAGCAGCAAAATATTAGTTGGAGTTAATGTGATCAATTTTTGAAATCAAGATTTCATTACCAATCCACTACTGACTTCTACAAGAAATATGTTTTGCCAAACACAAAATATTGAAGCCTATTGAATAATGCAAAAAATGATTGTATCATTATTTGTAAATATGTATACTCGTGAACAAACTAAAATGAGAAAGTCATTTAAGAATGAGGTTGGGTGATGACCACCTGGATGATGTTTTGCTCCTGCCATTAACAAATATTTCATCTGATGTGGAGAAGTTATCAAACAATAAGCAGAAACATGTGTCTCATTAAATAATTTGCCATTTCCAATGCAATTTGAAGATAAAACAAGGGATCATTATTATAGTGTAATGATGCTGTTACCTCCTGCAACTAGGATCTGTAAATGAACTGCAATCATGCATGAAGGCATTGATTATTATTATTATTATTATTATTATTATTATCTTAAATACTACTTTCCACAGGCTCCAGTCATTGTCAAGTCACTTCCTCTTTATATAATTTATAATGATAATTTTCATTAAGCTTAATTATTATTAATTTTTTTATTAAAATATGGCTATTGGCATGACACTATGGCTGATAGAGAGGTGTTCAGACTGGTTAAAAGAATTATTGCTTATTCCTATTATTTACTTGTTTAAAATCTCAAGTAAATCACTTTGTGATTAACATTTGATAAACCTGGAGTTATTTCTCTTGGACAGATATTTTTTATCAATTTTTATTTAATTAATTCAAAATTACTAAGAAATTGGTGGTTTGATTGAACTGGAAGTTGCTTTAGTCTCCATGCTAAAGGATTTTAATGGTATTGCACTAAGAAAAATAGTGATATGATGTGCTGTTTTTGCTGTTATAGAAATAAATATATATATATGTATACACAGGTATATGTGAATTGGTATTGTTACGGCTGGCGCAACACAAAATAAGATGAAACAGATTCTTAGAAATTAAAGTTGAAGAAAAGATTACATGTAATAATAAAAAGTGGGTTTTATTTAACATATATAATACAATATTTTTTATAAACAGTCGGGCTAAAGTTTAAACAATATAGATAGGAAAAGCTAACAAGCTACTAAGCATGCAAGAGCTCAGAAAGTAGTTGGCTTAACGTGAAGCTATATGAGGGAATGGGAAAGGAAATCCAAATACAGTTAAGATTAAGGCAATGGATGGGAATTCATCGCTAGTCAAAGAATCATATTATTTTCTTCTTAGAAAAATAGTTAGATATTCACATGTATATAAAATAAAGGAGTTTGGTCAATAATATCATGGAAAAAAGGGTGAAGTATTTACTGATAGCCTTTTCTTTTCGAGGACTGTCGGAACTTAGATTCTTTCAGTCAAAGCTTTGTTCATGAATCAAAAGGGACCGTAGTCAACCTCAGTAGTTGTGGCTGTGGGTTCAGGAGGCAACTGGCTAGTTGGTACGAACTCCTGTTTATGTTTTTTTTTGTACCCTCTAGAATCCAGTAGAAGTTTCTAGAGACTTCTAGAAAGTTCCATTCTATTATTATGAAATCTAAAGGATTTGGTGAATGGGAGTTTTCGTAAGGTAAAAAGGGCATTTAGTAGCTACAGATTTAAGTCATTATTTTAAGTTAGATTTTGTATTTTATAGTACAAGTGTAAAAAAGTAGGACAAAATGGGTCCTCGTAACAGTATGTATGTGTATATGTATGCAAAAGTATACAAAAAAAGCTCTAATATGTGTATATGCCTGGATGTGTATGTATGTGCATGTATAAGCAATATATAATTAAAAAAAACACTCTCTAGTTTTGGCAGACTTATTTAAAATCCAACAACAACAAAGGCTCTAATATAGATATGAATAAAACAAACAGGTGGGCAGGTACTGTCTTAAGCCTGGATATTGGAGGTGATAAAGTAATGTCATTTAATTTGATTTATGGTTGACACTTATCCTCAGAGACCCGAAGGCATTTTTCCTCACATATAGTTTAGTCATTTTTTTCATTCTAGCCTGAGGAAGGCAAAGAGAGCAGCTGCTATTGGTGAAATATGCCGTTAATAAATTTTCCACTTTGTCTTATTCACTTTTGTTTTGGATACTATTATACACACACACACACACACACAGATATATATATATATATATATATGTGCGGAAAAATTTTCAGCTTCACATACTTCCCAAAATCTGACCAAACATCAGAATTATTTTTGGAATCCCAGCCAAGAAATTTTCAGAATCCATAATCCTCACAAGATTTTTTTCTTCCTCTTCTAAAATGTTGTTATTTCTTCTCTCATTTCCTTGTGGTATTTCTTTTTAAAGTATAAGTTAACTTCAAACTTTTTAAATTAAAATTAAAAAAAAATGTTTTTTTTTTCATATTTGGCAAAAGAAGAGAGGAGTTTGTTTTATCCTAAAAACCAAAACATCAACCTGAAAACTTGAGTCATGCCCTTAAAAAGCCTCATCAGATCAAGACTTTCATATGTATATCAGGCATTCCACCAAGCTCATTCAGAAATATTGAAAATGATTGTTGTATACAATAGCTTTCTAAAATCAATGGTTACAAATGTCTTTGAGCAAGGGAAGCCTGTGGGCCTTGTTGAAAACCAGACTTCTTTGAACCTAATGTACTGGTACTACATAATCACAAAGAAACTGTATCAGATAATAGAAACCACATCACTTGCAGACTTTTAACAGCAGCAACAACCAAAATGGATGGCACATGTAACTCAAAGAGAAAATAAAAACATAAGCAAGATGTTAACATGCCAAAATACTTCAAATAAAAAGTTAGAAAAAAAAAACATCAATGCTGTAAAGAGTAATAACAGCTTGAGAAAACTTTTTTCTTGAAAAGTTATTTTTATAAATAAATTATAAGATTTTATACATTTCAACTGACAGTATTAAAAGCTGCTTGGGCAATGAATGCTGAATGTTTCCTTATAAGGAAACAGTTAATCTTACCATTACTATTTTACAAGAACAAATATGACTTTAAATTTTAAATGCATACAATATTTATCCAGTGGGTTTTTCTGCAGAATAATGTTTAGAAAGCTAATTTTGATTTTCACTGGTTAACTCTTTTTAATGGCATAGTGTCAGACTAAGTTAACAATAGTGAATACAAGTAACATTTACTTATATATATTTATACAAGTAATTCTTAGTTATAAAAATATTGTATATTTTCTCAAATATTTTGAGATTATAAACTACTTTTGTTCTGAGATTAAATTTTTTTTTTATTGGTATACTTTATTGATCCTTATTGTTTGAAGCAACATTTCATCATTATTTTTTTTTATTTGGTATTTCAAAATGTCTACTACTTTGAGACGAGCCATTAATGTTCCAAGATTTGGTTGGAAAATTTAATACTGCAACACTTATGACTAGGACTCCCACATAGAAGAGGAAAGTGCAATTTTATCTTGATCTGAAATGTTTCTGTTATATAGTTGGCAAATGGGGTCTTTGAAGTCAGGTCTTCTAAGTGGCACCCACTTGAGCAAATGAGAACAAAAGAACAAATAGGTAACAGAAGGTATTGGGAGTCAAGTGACAACAAAGTTGGATATTGATGATTTTCTGTTGCTGGTCTATTATTTGTTTTACAGCATATCACCTCATTAAGTCATTTAATGCTGAAATGTAATGTTTTTTCCTAAACAAAGGCTCGTATTTAAATAGTCAAAATGTTTTTTTTTTAAGTAGTAAGGCTGCTCTTAGTTATCAGTAAATATTTTTTTAAAATTATATTTTTGAAATCAGTTTAATTTCTTTTATAAACTGGATTATGTAAAGTGAATCAGTATTTTGAAAAAATTCTTTTAAGTTTCTTGTTTGGTAATATTTTAAGTAGATTGAATTAAAATTGCTGCAGTTTATCAGTATATGTTTATGGCAAATGACCCTTACAATTCCAATGTAATAAATTATAACCATGGAATATTAGTGTTTGAGCCTTTTATATTATATTTTTACTCTGTCCTGGACATTGAGTTCTATCTGAATTCTATCCTCTTGGGAATTTATATATATATATATATATATATATATATTTATATATATATGCGTAAAAATATATAGAAGATAGGAAAGAACTTGTTAGGTAAATAATCCAAAGTTCTTTAGTATTTTTGTTATTATTTTTAAAAAATAGTGCTCGATACAAAAGTAGAGCATAAATATAATTATTTTCTTACTTAGACACCCCAACCTAACCCTGACTTGACGTTCTGTGAATGTAACTGAGATATTGATACAAATTATTAAGCCTTACGCCCCTTTTCTTTAAACGATTGCTCTAGACATTACCATAGTAATTTTAATTTCAATAATGAATATGCTTATAAAATGCATAAATTTCAGGAATAAGTTATTCCCAAAAAAATTTCGCTTGAAGATGGAACAGAGCTTAGTACTTTAATTCAATTTAATTCAAATAATTATATTGAAGTTTTTGGCTCTTGTTTTGAAATATGAGAACTCTTATGTAGTGTTGGAATCATATTTTTAAATAAATAATTATATATATATATATATATATATATATATATATATATATTGACCACTAATATTACTAATAATATATATATATATATATATATATATATATATATATATGGATTATACCTGGTTAACTTATAATGACAAATATGGAAGTGATTACTAGTGATATTAGAAAACGCAATCCCTAAACTAAATGATAAAACACCCCACAGGAATATTCGAAAAGCTAACTGGGCAAAATTCCAAAATGGCTGCAAACTCAAAATGATACCAGAAACAAACATCAATAAGGAATAACTAATAAGACATTTTACTAATACCCTACTTATATTAGCCAATGAAAACATAACAAAAAGCTCTTTCACCTCAAAAATTAGTAAGCCTTGTTTCAATGATGATTGCAAGAAAGCAATCCATACATGCCAAGCCAACTTACGAAAATTTAAAAAAAAAAAGAAGCCCAACCAGCAAAAACCTAGATGAATACAAAAAATAACAGAAATCCTGGAGATATTTTGCATCCAAAATAAAGCCAAACACCAAACCCCAAAAAAGTATGGGAAATGATACGATAAATAGCAGGTAAAACTGTTTCAAACCCTATCAAGCACTTTTACAATAATACAAAGATCATCAACAAAAAAAACATAGCAGACCTAACTCAAACTTTTTTTAGAAAACTCTTCATCAAAAAACCACTGCAAAGCATTCCAAATCATGAAACAGAGCAAAGAAAAGAAAAAAATTAACTTTAATTAAAAAAAAAAACAATGAAATTTACAATCATCCATTCACAAAACTAGAACTACAAGAAGTGCTAAACAAAGCCATCAGACCCAATCAAATACATTATCAGTTCCTGAACTTTGTATTCAGTATTATTTCACTATGACATATTGTTTTATGTTGAGTGTTTTTTTCTTTCAGGCGAGTTTCCTGTAAACATGTAATTGTTAGGTTGAAGGTCAGGTTGAGGATAATCAATTCATAGATATTAGTTTTGGTACCTCTTATGTTCCATTGTATTATTTTGTTTGTCATTGTTTTTATATTTTGCTTAGTTGTATATAGATATCTCAATGTTGTAGTTTGTTGTGTTAATTGATAATTTTTTGGATTTGTTTTTAGAAATGCTTATTGGGTCTATATCCTTTTTTTCTAAAGTGTTTTTAATTTGTGTTTGTTGACTTTTTTGTATTTTCTTTGGAAGATTTCTCTCTTGAGTTTTTTGTTGGGGAGTTTTCTTTGGTGAGGGTTGGGGGAGTGGATTGAAGATCTTTGTTTTATTGAATTATTTTGATTGGTAACCACAGGGGAGGCTCCATGTTGCATTGTTATTTTAGCATTCTTTTCATTATACATCATTGCATTATTCTCATTCAGACTTGGTCTGATTTCATTTATAAATTTCGGTCAGTCATTTGGCGCTAAATGAATTAGTCTTTTCATCAGGTTATCATATTTCTGATGATTTTCTTGCATATTAATTTTTATGAGTTGTGCATTAATTTTTCTTTCATATATCCCTCCACAATCTTACATACTTCAAAATGCTTTTTGTGTTTTACAGTCATTATTTCTTTCCCGTTTCTCCGAATTCTTACATACTCTGGCATATGCAGGATGTTCTTCACCACAATTTGCACATTTACATATATCTCTGCATTCATTTCTGATGTGATCTGGCTCCTTTTACCCACATCAACCACATACTGTTTTACCATAGCATCCATCCTCATGATGTCCAAACCTCTGACAGTTGTAACAACATAGAGAGTTTGGGATGAAGTGTTCAGTTTTTCTAAGTTATATCCAATTTTGATCTCTTTGGGGGAAGTTGGTACATTTAATGTTAGAATGTAAGTGTTGGTCTGAATGTTTTGATTATCTTATTACTATACAAAACTCTGTGAACTTTGTATCTTGTGCATTTGAAAGAAATCATATATAGAGAGTGGGGAAAAGAAAGATATAAACAAGTCATATATAGAGAGTTGGGAAAAGAAAGATGTAAATTTATTATCGTATAGGAGGTGGGGGATGGAGCCAATTATCTTATGAGGAAGTGTATAAAACATATGAAATTCAGCCCCAAACAGGATATGCACAGCTGTCATCAAGGTCCACACCACTCTCACTTGTGAACTTTACAAATATCATGCTAAAAATGACAGTGCTAACAAACTTCAAGCTTCAGACTACGGCAACACTGTCCACAGTAAGAACAAATTCTCTCTCTTGTATCCTTTTTACTATGAACCACGCAAACACGTGTTGGCTTTTTCACACAGACACATATATAACAACATTTTATTGTTTCTCACATACGTACACAAAGAGAATTTATATTTTATTTCAGATTTTTATTAACCCAAACAAAAAGAGATTACTTTCTAATCTATGACCAATTGCTTGTATCCTTGTCATTATATTAAATTAATGTTCATTTGTTGAAACTACGTTGTCTTTTCTACAGAATTTTATTCTTTCAATGAAAATCATTTGATTATTCTAAATGGCCAAGTTACACGCAGCCCCATAACAATATTTTATGTTATTGTACCAAATCCCAAGATGGCGAATTTTGACATTCCAAGCTCTTATTGTTCTACTTTCTTCAAACAGAGAATTTTTTTAATGTTGAAAGAAACTTCAATAACTGCAAATAAATGTATTTTTAAAATATCTCTTCTTTCACAACTTCTTCATGAAACTAAATGTAAACAGTAAATACAACAAGGTTGACCCAATGGATCACAGGTGCTGTAGTTCTTTTTAATTGTCATACTTCTGACATCCATGACTCCCAGCTTTTTCTGTTCATTTTTTTTATCTCTTCAGTGGTACATAGAAAGAGTTCCCCTACTTCGTACCACACCCTGTGAGGTGTTCAGTTTTTTTCTGAGGGCATGCCTTTATTTTTTTATTGTGAAATGACATCATTTTCATTAGTATCTCTGCTCAACCAAAATTGTGCCATTTTTTAGCTTTTTCACATTTTTGGGATTTAGTTTTGGAGGATTTTTTTCAATAAGAAAGGGAGATAATTTTGTGAGTGAAGTTTCATCTAGTAATTCGAAGATTTATAATCTTGGAAATGATCCTCTTTCTTGATTCTCAGAATCTGTATCCATGTCTGATGATGGGTTTGTTTTTATCCATAAAAAAAAAGCTTATTTCACCACCCCTGCTCCCCACCTACCATGGAATCCAATTTAATAAGAAATACCAAGGGGGGGACCTATTTGCCTTGGTGAGACAGGGCTACAGCAAAAGTATCCTAATATTTGGAGGAAGGCCACGAGTCTTTGATTTCCTTTTGGTTTTGCTACCCAAGAACTAGTGAAAAGACTGGAGTATCTAAGATGCATAATAATTCTTTCCTTCCAAAGTGATTGACCCTACAATCGCCACCTTCTAACTCAAATTTTTTTTCCATATTTACTTTTGAGGTACTTGATTGTTGACCAGATTTTCTTCTTTCCATTTTCATTACTTTAATTTAGGGCTTGACATAACCAAATGATTGATTAGATGAGGCTTCTCCAACCACCCTTCTAGTCCAAGGGCCAAAGTAGTGTGTTGGGAATCAGAAGTATCCAAACCAAATTCCTAAAGCCCTCAACCACCAGGATCCCCTCCCCAGACAACAGGTGGTTTCATTGGCAGATGAAGTTTACTCCTCTGCAGAAGTGCAGTTGGTGTATTCTGAAGCCCCAGCTGACAGGGCATTGCTGGTCTATTAACAGTCATGGTTGGGATTGAAGAAGCCAGTTCTGGTCTTTTCTTGAAGGTGGACAGATTGTCCCTTGGTTCATTCCAATGATACCAGCCTTGTCAGAATGCACAGAGGGTTTGTAAGAGAGGAGAGCTGTGAGATTGACATGGTAGAAGTTGTCCAAAGTCTCACCTACCTACCCACACAGACCAAGCAATGGTAATATTAGATGTTTCCTTTTAAGGAAACAGTTGGCATTCATTGACCAAGTAGGCAGCACTACTTTCAGTAGAAATTTTATAAAATCTCTCTCTTAAAACAATTTTTCAGGAAAATATGTTTCTCAAGTTCAATAGCTGTTATCGCTCTTTCTGGTATTGATGGAATCTTTCTTCCTAACTGTTTTTTTTAAATCATTTCATACCGAGCAACAGTTCCACTAGAATACAGAGGAAATTACAGGAGTGAAAATGAATGAAAATAATATTGAAAATGGGAAGGATTGAGGAAAGGTAAAAGAAAACAAGCTTCAAGAAGACAGAAGTTGGTGATTGACATTGCATTTAAATTTTAGAGCAAGAAATTGGAAGGGAGTTCCACAGATGGGAAGTGCAAGAAAAAATGTTAGTGTACAAATAATGGATGCATCTAGCTAGTAAAATGATGAGACCTAATTGCTAATCTAGTAGCACGCTTAAACTCATGGAGTTTGGGTCTATAGGAGAAAAAGTTCATTTAAAAAGTTATCATGAAAATATTTGTAGAACAGGTAGAGGGAGGCCATGTCATGTCACTGAGAAAGTGACTGGAGACAAGATACCTGATCAGGATCGATTGTATTGCAGACTTTTCTTTGGATTTTGTGAAGAATCTCAAGATATGCAATAAAAGAACCAGACCAGATATGGCAACAGTATTCAATGCAAAGGTGAATGGTAGATTTATAAATGTGTAAGATGGATTCTGACAAGATAATTTTTTGGCATGACACAAAATTGCTACTTCTTGTCTGCTGCAAGAAGTAGCAATTGACAAGATATAGTCACTCCACTTCATGTCAGTGGAAAACATGTAACCAAGAAGTTGTAGTGTTGCTCTCCTGAAGTTCCTCATCAGTCTTCCTGATGGTAGGTAAAAAATGTTCTCTGTGGTGATTAAATAAAAGCAGTTTTCATTTAGAGGCGTCAAAATTTACAATCCATTTCTTGCCCCAATTAACCACTGATTGGAGGTCCTTTTCAAGAGTAGTTGCCAGATTTACTTTATCGGATCTACTATCATGGCAGGAGTAATTGGTAGTGTGTCATCTGTATAAATACCTAGATGACACCAGGGTGGTCATTGAAGAAGATCAGAAACAGTGTAGGATCCAGGATAGAGCTTTAGGTGTTCCTTGCATTCATATAAAATCATCTGGAACACGACTATCATTTCATGATTTGATACGAATGATTGGATTAAACCAAATATTTGTTCTGTGACATCATAGACCTGGAGTTTGCGTAGAAGGCCAGTTGAACCCTGTTAGGCCTTAGAGATATCTAGAGCGTGTTATACAAATTCAATGTTGGATGTTAACACATTGGTATATCTGGTGAAATGGAAGATATATTGTTTGTTTGAAAGTCGTGTAAAGCCATGAATAAAACACACCTAAATAGTTTTGGTTCTCATTATTCATTTCCTTGTGAACATGCAGTGGGCCTTTCCTAATTTTTGGTCCAAACTGAGATGAACAAAAATGGAAATGCAACATGGTCATTGGCCACTTGGTAGAAAGCTGGGTGAGAGTCCCATTGTATGTTTACAACTCATCTCAATCAAAATACATGTGTAGTGTGCTTAATCTGTAGGACATAACTATTGTGACCTTGTGCTGCCCAATCTTTACTTTCCAGTCTTGATAAGATTCCAAAAGCGTCTACACAACCTTGTGAGTGATGAGTTATTTTCTACCCTACAACTCCTTTCCCCACAGATGAAATGTTGCAAGCCACTATCACTATTTCCATGGAAAATATACTGACAAGCTACATTACTTACCAATTCTACGACCTTCCACGTCACATACACTATAGTAAACCACATTCATTCCCTCCCTCCTATTCCACTAGTAAGAAGTAAGTTCCACTTGAACAGCTTCCGATAAACTGCTATTTTATGGAACTCCCAAGTGGATGCTTTCCCAACCACACCAATCTTAAACCATTCAAATCTAGTATCAATATTCTAAAAAACAAAATTTATTCTCATCTGGTATAAACTTAATCAGAGTTAGAAAGAGTTGGGGAGGAGTCTTTTCAAAGAACAAATGAAGGTTGGAAAACCTTTTGAGAGAGCGAGAGAGAGAGCGAGAGAGAACGAGAACCAGAGAGAGAGAGAGAGAGAAAGAGCGCGAGAGCGAGAGAGAGAGAGAGAAAACCAGAGAGCAAACAGACTGGTTTTAACAAGTCAATGACCTTATGCCAGATTTATTGCTTTCTCAACAAATAAATGATCTCATCAAAACATTGAAAATTTCAAGTGACACTTTAAAGACATCAAACTTTTGGGGTGTGATAGTGTGCATGTCTGTGTGGGGAGGGGGAGGGGTACTAGGGTGATTTGACACTTTAATCACAAATTGTAAAGTAATATAAATTTTTCAAAGTGATAGAGAGATATTGAAATAAGTTTTCTTCCTCCTTCTCCTAGGTTGATCTGTGGTAATATGCATTAGCGATCTAGCTGGTAGCTCAGATTTTCTTGCTATAAACAAGAAAGCTTGTAAATAACAGTCCTGAGGAAGTTTGAAGAAAAATAGGAACTAAAAAGAAACTAACAATCTGAAAGAGAGACAGCTGGAATTTTTGAGATTCATGAGGAAAGAAAGCTTGGCAAATTTAATACTCAAAGAACAAATAAAGGACAACATGGCTTAAACATTCTAAAGGGACTGATGCTGCCAGTGGTCAGACATTAAATTTTTCCATTGCCCAATACCTTACCCAAATTGTGGACTCCTCTACTCGTTTCCCTAGTAAAACCGAGCAACATGCTTGATTTATTCCTTACCTCCACTTCTTGTTCTTGGCGAACGTCACAATACTGCCCTCTTGGTATTCCTGACCACTCTGTGGTAGCTATTGTTATTTCGTTCCAATCCTGTATGAAACAGGATCCCCCTGTCCACAAGACCTCTTTCTTTTACCAAGCATGCTGACTGGGACTCACTCCATGATTTTCTTTATAATACCCCTTGGATTGACATCTTTAAACTTCCATTTGAAAATTGCGCCACTGAGGTTTCTTCTTGGATCAAAGCCGGCATGGATGCTTTGATCCCTTCTCAGATAATACGAGGTGAAACCTCAATCCTCTCCATGGTTCACACCAGCATGCTTGGCCGCTATAGCACACAGGAAACACTATTTTCGGCTATACCAGTATGACAGTTCTCATCGCAACAGGTGCCTATTCATTGCTGCTCACAATAAATTTAAGTGAGTTCTTGAAGGAACAAAGTCCCTGTTTGCCAAGAGAATGAGGCACCACATAGCCTCTAACAACTTTCGCAATTACTGGTGACTTTGTAACAGGGAGTTAAATAAGCGTAAGGTCTCTCTCTATCCCTTTCCTCTTCAGTCAATATGAGGTGTTATCATTCTTTGCTGATAAACCTGAATGCTTTACCTGTAAATTCTCCTCAAGCTCTATAATTGACTCATCCTGAATATCCCTGCCTAACTTACCTCCTAGAACTGAGTCTCTGTTGAGTGACATGCATATAATCCCTTTCATGGTTTCTGCTATTATCTCTAAGCTAAATCCCCACAAAGCACGTGGACCTAATGGTATCTATGTAATAGTCATTAAGAAATGTGTCCCCAAACCAGACCCTCTATCTCTCTGAGCTGTATAATAAATGCCTCGCTGTTGCCTGCTGGAAGTCATCATCTTTCGTTCTAGTTTTTAGGAACTCTGGTGAGTCATTCAACCCTTCCAACTATTGGCCTATTAGCCTTCTACCTCTTTTTGGGAAACTCCTAGAGGCTGTAATCAATGCTGAATTGGTTCATCATCTCTCATCGCAGAGCCTTTTCTCAGATAAACAAGAGTTTATCATGTTTTAGGTGAAAATAGTGAAATTCGGGTTGTTGCATTGGAGTTCTCAAAAGCCTTTGACAGGGTCTGGCATTCAGGTCTTCTCCACAAGGTGAAAAGTTACGGTGTCTCCAGACATTTTTTTAAAACTGATCCAGTCTTTCTTTTCAAATCGTGAAATGAGAGTTATCCTGAATGGCTACTCATCTCAATCCTTTCGTATTAACACAGATCCTACTTTGTTTTTAATTTTCATTAATGACCTTCCCAATAACATCAGCTATCAACTTGGTATCTACACTGAAGAAACAACAATTTACTCTTGCCTTGATAGTAAGGCTTATTAGTCTGACAAGGTCAAAATGGCAGCTGATGTCCAAAACAACCTTGTCGATAGTTAACTGGGGCAAAAGATGGCTTGTTAATTTTAATGTCTCCCAAACTATTCTTCTCTCTATTAATCATCTGAGAGACCCTTCTCTGCCTTCCATCAGCATGGCTGATGCTAACCTCCAGGAAAGTGACTCATTGTACCTTTTTGGGTTCACGTTGCTGATATGAAGTGGAAAGACTATATTGAATCCATTGCTAGCTCAACTGCTAAGAAATGTCAGTTCACCATGTCTGGTGAGATAATTTTTCTCTCTTACATAAAATCTACCATTCAATCTAACAAATAGTTGAAACTTTTGGTACACATAATGAGGAAAGAAGGGCTTGAAAATGTAACACACATGTTATATCAAGAGCAAGAGAAAAATAGTAAATAATCTTGTCAAGCTTAAGCAAATGGGTGGAGAAATAAATAGACAAGAACAAAGACTGCTCATAAAGGAGAAAGTTGGTTAAAAATGGCTTTGAGCAAGAAAAGCCTGTTGGTCTTGAGGTCTGTCCTTCTTTGAACCTTGGAGACCGGTACTGTAGGACCACAAAGAACTGTAATAGATAACAGAAACCACATCACTTGAGAACTTTCAACAGCAGCAACAACTAAAATGGATAGCATATGCAGCATGAAGAGAAATTAAGGACATAATTGAGATGTTGACATTTCACACTACTTCAAACAAAAGATTGGAAAAGAAACCGTCATCAATATTGCAAGGAGAAATAATAATGGACTTCAGAAACATTTTCATAAGAAATTATTTTAACAGTGAGATTTTCATAAATTTCAAATTAAAGTAGCACTGACTGTTCGATCAATGAATGCTGAATGTTTCCTTATAAGGAAACAGCTAATATTGCCATTTCTGAAAGCAACAAAATACAGGAAGCTATGGAGAGCAATGATCACCCACAATCTGAAGAGTCATGGCACGTAAGAGTATTATCTACCTCTTCTATGTGAAATTAAATCTTTGAGAGGACATTATAGAAGGTGTGGCAGAAATACCACCCACCTAATGGTAAGACATTAGCTAGATGAAGACGCCATTCCCAGTAATGACAGTTAAGATATATAGATTGAAATAAAATTCAGTTCAATGATTGCAAAGTTGGAATTTAATTTCCTGTAGCGGAAACAAAATGGAGACAGCTGCCAACTGCTACTGATAATGGTAACTGTCCATGTCAGTCAGTGATGATATTTAGTGTGCTGTCTCTGTAAAAGGAAATCACATGGCTACTCTGCCAGAGCTGATGGAAACTCCGGAATGTTTGGTTATGAAGAAAGTGTCTACAAGCTTCTGCATGAAAAAGTCAGGACAGTGAGCAGAGCGGTGTTAGCTATGCAAATGATTTCTTTTAGCCAACCGCTAATGTTTTAGGCTCCATAAAAGCAGGCACATTTTTTTCTGTGATTACAGTGTGTTACCAAGGATTTTTGTCCATGTTACCCAGCGTCATTTGAAATTTCTTTGTTCTATTTGTATTTCCAGTGTTTTGGCTGCCTTCATCCTGTTTGTGATCCAGTGTTTGGTGCCTTTAGTGATTTGATTCAGGTGCTACTGATTTTTATTACCCTCCTCCAACCAGAAAAAAAAAAAAAAAATACTTCATTTCCTCAATAAGTGAAATGCTTCAGAGTTTAATATAAAATCTTTACCACATTTAATTCCAGTTGAGACTCATGCATCTTGTGGAATGTTGCATCTTGCTTGACACAATGAGCAGCCATTCCAGTTTTATTTAAGGCAATACAAATAGCAAAGTCATTGTACTTGACTTAGTTTCTCTTTTGCAACATTGAGCAGAGAACAACTTTATTCTGCTGTGCTATCCAAGAGCAATGAATATTTTGAAATTGTACATCAAGGGTCAAACAGACTTTTCAAAACCTTCATCTTGATGTACATTACCCCAAATTTTCAAATTAAAATGTAAGTTTCAGGCTATATTTACTAATATACTAGGCAGCCACCCATAAATTGTATTTTAAAATGTATTGAATTTATTAAATAAATTCAGTAAGCATATATTTTTTTCACTTAAATTTTAATGAAAAAAGAGGGAAGATAATATCAATTAACTACCACAATCTACAATATCTCATGAGTGGGTGCTGTTTTTGGTAAGTCGAATGAATTTTCCCTGCTAAGCATCTATTCATTCCACTGTTCTTGAATGCGATCTTTAAACAGCTTGTTGAGACACACATCCAATTTAGTTTTCGTTTAATATCATTGGAAAAACATTGTTTTAGGTAGGTAATTACAGTAGCTGAAATGACGTTTCCCTGTTAACTATCCACTGTTATCGAATGCAATCTTTAAACGGCTTGTTGGAACACACATCCATTTTTTGTTCAACATCATCAGAAAAAGGAGGCAAGACATTGTCAATTAACTATCACAATCTACATTACCATTAACCCTGATATAATCTACCCGGTACACTTACCGTTACCTGGTAATGATAAAATGATCAGCCATTGTAAGTTGACATCACTTTAAAAAAAATACTGGTATATAAAGGTAATAATGTGAATTGTTTCAGTAGAAAATATTTATGTTGATAGTTACCAAGGCAGGGTTTAAGCTACCATCAAAAATCTACCATCCTAAAAACTTACCATAGACCACAGGATTTAAGGTTTACATTTTATACCTGGAGTATAAGATGTAACCCCTATTTTTGGGAGGGATTTTATAAGGTTAAAGGTTGCCTTGTATGCTGACATACAGTAATTGTTTTGTTTTTTTATAATGTAGTTTCTGTGCCTTTTTTCATGGTAATTGTTCTGATGAACTTTCTTTTATGATACGTAGGCTTTATGAATTTAAGCACAGTACTAGATTAGTGGAAAGGCTTCATCATTTTACAGTTGAAATGGCCGCTAGATGTAATCGTAAGTTCTATGCTAACAGTTTCCTCTATCACACTCCTCACTTGTGGAACTCTCTTCTGGCTTTTTGCTTCTGAATCAACTTTGAACTTTAAAAATTTAAATTGAATGTCAATCGTTATCTTGTTTTCTTAATTCTTGTTCTTTTGTTGTTCACTCTCCTTAAGCACTTTTTTTTTCTTTCTCATATTCTCTAACACTCAGTAACCCTCTTGTGTGGCTTTGTTGTCTTGTCTGAGAGGGGGAAGAGAGAAAATGATTAAAACATATTTAGAGGGAGAATCCCTTTGTTTTAAAAAATGAAGTGGTGTCACATTTTTTCAAAAATATATAACTTGGTCTATATTTTTATGTCAGTATCAAATTACCCCCCACTCCAAAAAAAAAACGCAGTCAGTAACAATGCAGTTAATGAAACTTAGTAAAAATATAATATAATAAAATTGAATTTCTTTTTAAACTGAATATCTTACTTTGAAAGGAGCATGCACACTTCTCTTGACAGGACTTAATGGCATTGACAATCATGCATAATATTTTTTTTATGAGTTGTCCACACCAAATGTAATAAACAGTAATAATTCCATCATATATAAAAAAAAAAAAAAAATTCTAAAAAACAAGTCTTTAGATAAAAGAGAATCATTGTACATTAAACTCAAATAGATAATAAATGTTTCAAACAGTAAATTTGGTAATTCTTATCACCAAATGATAATTCTACTCAGAATTGTCAAAAACTTGTAAATGAAGATAAGCTGTTGAAATTTTATCAATAAATATTAGGTGAGTTGTGAGTAATTTCTATTTTAGGAAGCGATTTCACTAACAAATTTATCAGCCTAACTACTAATCATATATGACAGCTAAGAATAAATTTTTATTACACAAACATACTTTAATTTTTGCATGTCAAATGTACACAATGCCTTAAAGGAAAAATGTTATTTTCCATAAGGCCAGGCTGAATGCAGCAAAAATAATGCAGAATAAAATTTTAAAACTCAGTTGGTTTCTTCTACCTCATCTGCCATATTCACCTAACCTTGCGCTGATTATCTTTTCTGATGGCTGCAAAACAAATTCTATAATGAGAACAAAATTCATGAGTGTCAAAAGCTTTTCTGCATTAAAACCTATGGAATTTTATTCAAACGATATTAAAAAGCTGCGTGATAGCAGCAACAAGTCACTGCACAAATGGTGAATATTTAACCGAATGAAATGTATTTGAACTGAATGAAATGTATTTGAACTTTTTTTTTTTTTTTTTAAAAGAATAAAGTTGATAAACAAAAACATCAATTATTTATGACGCAATTTTATAACCTTTCTTCCATCTGTCTACTTTTTTTTTTTTTTCCATTATTTCTTGTCATTCTCTAATGAAGACCAGGTTCAAAAAAGTGGCCTGATAAGTGATAAGTCATTGCAATTTTTTTTTTTTTTTTTACAATAAGGTTCACCCTGTACAAAGCCCAGGAGCTACTTGAGGTAGAGGGCTATGTTAAAGGGTAGTTTACATGGATAGGAGGGGGAAGATAATGGCAAACTCTAGACTGGAACAGGTTAAGATTGTTGTGATCAAGGAAACATCCTCTTGGAAGTCTGTTCCACAGAGCAGTGGTTTGCAGGAAGAATCTGTTTGAGTGAAGGGAATGTGGCCTACAATGTAAGTTGTATAGTCATTAAGATTAGACCTTGCAGAACCAAGGAATGTAGTTTATCCAAGCACTTTCCATGGAAATGGTGATAGCGCAGTGAGAGGCTAACCACATCTCACCTGTGTGTGTGAGTGAGAGAGAGAGGTTGGAGGACAGAAAATAATTCTTCTCCAACAAGGACTCAGTGATGCTTTTATAATGGTGAATACATAACTGAATAAAATGTAATCTGACATTTTTTTTTTTTTTAGAATGAAGTTGATAAACCCAATATGGAAATTATTTAAGACTTAACCTCATAAAGAATCACTTGAGGCTTTAAGACTCATTTGTCACTCCACAAGGCCAAATAAGACACACAGCTTTTTTGGTAGTTTGGAATAGTCACATTAGTAGAGTGATGGTTGGTCTAGAATGTGTTCCATTCTATTAGCTATTGCTTGAGACATGCCCTTAATTTAATTTCTCTTTGCAATGGGGAGGTGTTGTTTGACAGACAGTTCCAACCCCTGACCCCAGGTTTTATTACTTGAGAGTTAGGTATTTCTGCTGCACCCTATATTAGTGATGACAGTAATATAAAATTCAATAAATTTCATTCAAATATCTTCTGCCTCATCTTTTTTTTCCTTTTCTAATCATGCATGATATATAACTCTTGACTCATCCCACATATTTCTTGGTCATTATTTTCAATGATTGGATTTTAAGACTCCCCCAATCATGTTCTATCTTTACAAGAGTCAGATCAGAACAAAGGACTGCTCGATCGTCACTTTACAGCTATGACAGAGTTCAAAAGCATTTACATGGCCCTGTGGGTAATGAGTTATTTTCCACCCTTCAAACAAGTTTCCAAAGACAAACTGTTGCAAGCCTATCACTATTTCCATGGTGAATGTTCAGTTGAGCTAGATATTGTAGTTCCACCAATTCAAACCTTTACATCTAAGTTATATAATAAAACATATAATCCTCATTCCCCTTGTATTCCATTGGTAAGGAGGAAATTCAATTCAAACAGCTTCTTCTCTGGAACTGTAGCTTTATGAAACAGACTCCTGAGAGGATGCTTACCTGATTCCTACAATCTTAACCTCTTCTTAGTCAACAGTCATCTTTTCTATATATC
Source organism: Acanthosepion pharaonis (assembly GCA_903632075.3). Taxonomy (NCBI): domain Eukaryota; kingdom Metazoa; phylum Mollusca; class Cephalopoda; order Sepiida; family Sepiidae; genus Acanthosepion; species Acanthosepion pharaonis. The sequence continues at coordinate 293,601 of CAHIKZ030004683.1, forward strand.
CTCATAATATGCACTTCTTATGTCATTCAGTAACCTACATTGAGTGGTTCTTGGGCCTTTTATGGGGTGAACAACAGTAAAAAATTTGAAAGAGAGAGAAACAAAAAAAACAAAACTGGTATGAATATGAAGATTTTCAAAACTGAATTATTTTCATATTCAAATAGATAACACAACAAAGATTCAAACTTTTCAAATACAAAATATTTAATTTATGTAATTTTTTTTAAATACACAGAGACATGTTTCTTTTAAGAGGTGAAATTTGAATTTCATGTGAAACAGAAACCATTTTTAAGAAATCACACATTCCATTTCAAAGGAAGATTTTCCAACTACCATTCATTGACACTTGAGCAAAATACAGAGATGGAAAATCAGTTGAATTAATTTGTGGTGGAACATCAGTCAATAAAATAATCCAACTCAACCCAATGTTGAAAGCTAATGACAATATTTTTATATAACGCCTTCATTTTCAGCATAAAAATAAAAACAAAAAAACTTGGTAATTTAAAAAGAAAAGATAAAAGAAAAAGAAATAAATCACATTGTTACCATATTTTTTGGTGATAAGACATACTTTTTTTTTTTTACCACAAAATTTCATGTCAAAATGTGCCTGCATCCTATGCACTAAAGGTACAAATATATATTTTTTTATTACTTCAAAGATTATTTTTAGTGGATACCCATATTTGAGTAGATGTTCAGTTGTTTTTTAAAACACTATCTATTTTGCCTACCAGTTTTCTCAAATGTGCAGAATGGATAAATAAACACTGTTCAAAAAAAAAAAAAAAAAAAATGTTTAAAGTAATAAAATTATCGGTTAAAGAAAATAAAATCCAGTAATTCTTTAGAAATATATATATATATATATATATATATATAAATAAAAGCAATGTGTAATTACATTTAAATAGGAATGCATAGTTCAGCTCATTTGAACGTGTCATTTCTAAGAATATTGGTTGCAAACAGACATTGTACTTGAGTAGAGTACCTAAGACAATTAGCATTGGTAATCATGTAATTAGTATTTCAATTTTTATTCGATATTTGCCAGTTTAGCACATGCTTACTGTTAAGTTGGATGCCTCACTCAAAACTGAAATAACTTGTTAGGCTTAAGAAGCAAAATAGTTTGTTCCATCATTTTTTTTTTACCCCTTATGATGTCTAAAGAAAAGAAACCGTCATCCACGGCTAAATGTTAATTATGTATGATAAATTATGCAAAAGAATGGAAATAAAATGATATAGCATTTAAGTCATTTAGGAAATGTGGTATCAGTAATGTGATGGAATGGATGGAATATAGCATTTCTTTAATCATAATATTGGATCCAATGATGAAATATCATTTTTTTAACACAAGTTATAATGAAAGCAATGTGGACTTTGTAGGTTTTGAACCAAACTAAAGTAATGGGGGTACAGTATTTTCTTATTTTAATGTTTTGAGCTCTTATGTTTAGAACAATATCTATAATTTTAAAGAAGTATCAGAGTGATTTTTGTTCAATAAGAATCTTTCAAATATGGCTGTAGTTTTTTTTTTTTCTTTAAAATAAGAGTGCATCTTATATTCTCCCAAAAATAATATAATGATATTGGGACACATAATCATAAATCTAAGATGGAAAACATTGTAATAATATCTGAATCCTATTACTGAACCAACAGCAGTTTTAGCAGTCAGATGTTTGATTGGCTGGTCCTATAGTCTTGAGCAAAAATACTACTACAGAAACAATTCAGGTAAAAAGAAGAAAAAAAAGTGTTTGGTAATCAATCCAATCTAATAAGTAATATATGATGGAAAAGATGATAAGTAATACAAATGTTGCACAAATTTGCTTTTTATTCTAAATAATTATTTAGCAGAAAAAAAAATGTCCTGAGAAAAGTTACAAGTTGTTATTTTAATCATTTCACCTCCAAGCAAGGCAATAAAGCCACTAAGATGCAAGGGGTTACTGAGTGTGAGAGAAAAATTAAAAAAGAGAGTGAACAATAAGAGAACAGGATATTATATATTATATTACTAAAATTACTGTTTACATTTTAAGTAGAAAACCAAACTTAGCAGATATAGATTCAAAAAAGTCTCAATAAGAGGTATTCATTCCGTAACTAGGTAATTGAGCTTCTCCTAGGGTCTAATCGATAAGGGTATGCTTCATCTATACAAGTAATGGAGAAAAAAGAAAGAAAAGGAATACAGGTTCAATTCTTGTCAAAATGTACATTTTTCTTTAGTAGGACTTGATCTAAGCCAACTGATATTAATTTCATATTTAATAAAATTAAAATGTGTGAACTCACATTTAATGTTTATAGTAAAATATGATTAATAATAGGTTCTAAAATTTTTCTTTCTTTTTTTAAAATGTGCATATGACCCTGACCCCAATTTTTTTTTTTTTGTCTAAATTTTTGACATGAGTTAGTTATCATATCAATCATCAAAAGAGTGCGTAATGAATTAACCAAGAATTTGCTTGGGATAAGAATCATTTGACAATTTCTACACACTTATAGGCAGCACCAAAAAGGAAAACTGTCCATTACATTCAATAAAACATGCATAAAAGAAAGTCTGTTGCCTATATATATATATATTTCTCCAGCAAATTCCTCTTTTATACACAATAATACATAGAAGAGAGCACAATCTTTAAGGGAGCAAATTCAATGTTACCCCCCCCCCCATTATTTTCTCATAAAGGGTAACCCAAAAGGTCAGTCAACTGCCTAATAATTTCTAAGGTTATTTCTGTACTTCATATCAACACCTGATTTTTACCTTTTATTATGGTTTAGTAAAGTTTGTAAAATGTACAGAGTGGTGTGAAAGTCTTGTCATCTCTACATAATATAATTTTCTATTTCAGATGGCTAACACAAGCTTCTACATGAAAATGGTGCTCATACACACCTTCTTGATATGTGACAGCCTCAATGAAAGTGAATAAACTGAATCCAGTACATGTGCTTTGTATCACTTGTTCTTCTATTGCTCTCATTAATTTTTGGTAAGGGGTGACAAGATTTTCAGACCACCGAATGGGAATGGTCACATCAAGATGAAACAAACCATTTCTCGTGTGATCACCGAAGTTAAGCAGCGTCTAACCTGGTTGGTATCTAGATGGGTGGATATGCAGATGTTGTAATGGATAATGGCTTGGATTTGTTAACTGGAAAGCAGAGTTCCAATTCCTGTTGGGTTAGTTATATTTACTTACACTTGGGCAAGAAATCCACATCTTTCCCTGCAGCTATAGGTTATTTAGTAAGATTTGTATCACTAAACCATTATTATCTAAAAAAAAAAAAAAAAAAAAAATTTACAATCTAAAAATTTTCATGGTTTTTAATAAGGCTTGTAAAATGTACAGGGTGGTCCACAAGTCTTGTCACCCCCAACATAATATATTTTTCTATTTCAGATAACTGACATAAGCTTCTATATGAAAATGATGGTTTTCATACAGACCTTCTTGATGTATGACAACATCAATGAAAGTGAATAAATCAAATCCAGTACCTGTGCTTTGCATTGCTTGTTCTTCTATTGTTCTCATTACTTTTTGGTAAGGACTGACAAGATTTTCTGACCATGCTGCATAACAATCAGAAAAGTACATTTAAGGGAAAAAAAAAAAAAAAAAAAAAAATGATATTCAAGGAATGATCGCAAACCATTGCTCTGTGGAACTGACTTCCAAGAGGAAGTTTTCCCTGATTACTACAATCTTAAACAGTTCAAGTCTAGAGTTAACTGTTATCTTCCCCCACATAAACTGTGCCTATTACTCTGTAACCCTCTACCTCGTGTGACTCTCAGGCCTTATAGAGTGAACCCCACTGTTAAAAAAATCTGTATATAAATATAACATATTTAGGTACTCCATAGTGTAATGGTTAGCAAACTTGTCTTGTTGCATTAATGACGACTGAATAGTGAGTTTGATCCTCACTGGGTGCTCCACGCTTTCGACCTTGTGCAACATCTAAGCTATGCTTAGACAATTATTGTTCATCTTGGCATGGTGTAATGTTTAGCGAACTTATCACACTAGAACAATTACAACTGAGTAGTGAACTTGATCCTCACTGGGTACCTAATATGGCCTTATGCCACATCTAAGCTGTGCTTAAAAAAAAAAAAAAAAATCACTATAAATATATCATCTTTATTTTTAGATTTAAACATTTTGATTGGTCATCAGAATTGAAGCATTTATAATCCTATATATTTCATTTTGGGGTTATCAGGGGTCTTGTGTGTCAACCAGAACTGTTTGCATTTTTGTCAAGTACTGATAATCTGACCATCAGAATGTAAGATGTAATTAATTTTTGGAGATCTTCTTTTGGAAAACACACTAAGTTAGCAGTGACTACAGTACATCCTCAAAACTTAACACTGCCCATTAAAAGAACTTTGCCAAGAAGCACAATTATTTAATCAAATGCAACAGATCTTTCCATTAAGTAGAGAGGAATCTTTGATGTCTGTGGTTTAAGAAGATTCAAGTAGATTTGTTTTTGCAAAACCAATGCAAGTGAGCTTCTGCTATATTTTGCTTTTTCAGGTGTGTGTGTGTGTGTGAGGGGGGATACTCTCTCTCTCTAAGATTGTATGCACACACACACACAAAAAAAAAAATTGTGGCAAATGTTCAGTAGAGAGGTTTATTATAACATAAATCTAACAATAAGACAAAATTAGTAAACTTATGAATATTTAAAACACTCCAGCATTTTTTTTTTTTATGTAAGAGTACATTTGATGCAGAGAGGGACATTAGGGGAGAGAAATAAAGAAAAGCAAGTGGCTGAAATTGGTTTGTATATTTTGGCAAGGCTCACAAAAACACTGATGTAATGTCCCAAGTTCAAAGAGGAATAGCCTCATTTCCTAGCATTTGTTATTTAAGCCAGTAGCTTTACACTCTTCTTCAATTTAAATGATCATAAATCCTTAAACTAGTTAGAGATTACTGTCTATTTCAGCAAATCTGGTTTTTAAGACACTATCTTTTCTTTAAAAGAGAAAAGAAATAATCCCAAGTATAATCAGTGAGTGGCCTCACCTCAGATGATGCCAGAATAGATTTTGACATCAGAGAAACCAAGTGAAGGGTTGAGCTGAAGTGAACTCCTAGATACTGATTACAGATTCACGTGATCAGCCCAACAGCACCTGTGCTGCAAGTGTAGGAAAGCATTGTATTACAGGCAGATATATATAAACAACGATTCTGAGAGAGGAGATGGATAGTCACTTACATCACACATGACAATGTAAGGGCCATGTTCAAAATGAGGGCCTGGGACTGCATACAGCCATTGGCTGACAATAATTGATGAAGTCCAGCATTGAATAAAATATAATGTTACGTATGAGAGATCCAATCTATTTTCATTTGTAATGAATGATGATATATCATTACAACACATTGCCTCAACAGAAAGAATGACATTGTCTAATAAACACCATATTTGCCAGCATCACGGACACAGTTTTCTTTTTCTTGAAATAAATTATGAAAATTTGCACAACATGCAGGAATTCAGTTTACCATCTGGTATAGATAACTTTCCTCTGGGATTAGCATAGGCCTATGAAAACCATAATCTTGACATGTCAAATTTTTTTGGACTTGTTTCAGGTAAATAAAAAAAAAAACAAACCCTAGAACAAAACTGTGTTTGATGCTGGCAAATATAAGTACAATGATGCTGTCAACATGGGCAATTATGTACACGCCATTTGTTTTTCTTCACTCGCAATTTTTGTAAATAAAAGCAGTTCTGAAATAGTAAGATTAAACCAAAATTTTCTGGAATAATAGGGTTTAATAGGTTAAAATGTATGGATTGACTTGTATTTTTTATGGCTTGTCAACCTTTTTGGGTTATTTAACCATTTAGCATTCAACCCAACCTATAAATATTGCTGTAAGTGAATATAGCGAACTAAACTGCATTTGGAACTTGGCCCTCAGATTTCCAATTCCAAGCTGTTATGCACATGCAAATTTACAGCATCCCAAATGGTCATCCATCTAGGTACTGACCAGATTCAATGTTGCTTAACTTTGGTGATCAACTTGATATGGCTGTAAGCCAAAATATATGGAATGTGAAGTGATTTCAGATAAGGTTGGATTCATTCATAATGCAGAGAATGTTAATAGTTAATTTGTATAAAATTTTTTATTTATCACAACACAAGAGAACAAAAAAAAAAAAAAGTATTTTTTGAAGATGAGTCTTTAGACAGTGATTTTTGAAGATAGTAAAAAAAAATTGGGAAAAAAAAAAAGAAAAAAAGTGTCAAGGGAGGGACAACAAAGCTTTGGCATCAGAATTAAATAAGAAAATAAACATCAAAATTTTATGAATATTTTTTTTTTTTGTACATATGACATGACACAAGACCCAATACAGATCGTCCCTCCTAAAATGATCACACACAGTAGCCATAGTTATGACCTGAAGAGTTAATGATCATAAAGGTGGATATTAATAATTATGCCAATATATTAATAATTAATCATATTACAGAATAAATCAACTACTATATCTTTGACTAAATGAAACATTTGTTTAGATAATGCCTTTGGCAGCATATGCTCGATATCAAATCACAATTTACGGAATCTATTTAAGTTATTTGCAAAGCTTAATTTTCATTATTAGAGTAGTATCACTGGTATGGCACTATGGCTGAAAGAAGAGATTGCAGATGGGATGATTGTGATTTTTTTAAAACAACTTATTAACTCTTTGTTTAAAGCAGAAACATATTTAGTATTGTAATAATGAATTTTGAGATAATGTTTTTACCATACACAAACCTTACTATTTAACCTATAGTTGCATGGAGAGGATTCATACATCTCCCAATTGTATTTGCATGTAAATAATATAACAAACCTGACTGAAATTCAATTTTATTTTCCATTTTGCAACCTCTTTCCCCATAATCATAATGTCACAAAGCCTAATAGCTATTTCCATGGTAAATGTTCAGATGAGCTCTATTCAACTAGGGTCTGCCATACCATGTCCAGTGTCAAATCACCCTCATTTCCTCCATAGTCTAGTTGTAAGGCAGGTGTTCCACTCAGCTCCCCCCTCCCCCAAGAAGTATTACTTTATGGAACAAATTCTCAGATGGACTCTTATTTGAACACTACAATCTTAACCTCTTTAAGTCAAAGGTCAATTGTTATTTATTCTCCTTATCTTCACAATTTTTCACATATCTCCTCCTCTTGCATAATCTCTACCTTGAGTTGCTTGTAATGGATGAACTTTGATATTAAATTAAAATATCTGTAATTTTCTTTGTGCAAGGTTTTTTTTTTTTTTTTAAGGTAAAGTGGAAGCAATCCATGTATACCAACTTGAAATTGTTTTTAGTTCTAAGTCAGAGCATTTTAATGGTATTATGCTATGATGTGCCATTTTTGCTGTTACTATACAACATAGAAGCTGTATTAAAATAATACAGATTATGAAAGTAATTAACATCCAAGTCATACCAATAACTTATTTAACAGTATTTATACATTTTTCTGAGAGAGACTGTAAAAAAAAAGAAAAAAAAGAAAGAAAATGTTTCTCCCTTTGAAAGTAAATTTTACCAAAACTTCCAGCAGGTTATCGTCCTTTTGATTACATTTAAGTATAAAATATCCATGTTTTTTTGTTCAAGAAATCACAAGTCATTTGTTATGCTATCCCATCAGCTGTTGGATACTGCTTTAAATATCATCAAATGCTGATTTTTCAAGGCAGGACAGACACTCCATACTTGGAAGATAGCCACATGATCTTCCATATTTAATTTCCCCATTATTTGCCCTTGTAATCTACCAAACTTAATGAGTTCCAGAATTAAAGATACATTTTTTTGTCACTTGCTTGTGTGTGAAAATGGAACTTCAATCATTTGAAGATTGTGTGGTTGTAACTTTCATAGGAATTAACATTGTCAAGTGTTTTTTTTTCCTGTCTCGGTCATCTTGGTGTTTAGCACTTTACTGAGTAGGTAGGTGTTTTCCTTTCAGTCTTTTTGCTGTCTTTGTTCGAGATTTTGGATATTTAGGTCTTTTGGCAAGTTGTTCGTGGGTCCCACCAACTGTTTTTTTTTCTATAATAATTAACACACACACATATATATATATATATATATGTGTGTATGAATAAAAAGAGGAAAAAGTATACTTAGCTGACATGCTTCTTCATCTGACAGACTTTATCAAGGCTAATGTAATGATTTTATTTTAAACAAAAGCAAAATGTTGTTACTCAAAATGCTTAAATTAAGACACTCATAAATATTCATCAGGTTAACTGAAATGTTTCATATTAGACATTAAATTATGTCACTTAACATCCCTAAAAAAGAATTTTTCTTTTTTAAAAAGAATATTGTTTGTATTTTGATTAGATTGTTATGGTATGAAATGGATATTTGTGTTGTACCTCTTCAAAGGCTAAAATGATGGATTTAACCGTCTTCTTTTGAGTTTTCAATATATTCGTTAAGCATGTTAGCTTGGGAAAGTAGTAATTCTTTCAGGGAAGGTGAGATTGGGAAAATACTGGGACATAGATTGATATTTTGATAATATTCAATGGCAGCACACTCAAGGATTTTTCTTCTGAGTAAATTACTTTCTCTTTTAATCAGTGTGACATTTTTTATTTTTTTTAGATTAAAATTGTTGTCAAATTTATTTGTGTATGTCTAGTGCATTTGTTAAATTCAAATTCTTAATGTTCTTAAGTTGAAATCTATAATTATACTATATTTAATTTTATACTACTTTCCCAAGCTAACACACACAACAAATATGTTGAAAAATCAAAGAGAACAGTTAAATCCAACATTTCAGTCTTTGAAGATGTATAACACTTTTCATACTATAACAATCTAATCATAATCTAAACAATATTAAAAAAAAATCTTTTCAAGGATGTTAAGTGATGTAATTTAATGTCTAATACCAAAACATTTCAGTTAACCTGATGAATATTTATGGGTGTCTTTTAAACATTTTGCTTTTGTTTACAGATACTTGTTGCAAAATAAAAACATTACATTTGCCTTGATAAAGTCTGTCAAATAACAAAACAGGTTGACTAAGTATAGTTTTCCTCATCTTTTTATTCATTTTGCCTCTTCTACAGATACACTTCATTCAAATATGATTGATGATATTAAAATCATATTTTACCAGACTGTGGAAGAAATTTGATGTGGATAATGTAGCAAATGTGACAAAAGGGATTTTTATTTTTTTTTATAAAAAAAAAAAAAAACAAACAAATGATCAGTATTTTTTTTCTATCTGCACAGAGAGCCACAAAGTTTCCATTTCAATTTTCAGCTAACATAATCATTAAGAAATAAATAATCACTGTAAGATAAAATTTTGATTAAATTCATTTGGATGATATGTGAGATCAGAAATCCTGTCACCGGGATTAATGACAAGGAAACACAGTTGTCGATATGCCGAGATAAATTATGTTTAAAGAAGCACGTGATGTCCTGAAGTTAATGTATTGATTAGAAAACAAATATGATGGAAGAGTTTGATAGCTTTTATTGAGACAGACAATAGAATACTTGTAGAAAAAAGAAAAAAGTCTATGAATATATATTGGATAATTTTTTTTTTAGTACATGCTATCTTCAATTTCATCAGCTAGAACCTGCCATGTCATATTCCCATCATATTTTATAGGTAAGGAGAAAATGAACAGACCCTCCCAAGAGGAGGCTTCTCTGATCACTATAATCTTAATCTCTTCAAGTCTAGGGTCAACTGTTATCAATCACACATATCCTTAATAATACGCATTTTGCATATGTATATTGTTTCTTGAAGCTTTTAATTTAATTTCAAGCTAATACATTAAATTTATTATTTCCAATAAGCAAAATAGTTTTTTTTTTTTTTGCTAAAATAGCTGATTAGCACCCTTTTTTACTTGTCTTTCATTGCAATGTAGTTCTTTATTAAAAAATATTACAAAGATAAAATATACTTTTCTGAAACTTTATTCAAGGAATATCAGCTGATTTAATCTTTATCACACTACAGGTGACAATAGTCGCCATAGAATTCTCTCCCTTACTACTCTAGGCAACTTCTGTCGCCTGAGACGGTTGCAAAAAATAAAACACTTGTCAATTGGTATTTCTGGTGTTTTATGCTGGAAATCGCCTACTACTGCTTTGGAACAAAGCTAGACTTCCATTTTCAAACACCATTTTGAATTCTTCTAGACTCTACAGGAGGTGTAATATCGATTAAACTCACATCAATATCCAATAAAGCCTTTATTCAGGAGTTTTTCTTTGATTAACACTCCGATGATGATTTTGATGGCTTTACTCGAGTGGATATTGACAGTTGAGTGGTTGGAGATGATAACTCCACTAGTGACGTGGAGGAAAGTGACAATGACCACTAGCGGCTACTATCACCCATGCCTAATTTTATGGAAGCTACTGGTGACCATCAATATATCTGATAGTGTTTCTAAATGTGAATTATTTTGTCTATCTATAAACAACGAAATAATAACTTCATTTATCAACAAGACAAATAAATATAAACCAGATGAAAGAAAGAGCAAACAAATGCTAGTGTCTTCACATATCTAAACACGTTACTTTTTTGACAAAATGAAGGCCTTTTTAGCAATTTTGCTTCTTATTGCATCCCCAGAACTCCACAAGGAGCAATAAAAGTTAAAGTACATTGAATTATTTGTGTATTTTTCAATGTATTAGTTTTTCATTTTGCGTTTCAGTCTTTTGTTTTCAATGTCAAAACATGCATGCAAAACAATGCATTACATCAAAATATTACTCATTCATTCTTTTATAAGTGTACAAAAATTTATATATATATACACACACACACACAATACAAAGAAAGTTCTAACAATTTTAAAACAGTAGGTGTTCATGCTTTTGCACCCTAAAAAAAAAAAAAAAAAAAAAAAAAAAAATGCAGTAGCAAAGGAAACAATTCTAGAAAGAAATTAGTGTGGTAAGGGTTAAAGTATAATTGATCTGATTTTAAACCACTATTATTCAAGTTTAAAATATTGCAGAAATGCATTTTTTAACCTGACAGTAATTGTTTATTTAAGGCATTCATGGGGCTTAATGTGGGGGTTTTAGATGTCAAAAAAAACAATTTAATTTATGTGAGCGCCTTTTATATATAATTTTTAAGTACTCAGTAATCTTAAAATTTCAAGAAAATATTCTCCGTCATATTGTTTCATTGAATTTTAAATATTTTTGGCTGCAAATTTACTATAGTTATCACTCTCATTTTCTGATAATGTTGTGTATGTTTGACTATCTATAGAAAATTGGCATGTTTATCACAGAAAAAAAAAAATTAAAAAATTTTTTTTTTTTAAATATTGGTGTTTGATGAATTGTACCAAGCTTTTCAATTTATGATTAGTAAATGTAGTTTTCATTTAATAATATCTAAAAGGAAAAGATTAATACAGAATTTTAAAAGATTAAAAAAATGACAACAAATCTTGTAAAAATTGATTATTCACCCAAAATTATCTTTTTCTTTAGAGCAATGTCTTTAATATATCTTATTTATAAAAGCAATTAAGAGATTTTCTAATAAAATAATGTTTTAGTTTTATTGCATTTTTTTATTTTATGATTCAAAGCAGATTTTCATTAACATTTTCCAAAAAAAAAAAAAAAAAAAAAAAAAATTTATATTTAATAAAAGGGACAAAATTTTTAATGAATTATAAGAGGGACAAAATTTAATTTCTGGAAATATTCATTACAAAAAAATTTTTTTTTTTAACTAAGACTTCCTGACAAAAAAAAAAAAAAAAGAAAAAAAAAAAAGAAAAAAGAAAGAAAAGTTTCTAAAATAATTTCGTTCATTTGTGAATGCCCCGAAAGTTTCATTAAAATCTGACAATTATTTGATTTTTGCAAGAATTTCCAACTCAATGTATTTTATACCGCAAAAAAGACAATAAAATTCCCTATACTAATCTTTGCTGTCCCCACTGACAAAAGTAAAACAAAATCTTTAACTAAAAATTTTTATTAAAAAAATGTAAAATAATCAAAAAAAAAAAAATACTTTGGTCTTTCCTCTTAATAATAACATTTTGGCAATAAAAACTGTTTTTTTTATCAAGTTTGGGACATTATATATATATATATATTTATATATATATATATATATATATATATATATATATATATATATATATAGTTCTTTTTTTTTTAATTTTATTTTAAAAAATAGTTTAATAAATGCTTTTCATTGATTACACAATAAGCTGTATTTCCCATTTTTGAATTTGTCAACATCTTTGTTGTAATTGATATTTTTTAACTTAGAAAAAAGAAGAGATGAATTTACATCTCTCACAAAAGGCATTAGGATGAACTAAACCAGGCCACATGATCTATGGCTCGTCACAAGGTGGGCCACACTACTAAACAGATTCAAGGTAATTTTTCATAATAGATGCCTCAGCTATTTTCGTAAGCATAAATCTTAGAAATAAGAGGAAAGATTTTTTTTTTTTTTAAGAGATATTTTATTGTAATTAAGAAAAAACAAAGTCTTGCTATGATATTATCTCTGATGACAGTATGATTAACACATGTTGCTGTGTGCAATTTATTTCTTATTTATTTATTTGAAAATAAAAATAACATGGATTTGTGTTGGTGCAATGGATAGTGACAAGGAATGAGAAATTGGAAACTCAAGTTAAAATATCAGTTGAGTTCATTACATTTACTGATATGCAAATATCCTTGGGAAAGGGTATGAATGAAGCTATAGGTGAATAGCAGGACAGGCTGGCAACTAGTTTAGGAAAAGAAAACTCTCAATTCAAACTAGCCTGGAGAGGATTGTTCTTAGTTAGGCTATCTTACCTAAAGACACACCACAGCTGAAGTACATATGGTGCTCCTATGAGCTTAATGGGTTATGGGAGTTATGATTGTGAATGTTTACCTAGATGCCAAGTACTTTGATGTTAAATATAAATGAGAGGAAAAAAAAAAACAAAACAAAAAACAAACCCTTACATGCTTTGAAATAGGGTTTTAACTTTTTGAGTTTAATACCCATTCTGTTTGGTTTTCTAATTCAGGAAATTTATCTTGCTATAAGACACTGTTGACATTATTATCCCTCTACACATAAATCTGAGGAAAACATGACATTGTTGCTACGATTATTTATAAGTTTGTTTAGTGGTGATTTGTGACTTGATTGTGGTGCTGGATTCAAACCGGATTATGCTTTAAGATATGTAAAGATTGAAGGACCTTATATAAAAGAAAGAAAAGAGAATTTTAACACTATACCAGATATTTTGAATTTCTAAATCCATAAAATTAGTGTGTAAGAAGACACAGGCAGTTACACACACACATATATATATATATATATATATATATAAAACATATATTACGTGTAAATATAAGTTAGCATTTATAAATGTATATAGTAATATTAAACATAGCAATTATTAAAATACATTTTAACTCATTCTAAATTTAAATATCTTAAACAAAACTCGACCAAGGTAAGGAATTTTAAATTTATGATTAGCATTGTTTCCGGGGAGTATAAATACAAGATCTGATTTTAATGGATTTATCAAATGTCTGGCTCTGAAGAGCATTTTGATTGACGCAATACTCTGAAGGCAGTTAATAAGTCAACTGAAATTTTAGTAATTTCTCTCTCTCTCTCTCTCTCACTCACACACACACACACAGTAACCAATTATTCTTAGACTATATCTGTCTGATATATGCTACTTTAATTTCCCCAATAATGATCTCTATCTATTATTCATTGTTGGGAGGGTAATATGTACTCACTCCATTTATTCTCCCAGTAATATTCCTTGTTTGAACCTTATTCTACAGATATATGTCGTTTTCTCTCTAGCTTAGAGAAGTGGCATTTCCAATGGTATTTACATGTGAGTGAATATAAGGAACCTGACTGGAATTGAAATTCGGTTCACCAATTTCCAATTCTATGCTGTTATCCATTATACTACCAAGCTTATAGCACCTGGTATTCTCAAATGGTCACCCATCTAGATAATAACCAGGCTTGACATTGTTTAACTTCAGTGATTGGTGAAGAACTGGTGTTTCAACATGTAATCCATGTATATAATTATAGTATAAAAGATAGGCATATATTCTAGCCATATGCAGCTGTTCTGCATAGAAATAATTTAAAATAAAATTCAAAGGATAAGAAAATACTTTCAGGAGACAACAGAACACCAGACCTCCTCATAGTCTGTAAACATTTATTGATGGATTGGCCAAATGAAATTAGCCAATGAATATTGGTATTGCATTCTATGTCCCAAGAAATGGTTAAAACCAGATTTAAAAAAAAAAAAAAATTATTTCAGTAACAGGGAAGCAAATTCAACAGGTGAGAAAAGAAATTATTAGAACATACGGTTAGATTTAGGTCATTCAACAGTAAAACTGTGAGACCTAGTTGCACAATTTAAAACTGCTTCTATCATATAGCCAAAGCATAATTAGTACAAAGTGGTTAACCTAAGGAGGTAGGTTAATGAATTGCATTTAAGTTTGAGTTAATCTAAAAACTGGTAAAAACTAGAGAGAGAGAAACAAAGAAAAATAAATAAAATAAAATGGCTTAAACATTGAAAACTAGGAGGAGGATTATATTTAACATCAGGAAGAGGCAGCTGAAGTTTCTGGGACATGTAATAAGAAAGGAGGACCTGGAGAATCTGATACATGCAGGTCAAATACAGCAGGGAAAGCAATAACAAAAGCAACATGACATATCTGGCGGGCTTGAGCAAGTGGATGAATGACAGAACGTGGTTGGGGAGGGGAGAGAGTTAGCAGAGGGACAAAACTTATTGAGAGCTACAAGGGATAGGGGGGAAGCCATGAATGCTTATGGCACATAAACAGAAAAGAAAAATTATTGTATCTCTCTTAATGAAATGTGCAATCTACAAGGAAAAAAGATGACAGAAAGCAAAAATAACAAAGAAAAACCTGAGGATAAATATCAAAATGACTGACGAAATTAAGCCACCCCATTTCAAACTTCTAATCTATACTGTACATAAATATATAACATTTTAGTTCAAATAACTATATAACATACCTGAGAAAGTCAGCAAATGCACTGTAAGTGTGTACACACACACATACATATATATATATATATATATATATATATATTATATATATATATATATATATATATATATTTGAAAATCACTAACAAAAAGCCATTTTGTTTCAACAAAATGGTGTTACACCAGAAGTATTGGAAACAAAATGGCTATTTTTGTAGTGGTTTTATAACATCTTTTATGCTATAATTTTCAAATAGATGATTGATATTTGCTTTTACTCTGTATTGAGCACTCTTTTAAGAATAGTATTTTGTTGGTTATTGGAATTTATTCCATATACGCCAATCCTATACTTGGTTTTTATATATATATATATATATATATATATATATATATAAATAAAATGTAATGATCAGAAATAAGATGAGGATATTGCTTAAAATGCTAAAAATGAGGAGGAAACATTACTCTTATTACATAAGTTTTGATAAAAAGAAATTTTAAAAACATACAATTTTAATCATAAGATAGAGAACCAATAGAAAGCAACTTCAGGTACAATGTCTTTTGCCATGATTTCTGAAACATCAAATGCTAAATAAATATAACCAAAACACACCATTTGATGTTCCAGACAAAAATGTCTTATAAAGAAATTTTCTAAAATATTTGATTTTAAGTGCATTTCTAAAATTATTTAAAACAAATAATTTTAGAAATTCCTTTTTCCGTTTACTTTTATGTTTTTAGTTTATCTCAATGCTCAGGTTAAGTTATATTCTGTAAGTTTTTTGCAAGCAGCATCAACTGGAAATAAAGGAGCCTCAGACATGACTTGGACTTTCATCTTTAAGATATATATAGACAATGCCTTACTCATTCAGATTTCTGATCCCGTCCATTTGCTTAACAATCACAGAATATCAAATGTCCAGTGCGTTGCGATAAAAAACAAAAATGAAAGAAAAACTAGTCAAAAATCAATAATAATGATAATGCTCCAGTTAGGAAATTTCATCAATTAATATTTACAGCTACAATTAATTAAACTGTTTTGAGAATTTATTCTTCCACAAATATACAAAACCTGTATAAAAAAATTTTTTTAAAAAATGAAACATCAGGTATCGAGATTTAAACGTGTTTTGATTTAGCCTATCTTGGAAGAACTGCAAAAATCAGTTAATTTGAGAGACAAAATCTGTGTGTGTGTATATAGAGAGAGAGAGACATATATATATATATATATATATATATATATATATATATATATATATATAGAGAGAGAGAGAGAGAGACACACACATATATATATATATATATATATATATATATATATATATATATATATATATATATATATATATATATATATATATATAGATTGGCACATGAATCAATTTATATTTCTTATATTTCTATCAAAGGCCATAGAAAATAATTCTCGGCAGGGAAATAAAAAATTAAGTTTTACTCAAATCCAAAGAAGAAAGGTTTAGAAATCTGAATGCAAATCAAACCATTTGTTATTTTCCTATACAAACAGTAATTTCTATGGAACAGACAAGATTTTATTTTTTATATTATTTCTTATTACTCAAAACGTTATTTTTATGGATACACATGTTTGAATAGATGTCCTGTTTTTGTTTTTTTTTTTTAATTTAATTCACACTGTTTAAAAGAGGGGGGAGGGAGGCAAGATGTGTATCCGAAAAAATAATGTTTATAGTATACATATTAGATGTGTGCAAAAGTTACAAGCACTCCCTCCACCCCGAAAGCTTTTGCTTACAACTAACACAACTGAAATGTAGAACTTTGTCTTCAGAATGTTGAATACTCTCTGTGCAGTTTTGAAAATTGTGAGACTAAATCACTTTTTGATCTTAACATGTATTGGTAACCCATCAAAATAAAAAAAAAAAAAAAAAAAAAAAAAAAAAAAATTCATGGGGAAAGATGTATGTTTTAGGTGCTTATTCTATAAGGGGTTATCCCTGACTCTCAGACCCCAGATGCTCGTGCGATGTATACCAGTGGTTGGACGCGCTATCTTACTGAAATATGATTTGTTAATAACTATACGTTCCAGGGTATCACAGAGATGTTGCAGCATATCTTCTGGTAGCATCCCAAAGATGTTCAGGTGTGACAGATATGGAAGATTACTGAGGGAGCTGAAATAAAATAAATACAATTAGAATGATGATGATTATAACAGGCTTAAAGGACACTAGAGCAAAGCCCCAAAAGCTCAATATTTCATTACTTCTATATTATAATGTTTCTCTATCAAACATCTGACCCCAATCCTTCAGGCAGTACCACTCCTTTGGGAGGGGACTGAGTTTATTGTCTGGTGCCTGAACCATCCACAAAAGAGGAAGTGCTGTTAAACCCACTTTAAACCTCAACAGTGTGTCACACTCTGTAGCAACATGAACACGCAGGAAAATAACTACTTCTATTTCTAATCAGATGGAATTCAATGATTATAAACATAGATTCTTTGAATTTAAAAAAATTCTTTTATTTTTATTTTTTTAATAAAGTACAGAAATGTTCATGAAGAGAGAGAGAGAAAAGTGAAGGAAAAGGTGAAAGAAAAAGAAAAAGTGAAAAAGAAAAGCAAAAACAAAAACAAAAAAAAGCAAAAACAAAAAAGCAAAAACAAAAACAAAAAAAAAAAAAAAAAAAAAAAGCAAAAACAAAAAAAAACAAAAAAAAGCAAAAACAAAAAAAAGCAAAAACAAAAAAACAAAAAAAAGCAAAAACAAAAAAAACAAAAAAAAAAAAAAAAAAAAGCAAAAAAAAAAAAAAAAAAAAAAAAAAAAAAAAAAAAAAAAAAAAAAAAAAAAAAAAAAAACAAAAAAAAGCTAAAAAAAAAAAAAAAGCTAAAAAGAAAGAAAAAAGCTAAAAAGAAAGAAAAAAGCTAAAAAGAAAGAAAAAAGCTAAAAAGAAAGAAAAAAGCTAAAAAGAAAGAAAAAAGCTAAAAAGAAAGAAAAAAGCTAAAAAGAAAGAAAAAAGCTGCAAAAAAAAAAGCGAAGAAAGGAAAAAGCTGCAAAAAAAAAAGCGAAAAAGAAAGGAAAAAGCGAAAAAGAAAGGAAAAAGCGAAAAAGAAAGGAAAAAGCGAAAAAGAAAGGAAAAAGCGAAAAAGAAAGAAAAAAGCGAAAAAGAAAGAAAAAAGTGAAAAAGAAAAAACGAAAAAAGAGTAAGAGAAAAAAGAAAAAATAGATTATTTTGTTGCAAACTAATTTTATTTTTATGTTAAAATAATAATCTCTTTTTAATTTGTTTTTAAAAAGCAATTAATTATTTTATGCAGTAATGTTTTTACTTCTTTTGTTTCAATGACAGGATGAATATGAATGCTGACTCCATACTAAGTTGCAAATTGAATAGGAAATTGGTTATTCAATCTTGCATTTTATGTTTTGCCCTCAAGTCTTGCGGCAATGTATTTATTTATTTTTTTTTTACTGTCTTATGGTAACAGTTACAAAAAAAGATTATATTTGGGCAAATGAAAATTTTATTCCATTAATTATTTAGACTATCAACTTAATCATTGTTGTTTTTATCACTAGATCATTTATTGGCTTTACTAAATTGTATATTGTATCCAGTAATTTTTAATTACTGTAGGGCAATTTTGAATTTTCAGAATTTTTTACAACACAATTTTCTAACATCTTATATATCCCATATTCCATTGAAATGGGGCACAAAGTGGTTACCTTGGTTAGAGAGTGAAATGTGGGAGAATAGGATAGATAAATTTCTATCAGAACAATTTTTAGTCAAGTGAATGACAAAGTGAAAAAATTCTGTGCAATGCATTTCATCCTCTACAATTTATTCAGATAAAGTAATGTTAATTTTAAATAATACATAATTCCATCAAGAAAAACATTACTTTAGTCTGATGAAGTCCTTTGAGTGGATGAAACATGTTACACAGAAAGCATTATAAACAATTTAAATATATATATTTTCAGTTTTAGTACAAAATATAGATAACAGGAAATGTAAACAATGTTTATGTGTGATAGAAAGACTAATTAATTGAGACTGATTGGGAATAGAGCAATTTGGTCCAATTAAGAACATGTGTGTCTGGTAGCATTTTGCCTCAAACACACACGTGTCTATGACAGAGTTATATTTAAGGCTAAGCCAATTTGCTAGATACTGAAGTAGAAGTATTGTATGTTTTGTTGCACTTTCTATCTAAAATAGCAGTGGATGTGTTATGCAGCTACCCAAGTTTACAAAGCAAGATATAAACAATTTGGTAATGTTTAACCTCGAATAGATAGGTAAAGAAGAGAAGCATCGAATAGACAGACAGACATAAAGAAGAGAAGCATAGACTAGATCAAGGGTCGGCAACCTACGGTCTGGATCTGGCCTGCAAAGGCATTTTGACTGGCCCGCGAGCCTGATTACCAATGACTATTTTTAACATGAGAGACAAGCTTTCGAATTCGACTATCTGCCAGTTATCTTTCACGAGACTTATTTTACCAAGTTGCATTGCCTCTGTTTAATGTCAAGTAATGGATACATATTTGTTATGACCCTTGACTACATTAAAAAATAACAGAAGCGAAAGGAACGATAAAGTGAAAGAGGCCAGGGAGGGACTGACATGCGAGATAGCAGAAATCTAAAGACAGTTAAACATATGCGCATTATACATACATGCCTCATGAATGTGTGGATGATACTGCATGTGTATGTACATAAGTGTATATGTTTGCAACTATTTGTACTCATATGTGTGTGCTTTGTTTTTGTTTGATGTGTGTGTGTGTGTGTGTGTGGTTTGTTTGTGGAACAATTTTCAATAACAGTTTCAAACCTACACGTCATAATTTCATCCATTTCACTTTCATTGATTTTTTTCACTTTGAAGTATTTTGACGTTCCTTGAGGAAAAGTAATTTTTGTTAGGTGTTTTTTAATTTTAGATTTTCTTTTGTTTTTCTGATTTCTCAATGTTTATTTTCATTATGGTTTTAAATATTTAGGTTGACAGGGGTCTGCATATGTAATTTTCCTTAATTTTTCATTAATGGCCTTTGTCCAGCCCGCGACCCATCATTATAACACGATCCGGCCCGCGGGGTCGAATGAGTTGCCGACCCCTGGAATAGATAGACAGACATAAAGAGAAGCATGGAATAGAGAAAGAAGGGGAGCCTGGAACGTCAATTGGTTAATACTAATTTTATTGTAAAGATATTGACTCTGACATAATGTAGCTTTATAATCTCATAAATGGATGGAATCAATGGTAATAGATTTTCAAAATCATCTTTATTGAAATGAAAATTTGAGTAAAATAATGGTCTAGAATATCCTTAATAACACATTTGGAACAAAGTAGATATGAATAAAAATTGACTGATTGATGGATTTGTTTTTCTATAGTTTGTCAACCCTTTGCAGGTTATTTAAAACCAGAAAATATTTTTAGACTATAAGAAGTGTTTATTTTTTTTTTTTTGAGATAATGATTTTACTGATACCTGTCTTACTAATTAACCCATAGCTGGAGAGGGAAAAGGTGGATTCATACCTTTCCCAAGGTTATTTTCACAGAAGTGAATATAATGGACCCAATGGGAATTGGGACTCAGCTCTCCAATTAACAATTCCAAGCCATTATCCATTACGCCACCCATACATCCAAGATTACAGCAACTGGTATTCCTAAGCAGTCACCAATTGAGGTACTGACCAAACTCGACGTTGTTTAACTTTGATGATTGTACAGGAACTGATGCTTCAATGTGATGTGGCTGTAAGCCTTCTAATGGTTTGAGTGAAATAGTTTGAATGAATTGGGATATAAAGCAACAATAAAAAGGTAAAAAAAGAAAAAAGAAAAATAATGGTAGATTGAATGAAAGATTTGGTTTATTTGCTTAACCTTTTTGTTCTCATTGTTCTACTAGTGAAAATCATTTGAAGACCAGGTGAGTATTCATTTTTATATACATTATATATATATATATATCCACAGTTTGCTGATATTTCTAAGTACAGGATCAACTATTCAAATAGATCTCCATGTCCTATAAATATTTGATTAGGTTCATGTTGGACAAATTTATCAGATGTCTCCAAAATGATACTAAAATCAATTCTTGGCAACTTGGCCTTAAACAGTCATGAAACAGTGCCATGAAATGGATCCAACCAATCACAGGCAACTTGGGCAACCAATGACAGCACAAATAGTCATGAAACAGTGCCATGAAATGGATCCAACCAATCACAGGCAACTTGGGCAACCAATGACAGCACAAATGGTCATGAAACAGTGCCATGAAATGGATCCAACCAATGACACAAATGGTCATGAAAACTTGAAATGGATCCAACCAATCACAGGCAACTTGGGCAACCAATGACAGCACAAATGGTCAGTGCCTTGTAAGGTTCAAAGGACATGATTAGGTGAACCAACGGACACAACCTGTGACATGTGAGCCACACTGCATACTATGAGGGAAGTGAGATTTTCTCCACATAAAAAACATATGATTAAAAAATAAGTAAATAAATAAAATGGGAGGGGAGGTGATAAGATGCATGAAGACATTGAATTAAAAGAAATAATAATAATAAAAAAAAATATCTATACTTACTAGAGGCAAACAGGTAAAATTCGATTGCACCTTGCCAAGCTGAGATGCTCAAGGTTTTTCAGGTGATATATAATCAAATGAACAGACTTTTCTGTAATAACAGTTGAGTCACTCAGGTCCAGGCTTAACAGATGTGGACAAGTCTTTACCAGTTGTGATACTTCTGCAATTAATTAAAAAAAAAAAAAAGAAAAGCTTATAACCATAAATTAATAAACCTTAATTTCAATGAATAAGTGAAAGAAATGAAGAAAAAGCAAGATTAAACAATGAAACAAAAAATTCTAAAGAGGAAGACATCTTGTTTCTCCCATACCACATTTTCAATCAATGAACTTGTCCTTTTCCTCATTGAACACAATATACGTTCCCCATGAAAAGACAAAGAGAAACAGTTAGTGGATATTACTACGATGTTTGATAGACTATAACCAACTCCCTTATTAGAATTTCATAAATTTGCAGTAAATGCATGAAAAGTAACTGGACCAAATTACGAACATGAATGTAGCTATATTTCTGAGATGAGGTATTGTAACTATTTACACTATTCGGACTGTTGTCCAAATCTTTCTTACCATATTCACCACGTTTCAGCCATTGTACGCTCCAGCCTTCTTCAGGTGATGTTTCTTGAAAATTTTGAACTAAATCCTTTATTTAGTCCTCAGAGGTAGATTGTTCTAATTCCATGTGCACATGGCCCAGTGGATAAAAGTATTGATTGACTGATCTAAAAGTGACTTGCCCAAAGAGTTGAGAATTCAATACTTGGCCACAACGGAGGGAACAAAAATTTACAGAGTTGAGTTAACAAGAGGAATTAACTGAAACCGGGATATGCAAAGGCATTTAAAAATAATTCAGTAGACAATGTTATTTTATTTATGGTAAATGTATTTTTAGTGATTACCTTACTCAGTTTTTGTTTGTTTAATACTGTCTGTTCTTATCAGCTTAATCTGATTCTCTCTTGCTACTTTTTTTTTTTTCTTTCTTTTTATTTTCTCACTGAAACCAAGTCGTGTCTTTCCCCCCTCTTTCCAAAACAGAATAGTCTATTTATAAGGTATTGGCAGCCTGTAAATGTTGTGTGAACTAACAAGCACAATTGTAATAGGATATTGCAATTAATATTATGACTGGATTATCTCCAAGAACAATTCTTTAGAATTTCTTGCTCTGTAGCAATTGTTAGTAATATAGTTTCACAGATCATTACTGCTGCAATGAATTTGAGCCTCATCAAGTGCTCCACACCTACAGCTTTGTGTCAAACTAAGATTAGTAAATACTAACTGGATATCTAATGCAGTGTGATGGCTAAATTTTGCTATTAGTGTTATTAGTCTGATCCAGACAGAGTGCTCTATAATTAAGGATTTTAGTCAGATTAAGCAGATTTTTTTTTTAAGCATTTTACCCCAAGCAAGGCGGGAAGCCACTAGGACGCAAGGGGTTGCAGAAAGATTTAGAGCAAGATCAGATAGGAGTGATAGAAGAAAGGATGAGGGTAGTGGATAGATCAAGGCAACTGGAGATGTCAATTGACATTACACTTGAATAGCTGGAGATTATAGCTCACAGGGAAACAGGAGAAGGGAAGGGAGTTCCACAGGCAAGAGGCGCGAGACATGAAGCTATTAGCGTAGAAGGACGGCTACATTTAGGAGTTCGACAGTGAAGGGGTGAGAGCGGGATGCCACCGTGGGGCGCTGGAACTCATGGCGTCTGGGGAACCAGGGGCGCTCCTGGGGCAATTTCCTGGAGAACAGACAGAGGGACTGTGAGAAATGACTGTAAGCGAGACGCCAGGGCAGGGCCAACCACATTGCATATCCGCCTCTGGAGCCTATCAAGAACCCCCCGAGGTAAACAGAAGGGCACCAGACCATATGTGGCAGCAATACTCCATGTAAGGGTGAATTTGTGGATCTGGAGGATCAACTCCGGGGAGAAAAACTTCCTAGCGCGGCTCAGGGAGCCAACTTTCCTTGCAGTGGATGAGGCAATTGACTCGATGCATTTATTCCATCTTGGGTCAGCAGTCAACGTGAGACCAAGAAGCCGCAGAGAGTTGCTCTCGAGAAGTTGAGCGTCAGACATTCTAATGGCGGGAAGGGAAGGCTCTCTGTGATGATTAATAGAGAACACTTTTGTCTTAGAAGCGTTGAAGTTGACCAGCCAATTCCTGCCCCAGTTCACAATCGATTGGAGGTCCTTTTCGAGACGCACGGCCAGGTTTGTTTTGTCAGCGAGACTAGATTTGTTTTTGAGGCAGGAATAAATTGTGGTGTCGTCCGCGTAGATGCCAACTTGGGAAGTTATGGCGTCAGGAAGGTCATTTATGTAGATAAGGAATAGAGTGGGGCCTAGGATGGAGCCTTGAGGAACACCTGCGTTCGTGGGATAGGAACTGGAGGAGAATCCGTTGAGAACGACCTTCAATTCACGGTTTGACAGGAATGATTGTATTAGGTTATATAATCGATCCGAAATGCCATAGCCCCGGAGCTTGTGAAGAAGGCCGGCATGCCAAACCCTATCAAATGCTTTGGAGATGTCTAGTGCCACGGCTCGGGCTTCCCCATTATTTTGGAGAGCTCGGTAGACTGTTTCAGTGATAGCTGTAAGCACATCGGCTGTAGATCAAGCAAAGCGGAAACCATATTGCTTGTCTGAGAGCAGATTATGGGATGTGAGGTGGTTAACCACCCTGGTATTGATTAGAGCTTCGAAGACTTTGCCGAAGAGGGGAAGGAGACTGATAGGACGGTAGTTGGAAGGGCCAGAGGGGTCGCCGGAGTTCTTGAAGACAGGAATGATTGAAGAGGACTTCCAGCAGTCAGGAAAACAAGATTCCTTGAGGCAGTAGTTCTAAAGTTAGAAAGGGTGGTGATTATTGGAAATAACCATTTGAGTGTTTCACCATGGACCAAGTTCATCTAACAGACCATCAATATTTCATTATGTTAGATTCTGAGTGCCTCTACACTTGTGATCTTATGATATATATATTAATCTATGCTTATATATATATATATATATATATATATATATTTATATATTTATTGCAATGGAGCAAGGTATTGGATTTCAAATTATCTTAATACTAGTCAAATTACCTGTGCCTTGCTGCATATCACACATTTTTTTGTAAGAAAATGATAATTGATTTTAAATGATTGTTATAATTTGTGGAGAAAAATGATGCATTTCAATATTACTCAATGATTTTACCAATGTGATCTCTATCTTCTGGCTTTCTCATATATTTTGGATAGGAGTCATTCTCTTGTTCAAATTTAAATTTAAATCAAAGGGTCAAAAATTTTCAGTGAGGAGATTGTGCCACCAGGGCACCTGCTCTCATCAAAATGATCTTGCTGATGCCCCCCCACCTCATCTTTCTCTTATATTTTAGATAGGAGTCATTCTCTTGTTCAAATTTAAATTATATCAAAAGGGGGGAAAAAAAATATATTTGGGGTGGGGATGGTGGAGAGAGAGAAGAGAATAGGAGAGAGAGAGAGAGTATAGGAGAGAGAAGAGAGTATAGGAGAGAGAAGAGAGTATAGGAGAGAGAGAGAGAGAGAAGAGAATAGGAGAGAGAGAGAGAGAGAGAGAATAGGAGAGAGAGAGAGAGAAGAGAAGAGAGAGAGAGAGAGAGAAGAGGAGAGAGAGAGAGAAGAGAATAGGAGAGAGAGAAGAGAATAGGAGAGAGAGAGAGAGAGAGAAGAGAATAGGAGATAGAGAGAGAGAGAGAGAGAATGCAGCAATTATAAACAAGGAAGCAGATTGGTATAATTCTTTGTTGTTTAATAAAATGGTTTTTCAAAAGTTTTATAAGGAAAAAGGCATTGAAACTTACCTTCATCTGTCATACTTTCTCGAAAGCCACTTAAATTCAGTTTGTGAATGCTCTCAGGTAGACAAAGAGACAAATACATGATACTGTGTTGCTTTAGCCCAGTCCATGCAAGATTGAGAGAGACCAGCCTAAAAATAATGTAAATAGAGAAATAGATTTCCAGAACACTAATAACATTATCTATGTAGCAACATTTACTTTATAAAAAATTCTTTTCTTCTTTAATAATCCACATGGGATTGGGAAATTTAAAAATTCTTCCTTGCTTTTATTTTTGTAATTGTATTTAATGAGATAATACTTTTCTGCAAAGCTAATTAACACATTTACTGATACATGGCATAAATGAGTTTTGTCTCTGCCACACACATAAAAACCTTAGTGCTGCTTTTGATTTGTAGAGCTGTTTTGGGGGTTAGGTTGGCAGATTTTACATGTGAACCTTTGGGTTATTTCATGTTGAAATCAGTTTTTAATATGCTTGGGTTGACAGGCAAATCTGGATTATTTACACTTGTGCCTATAGGCAAATATTGGTTATTTAAACCAAATTCCACAAAGATTTACCTTGCAGATAGACCCTTTTGAGAGGGTCTTATACATCTGCCTGTACTGTATACAGTTAGTGTATTCTATGCCCTGCTGACAAGGCAAATATTTTTTCTATTAAAAGATAACCATGACAAATAAATGTATAGGGCAGAGAGGAAGAAAAATAAAAAAAAAATTATTATTTTTTTTGGTAATGAAGGAAAGATTTGATAGAGTCGTATATAAGAACATTAGCAAGGAAGAAAGAGTAACATGGCAAAATATTGATAGCAAACCCTTATCAAAAGATTTTCTACAGGAAAAAAAAATATATACTGATAGAATTTGAAACTGCTAAGATCTGTTGTTACCAAGGATATACCAAGAATAGCTATTTGTAACTGATATGAAGTTTAATATAAAAACAAAGCAAAAGTACTTACTTTCTGCAATTGGAAGTAATAGGCATTAGACCATTATCTGTGATGCCTTGAACCATGCACATATTTAACACTTCCAATTCTTTGTTTTCGCCAATATAACTGGTAAGAAAAAAAGAAACAGTAAGATTTTGTTGTATGATTGATTTAACAGCATATCAACTCTATTGGTTATTTAATACCAAAATTTTTTTTTTTTTAAATATAGAGTTTGTAAAAAAATCCTTTAGTTCTATCACTCTCTAATTATGCCTTTTAGAACAGTCATTTAGTGCTATAATTTGTGGCATAGACCAACCTTTTTCTTCAAGTAGGCTAGGATAGTCTTGACTTTTATTTTCTTGAAAAGTTCCTCTAGACTAGTTGTATCATTATTTTGTGTTGAGTATCAAATGTTAAAAGTGAAAAACACAAGAGGTTTTAATTTCACAGGTACTTAAGAAAATATCCAAAAGCACTGAGATTAGGGCTGAAGGGTGCTCTCACACAAATTGCTGAAAGAACAGAGTTGTACAAGAACTTCAGTTCTACTAAACTTAGTTGATTTCACCTACAGAGCAGTTTTAAAAAAAATTGAAGTTATCAAAAATCTTTTTCAGAGAAAGTAATTCCAGTCAAATAGCTGTTAGTTTGAAATTTTAATATAATAGATAAAATTAAAAAGAGAGTATTTAATATATATATATATATATATATATACACACACACACACACACAGACTTGTGCAAATTAATTGAAACAAAACGAATAATTCCATTATTATTTACTTTTTTCGTCACCTGCTGACACAAGAAAAACAATGTGTGTGTGCATAGACAGTCTTGTATAACCTTATAAAATGGGTAAAACTTTATTTACTATTTTTTCTCCGTTTAGGGTATGACATACACCTTATATTTAAGGTAGGTTAAATCACATCACCCCGTGCAAGGCTGTAAAGCCACTAGGACACAACGGGTTACTGAATAACAAAAAAAGAGAACATCAGGGAATGAGAAGAATAGAAGAATAATCAAGACAGTAGATAATGATCGATATTGCATTTAAATTTTTGAAGATCAAAGTTGGCTGGAAAACAAGATGGAAGAGTTTCAAAAGTGTGAGAAGAGAAATTGTTAGCATAGAACTTATGGTTATGTCTAGCCAATTCAAATGTAAGTTGATGAGACCATGTCGCTAATCTAGTATCATGCTTAAATTCATAAAGTCCAGGTACCATTATGAAGAGTTCATCTGAACAATTACCATGAAAATATTTATAGAAAAGACACAGGGAAGCTACATTACAGCGGTGGGAAAGTGACTGAAACCGAGATGCCAGGTCAGGACCCATAATATTGCTGATTCTTCTTTGGATTTAATCAAGAATCTCTAAATATTCAACAGGAACATTGGACTGTATATGGCAGCAATATTCAAAGCATGGACAAAAGGTAGACTATGCAAGTAGGCAAGATAGACTCTGGAGAATAAAGTTGTCTAGCATGACACAATGAATTGACTTTATTAGTAGCAGACATAGCAATGGATTCAATATAGTCTTTCTACTTCATATCAGGTGAAAATGTTAGACTGAGAAGGTGCAATAAGTCACCCACATGAAGGTTAACATCAGCCATGCTGATGTGAGGCAGAAAGGGGTCTTTCAGGTGATTAACAGAAAAGTTTTTGTTTTGGAGGCAAATTAACAAGCCATTCCTTGGCCCAGTTAAGAATAAACTGTGGGTCATTTTTTTGATTACCTACCAATTTGATTATTGAGACAGGAGTTTGAGAACTGATGCCATCAGGAGGGCCATTGATGAAAATTAGGAACAAAGTAATTCCAAGGATAGAGCCTTGGATGACACCTACATTAGTACAAAAGGATCTAGAAGAGTGGTTATTCAGGACAACTTTCATTTTGCAGTTAGATAAGAAAGTGAATCAGTTCAAAAAATTTGTCTGGAAATACCATATAGATTATTTAAACGCACTTTAAGCATTATTCGATGTCTTTCCTAGTTGTCAGACTTACCTGCACACTGTGTCATTGACTTCACAGCTCTCAAGACTGAGTTTTCGGAGATCATGGCATTTGGATAGAATTTCTTCCAAACCCTGAACAGAAACACAGGTCATGCTCAGATCGAGATATTGAAGTTTAGATAATCTGGAAAAAATAAAAAAAATAAAAAAAATAATTGATTTTTGTTTATTTATAATACAGGGGGGAGAGAGTACAATTTGGCGTGATCATTAATTGAACACAGCCAGTATGCTCAAACACTTGTTCTTTTTTCTTTTCTGGTTTCAAGGGACAATAATGTACTGGCTTAAAGTGTTGGTCTGTGAATTTGACAGCATAGTAATTGTGAGTTCAATCCCTGGACAGAAAAAAAAAAGAGGATAAGATATCTATAGATATAGACAGCAGAATGACAACAATCTGCAATACTCTACTCACATAGTTTAAATATAGGGTTCAGTTGTTAGGGTCAACCCTAAAATAAAATCCCTTAGGGAATTTTCTAATCTCCATGCATTAGAAAGTTTGTCTCACCCCCCCACCACCTTTTTGGAACATGGCAAACTTAACTATCATGAGATCATGCATGTAATTTCATTCCATGCTGAATCCAACTAAGTCAACATTTATCTGTACGTATTCTTGATAAATTTCATTCTGTTATGTGGAATACCTCTATGTTGTTATTTCAATTTTCACATTACTAATTCTATTAATTACACACAAATTTTAGAAAAGGCACCATTTTCATATAACATTACAATATTATGTTTGCCATTAGGATTAATTCACATCCCATAACAGATTGAAGACAAGGTCATAACAAGTTTAAAACTCCCTTAAGATTCCCAGATCAACAGACACCTGAAGGCAAAACATTGTGATAAAAAAACAAAAAATCAAAAAAAATTTGAGCATATTTTTTTTTGTTATCAAACCTGATCATAGTAAAACATTTTCCCATTCTTTATAAAGAAAAAATTGGGAGAATGTGAAGAAATTTAAATTCATGGATTGAGATATAAAAATACTTACTTAGTAGAACTGAAGACACTAGTAAGCCCTGTGTAAATGGGTGATGAGATCTGGGAAAAAAATAAAAATAAAAAAAATCAGTAAACAAACTTTCTGAAGATGATGATAAAGCAAAACTTATAAACTTTACAATGACACTTTGAATGTGTGCACATTAGTGATTCACATCATTACCAGATCACATTCCTTCCCTTGTGATCCCATGTTCTACTATCAATTCCTCTACCATTCTGAATTGAAATTCCTTTTACTTTTTACAGTGGTAATTATAATTTTTCAAATACATAAATTAAACAACTTATAAAAAAAACAAACTGGAAAGTTGCAAAAAGAATCAAGTTTAAAGGAACAGTTATTTCTCTAAGCTGATAATTTGTTACATACATACATATATATGTATATGTATGTATGTATATTTCCTGTTTATATGTTATTTTAATACATAAAAATTATTTAAGTATATGCTCTATTTTTTTAAATAAACAGTATTAATTACATTTACTGGCTTGAATGCTCGAGAAATTTTGTAGAAAATGTGTTCTCCGATAGGAATTGAGCTAAATTGTCAGATTTACACTTGCACTAATAGTACTTGCTTGAATATAAACCACCGAATAGTGATCTGTATAGTGATCACTTAGATGCCACACTAATTCCCATATATACATTTCCTTTACCATCATGTAATCTACTTATTCAAAATGGGATCGCCTGAGTTTGCTCTCTGGTGATGTGTGTTCAAACTCCAGTGTCGGCAGTGACACTTTATTCCTATACACACACGTGTATGTATGTATGTATGTATGTATATATATATATATATATATATATATATATATATATATATAGAGAGAGAGAGAGATGTGGGTGTGTGATGGATTGTGGATCAAAATGAGAAATTAGAGAGCCAAGTTAGTTACATGCACTTATGAATACAGCTATAGGTTAAACCATAGGATAGATTGGGCTCTATGCACTTGGCTGGAAATTATTCTCAAGGAATTGCTTTGTTTACATTATGGTATGAAACTGAACAGATATATACATTTCAAGAGTCTAGTAAAGATTAAAGGTATTATTCAACTTTGCTTTATCATTGATACACTTTATGCCCAAGAGATCTAAAGCACATTGGATCTAATGATGTTTAGAGTGTAAATCTTGACAGAGAGAGCATGTTTTTTTATAATAAGATTTCTCAGATATTCAGATGAAAATAAACAAATATACTGTTTAATAAATAGAGCGTCTACTCAAATATGGGTATCCACTAAAAATAACGTTTAATCAATGTGCATATATAAACTTATTTATCCAATGCAATTAATCATACATAGAAATAATTTTAACCACAATTTCAATCTTAAAATAGCTATCCTTATTAAAAGAGAAAATAACTTAGGCGAAAAGTTTTTGAAAGTGCAATTATTGATTATTACCAAAACATTAACTTATGGACCAAATTTTTTGAAATCACTTTTCTTAAAAGAAATACTTTCTGAAGCCAACATACTTATGTATGACCACTAAAATTTTAAAAATTAATTAAACAGAAGAAAATAAAAATGTAAAAAAGCATTAAGTCACTACTGTTTAATAGGCTGAAAAATTATGTGACTTAACATCCTCCATAATTTACCTTCCCTTACACAGTAAGTTATTTTAGAATATTTTAGAGCATTCTCTTATTCAAAATTTGAAAACTTAATATTTTTTTTCTCTCCATGTTACATCTGTCTACAGGTCCAGGTTACCAGAAAAATGTCCACACTTGGCTTGTTAAAGTACCTCAATGAACGAAATGTGTTAGAATTAAGTTTTACTCTGGTCTTTCCCTATATAACAAATAAAACACAAACCCACATATGTGTATGTGTTTGAATTTCATTCTTTAAGAAACTTTATTAAGATGATACATATATATATATATATATATATGATATATATATATATATATATATATATATATATATAAAAAATAAAATAAAAATGCCAGCCTGTAAAAGAAAATACCAAAAATTTGAAGGCAGTATGCCTTTTTCAAATAATATTTACTAGCTCACTTCAAACCAAAGGCACTTTCTCTTTTAGAAGAGTTTTTGTCTTAAATTCAACGATTATCAGAAAATTAACCCATTACTGTATAATATTCCCTTAAAATGTTTTTAGCTCTTTTTGCCTTATCTACCTTGCTGGGTAATTAGTAATCTTGGGGCTGGCAGATTTTAAATTTTAGGTAAAAAACAAAAAAAAACTTCATACACTGATGTGTTAAATAGTTTCAATTCTAGCTTAATTGGGGTTAAACAAACCAAAGAAGAAACTTCTTATATAAATAAAACACACAGACATTGGACAGAGCAACATTTCACAGTTAATTCTGAATCAAGGACAAACTGGAAATTGCCTTATACTTCTAGTTAGAGCATTTTAACAGTATATTACTCTAATACATATCTAAGCATGGTATACAATGTTTACTGTGTTATGGTAACAATTCCTGTTCAAGGAAGTACATTTTTTAAACAAAAATTCTATCATTATAGTATAGCTGATAACATTTTTTTTCTGTAATTGACCTTTAAAAAATGTCCTGTTCTGACTAATTATCTTTAAAACTAATTTAAAACATTGGCAGCATTTAGGTAGAGTTGATTCAGTTATCAAAAAGAGATCAATCTGACAAGGTTTCATCACATTTAATCAAAATTTTCATCCTTGTTTTTTCAAGACTTGTGCTAATATTTCAGACTCACCTCTCTTAGATCCAATAATTCAAAAATTTGCAATTTTTATTTGATTTTCTTTCAAAATCAACTTGAAGAAATAAGGTTTATTGCAGAAATGAAGTTAACCAGCAGCTAAAAAAATCTATTTGTAAAGTGTCTAATCAAGCTAATAAAATTTTAGGATTTTCTCTCGCTCTCTCACACACACAAAAAAAAAAAAAAGAAAAAAGAAAAAGAAAGGCGAGCTTGACTACCATATTTACTGGGCCCATGGTCCTGGATCAAGACAACAACTTTAATAAAACAGTTGACTAAATGGAATTGGTGAACACAAAAACAATGCTGATAATTACAGTGCTGAAAAATGGATTCAAAGAGAATCTAAGAATTACAATTAATAATTTAAATAAGATAACCTTGCCTATTATTGTACTAGATCTGTTATCAATAAGTAACTAGATTCAATCTAATTACAATTAATGGTAGATAAAGTAGGAACA
This sequence comes from Acanthosepion pharaonis, assembly GCA_903632075.3. Lineage (NCBI taxonomy): Eukaryota > Metazoa > Mollusca > Cephalopoda > Sepiida > Sepiidae > Acanthosepion > Acanthosepion pharaonis. The sequence continues at coordinate 326,608 of CAHIKZ030004683.1, forward strand.
ATAGTTAAATTATAGTGATCTGATTGTTCAATGAAGACAGATTCTAAACCCTTTAGGCAATTAGGCTTATTTCATTTCATCAACTGTTATTAAAGTCATTCTCTTCCACTGAGATCATTTGGGGGGAGAGAAAAAAAAAAAAATTGAACTGATAAGTTATGTCTTTCAGGACATTCACTTTCATAATTTTGAAGACAAGAATTAGAACCAGATGACTTTTTTTTTGAATGATGAGGTGATACATTTATGGCCATTAACCTGTTGGAAAAAAAAAAAAAATAATAAAAAAATCTCAGCCCGCCAACCAACCCCCTACATAAGGCTAATGTAGTTTATTTGTCCAATCAGAAATTGTCCCTGTAAACAATTACAAAACAACCACTCTTTTTCCAAGACTGATGTGGCATTTATCAGAACAAAGTTCTATCAAACAGCACATAAAGCATAAAATTAAAAATTTAAAATGGCGACCCAGCGCACCATGTGTGTGTGTGTGTGTGTGTGTGTGTATGAATAAAAAAGTTATCACACATTCTACATTCATTGCTGATATATGTTAAACACACACACGTATATATATATATATATATGTATGTTAAAAAACACACACACACATATATATGTATGTATGTTAAACACACACGTGTATATATATATATATATATATGTATGTTAAAAAACACACACACACATATATGTATGTATGTTAAACACACACACGTATATATATATGTATGTTAAACACACACACGTATATATATATGTATGTTAAACACACACACGTATATATATATATGTATGTTAAACACACACACGTGTATATATATGTATGTTAAACACACACACGTGTATATATATGTATGTTAAACACACACACGTATATATGTATGTTAAAAAACACACACACACACGTATGTTAAAACACACACACACACACGTATGTTAAACACACACACACACACACACACACACACGTATGTTAAAAACAACACACACACACACACACACGTATGTTAAAAACACACACACGTACACACGTATGTATGTTAAACACACACACGTATGTATGTTAAACACACACACACACACACGTATATATATACATACGTATGTTAAACACACACACACACACACATATATATATATATATAAAAAATGTTAACAGGCTGTTTTAGTTTTATAAAGACAGGTACGTCTACAACAATGGAAGTCTTAATTACAGACTAGACATTTCATTGAATAATTTCTTTTATATATATTTTGAATTATACATTTGACTAAGAGTATAAAGTAAGGTGCCATAAAAAATTTATTTATAAAAAGAATGTCATTAATGTAAAAAATTTGAAAAGTAAATAAATAAATAAAAAAACAAAAACAAACAAACAAAATTTTTAAAATCAGACAGGCCCACCCCACTTGAAAAACTGGTGTAACACAATATTCTTCTTTCATATTGTGCCAGAGTAAGCAAGTTTTGTAAATAACAATATTTCCATTAGCTTGCATGCTTAGGGTCTGTATAAATAGTTACACTAATGCAAGGGAAATAACTCTAACAGGAAAACCTTTTAAGATTTCGACTTGTTTTAGCTTGGTTTATTTTGCTATACGGCATATCAACGTCAATGGGATATTTAACGCTGACAAGACTTTTGGGATAGGTTCGTATGAATAGAATATATATTCTTTGTAAGAAATCGGTTTGTAGGTCAGGTTTCATTGACATATTTTTTATAAAGAGGTTTTTTTTTGTTTTTTTTTATTGAGAGTCAAATGTACTGCTGGTAATCTTTTTTCTCTCCGGTTTTTTATTATAAAAATTGTTATATTTTCATAGTGTTTTGAACCCAGTTTTGTGGTGGGGGATAACTTTGCCCATAGCTGGGAACCTAACAGGTGGTACTATTGCAGGTCAGGATGGAATTGGGAACAACAGTAATATAGAGGTGGCTCCATGCTCGTCAAAACCTCCTGATCAGAGGCCTTGTTGCTGGATGTAATTTATGTCCAAGATAATAGACTTGTTTTAGTAAATATTCTCATTGTATATTTTGGACAACTGACTTCATTATCACTTTTGATCAGAAGTCAGATATATTCTCCCGTTTAGAATGATTGAAAAATATCAGCCAAACTGTGTTAAAAAGGTTATGGCAAAAATATTAATAAAAAGCTGCTATTCTGAATAATATTCTTATAGTATTCAATTTAGGATTCAGTTGAGTAAGCTGATTTTATGATATCAACTCTTGTTGAGCTATTCTATGTCAAAATCAGTCTCTCTTTTCTTTATTTTTTTTTTATATATTTGAGCCTATAAGCATTTACTTGGTTTGGGAATCTATAAATAAAATTATGTGACTTCCGTCTGTCACATACTCTAAAATAGCCATACATTGCCCAATTGAAACTAAGTTTGAGGAGAAGTGAAAACAAGTAAGGGTGTACAAAATACAGTTGTTTTACTAGGGTGCATAGCTTTATATCTAAAAAATCTTAATGATGATAATAGCTTTGTTAAATATTTTCTCAACTAGAAAAACTAGTAAATAGAAATTGGCTGTTTACATACAAGTTTGTAAGTAAATTTTCTTACTACTTTTCACACACACACACACACACATTATACAGTGTGAACATAGGAATCAACACTGCATAATGACTGTTTATGTCTCAATGTAATCTCCTGAAGATCACATTGTTTATATTTATGGACAATTACCAACATTGAGCACAATTCCCCTATAAATATATCTAATTTTAAACTATGTGTGTGTGTGCATGGTGGTGTAATGGACAGCAGTTTAGAATGAGAAATCAGAGAGCTGAGTTCAAATTCCAGCTGAATTCATTACATTCAGTTACATGGAAATATCCTTGGGAAAGGTATGAATCCATTTCTTCTCCCACCAGGTAAGGGTGCATAGCAGGACAGACTGGGCTAGCCTTGACTGGCAACCAGTCTAGAAGGAAAACTCTGAATTCAAAACCCAAGGAAGGTAGTTTGGAGACCTTCTGGTACACTATGTGCATCAGTATTCAGTTCTTAATCAAATTATGTGTGGATAGTGTGGCTGTTCAGTTGTGAGAACTGAAATACACACACATTATATATATATATATATATATATATATATATATATATATATATATATATATATATATATATATAAAGCATTTTACTAATTCAGACTTGTTTGAAATTATAAATGCCCAGTTTCATTTCCAAAATGTAAACAAAGCAATTTCTAAATAATTAATGGATTTTTATTTATTAATCTGAGAGATTTCATTACTTTAAACATTATTCCCAGTGGATACCCATATTTGAGTAGACACCCCATTTTTTTAAACAGTATTTTGTTTACTGGCTTATTATGGAAAATACAAATATGGGTATCCACTAAAAATAATGTTTAATGTAATAAAAATAACTGAAATAATAAATAAAAGTCAATTAATTCTTTAGAAATTGCTTTATTTTTGAGATATGAAGCCAAGCAGTTATTGCTTTCATTATTGTTGCAGCATACCTACAGATAATAATGGGTATGTCCCCATTCACATAAATACAGTAGTAAATACTGTATGTTGGTCTGCAGTTGGAGATTCATTGTGGAATTCACTTGACTTCCAGTAGTTGACTACTACTTCTATGTGCCGTTGGCGAATCTTATATCTGTTGTTCGTGTCCTAAGTATTATCATTCATTACCAACCTTTGTGTGATTATTCTATTCAGTAACCGTCCCTAGGTTACAACAATTTTATACACACACATTATATATATATATATATATATATATATATATATATATATATGTGTGTGTGTGTGTACTGTCACGTAGCAACGATTTCATTAACCATATAGGCGTTAGGCTAAAAGTAAAATCTTAAATAAAAGAGAAAATTAGTTAGATATAAAAGAAAAGATAAATAAATAGATAAAACAGAAATTTAATCCAATGCTTCCGATTTAGCGAGCGAATATATTCTATGATCAGCCATACCCCCCCTCTTCTCTTCACAAATTCTTTCTCCTTATCCTCTCTTCCACCCGCCAGCCAAGGGCCCGTGAACTTAGAAGTGACCCGACGCGAGGATGACCTGGTTCTAAGATTTCGCGTTTGACCATGAGTAAACTCCAGACACCATCAGGGTCTCATGCTGCGATTCACGTGATCGGGGACGGAGACATGCGTTGAACTTTGGCCATCACACAAACACCGCGTGATTTGCGCCCTATTCTCCCAAGCGTGCCGGTCAAGGACGAAGGGAACCCACTTGACTGTCTGTGGGGACAGCTAAAAACCAAAGAAGGATTTTTCAGTTTCACTCTGACCAGCGGCAGTTGAACATCGCTGGGCAAAAATCGTCAGACCGCCCACTGAGATGAGGAAGACCACTAAGTCTATCGACTGATGATGGAAGGGCTACTATCGACTGATCAACCCAACCAAATGCCTGTATGAAATGCTGGGGACCCACGAACACACGCCGAAAAAAAAGAAGAAGAATCCAGGAACATTGTCGGCCGCCAAGATACTGATTTATCATCAGAACTCTCGATTGAATCAAAACTTTGTGAAGATACCAGCCCGACTGCAAGATAAGTTGGTTCTTTTGGCTCGATCTATTTTCATATATGTATGTATTCGCTTCTTCTATTCTTTCTGATTCCCCCCTTTTTAACTGAATGTTTTTTTTCCCCCTTTGTTTGTTATATATATATTTATAAATAAATGTTTAATTTTGAAATCCATCGTCTTGTGTCTGTTCTTCGTTGATTCCCTTGTGTTGCTTCCATTTCTGAGTGAAGACCGAGAAAAGAAACCACGTTTTCCTTTTTTTTTTTTTAGAACCCGTGGTTCATCTATATGCTACAAGTTCGTAACAGTACACACACTAATCCCATATTTAAGTACCAAAGAGAAAAAGTACTTGTAAAATTTTTTATCAAAGATGCATCTCACTTGTTATGCATTTCAATTTTTAATGACAGTTCTTTCATACACAAACATACAAGAGGTCATAAAAATTGGCAATGAAGTTTACCTGTGCCCTTGATAACCGAAGAATTACAACACCTCGGTTTAATATCTGTCCTAATATTCCTTCCTTCAAACTTTTGTTTCCAAGATCCAGCCGTTTCCACAAACTTTCTGATTCTCTGAAAAAAAGAAGAGAAATGTATGTTAAAATAATTTTGAAAAGCATACTGAATTCTGAAGTCAATCTCATGACTTCAGTTTTTTTTTTCTTTTTAGCAAGAAAATATTTATTAATGTTATCTTTTTTTTCTTGTTTAGAGGCAACAACTATTTAAGAACAACAAAGCATCCTACACACACACACAGAGCATAAAAAAGATATGAGGGAAAGTCTCAATAAAAATTCTCACCCTAAAGTTTGTCAGCCGAATAGACTTAGCATTACAGGCAAAATTTTTTTATTATTTTTGTTCTTATTACGATGATGATGACAACACCTTAGCTGAAAAATATATTTCCATACAAGAATTTGGAATTGAATAAGAGGACTTCTCGCAAATTGAAGTAAATTTATTTCTCTTCAAAATGTGTTTACTTTTCAAACAGACATCGTTTAGTTCTATATTCCACCCCATCAAACATTCTATCCATTTTACATTCCACCCATGAAGAAAATTTCGGTGTTACTTTTGATTCAATCTCACAGTAATTTCAACTTTAGTATTATCAGATGAAAAATGTTGGCATTTCAATGACTCTTTTTAGTAACAACCAGAAAGTCTGATGCTGACAAATCAGATCTACACAGAAAAGATGTGTAACCAAGTGTGAATTTAAAAAAAAAAAAAAGGTCCAAAAGGACATCACAATTTTTTTTTTCCCTAGATATGTCTGAGAATTTGTAAGATTTCAAATTTCTGTGCAAATGAGTCCTCAATGTTTTACATGTAACTTGTACAGATGATCAATGAACATTATTTATTACTCAATACCATCACACACCAAACTGAAGTTTTTTTTTTAAACATTGCTGTTCATCCAATATAAGGCTCAAGAGCCCCTCAAGGTAGAGGATTAATGAACGAAGTTGCTTTATAAACATTACAAGAGTATGTAGGACCTGAAACTTGGATAGGCTAAGTACATTTGAAAAGGACTTTATATACAACTGAATAAAAGGCCTAATGTTTCCACTTTTATTATTTGTGCCACACAGTAGTAGATTTTGCTTATCAAACATTGCAAGAATTAGTTTTTCCATTTGTAAAGACGCCAATAGGGTTCTGCTAGTACAGCCATCAACTTAAAACAGCCATGTCCAGGTTGTTCCTTTATTTTGAGACTCAAATATTAACTTGCGCTCAAATTTATAAAATAGAGGTATCAAGAAGAAGAATTCATAAATATATGGTGTCTATCTGATACAATAACACTAATGAATCATAAAGCAACAGTTCATTTTATTTTTGCTCTGTTATTTTAAAAGCTTATAAACATTTTCTTGAATGTCTTAATGAATCTAACAATCTGATAACTTTCCACATTACAAAAGAACAAAAAAGGTTGGAAGGAAACACACATGAATATTAAAAAAAGAACTATAACATTTAGAAGTCTAATTTCCTGGAAAACTGTTTTAACAGAATGATGCTATAAATTTCAACTGACACACTGTTTTGGTATGAATACCAATGTTTTGCATGTGGAAATGATTAATTTTATCATTACCATTACATTAGAGGGGGAGGAAAAACAAAAACAAAACAAATATACAAATGTCAGGATTCTGGAGGTTAGCAAACAAAAAAAAAAAAAAAAAAAAACACAAACTTTAAAAATATTATGATAAAATGCTAATAAAGAAAAGATAATGAGAATTTTAAAATTCTGTGTCATCAGTTGATAGAGGTGTAGATGAATAAACACCACAGAAAACGGAATTAGTGAACAGTTCAAATTCAAGATGAAATAATTCACTTTGCACTAATGCCCTTGAGAACGAGAGAAATCTATCATTTCTTCAATCTAAGGTTATGGCTTTATGTAAAGAACATCATGGCTGGTAACCAGCATAGGAGAAAGACACTGTTGAATGCAGAACAATGGCAAAGGCAATGAAAAACCGCTATTATATCTCTCAAGAGAATCCATTATTTATAGGTATTAAAGTAAAAAAGAAACTATGGTGATTGATGATTGTCTACATCCTGAAAGGACAAAGCACTTATGTTGGGGGAATAGTCTCACCTGATTTGGAATGCCTAATTATGAGGAATTTTCATATATAAATATTTGCAAAAACTATGTAAATTCTATAATAGAGACTCAGATAATTCAAGAGTGATAAAAGCAAAATCATTACAGACTAAATTAAAAATAAACAGATTTGGTGAGGAAATTAGTGACAGAGAACAAAGAAAAAAAAAATTGAAGTAAAGGAAAGCAGAGACACGTTCTGCACAAAAAAAAAAGTCAATAGCCAAGCTACTCATTAAAAGGAGAGCTGTGTAATGCAAGGTTTATTTTTTCAATCAGGCATCATTGATTTAATTGATTGTTTTTCCTTTCAAGTGCTGAGGTAAATATGATTCTACCCATTAGTTATAATTAAAAATGCAGGGTGCCCCCCCCCATTTTTTTTACTAACATAAAATTTTTTTTTTAGTTTGTATACCACATTTGTGTTTTTTGTTGCTTTAAGCTACTAAATTTCTATCCTTTGCTTTTGTTTCAAAGAACTGTAACAAAAATTCCAACAATTAAATAAACTGTACCAAATTCCATATTTTTCCCCCTTTTTTGCAGGGGACTCTGTAGAAGTAAAAATGTTCAACACTTATTGAAGGTCAACTCAGAATTTAGTAATTTTTTAATCATCCAAGCTGACCTTCTATAAGTATTGAACGTTTTTACTTCAATTTTAACAATAATTATCACTGATTTTAATATTGAGCTCTTTATTAGCAGAAATTCTGTTATATTGGATATACATTAAATTATAATTTTGCATACATATTTGCTAGAATTAATAACTGGTATTATCATTATATATATATATATATATATATATATATATATATATATAATAAGAGAAAGATAAAACAAACAAAATTTGCTGAGAACAGTAATGTTAAAACTTTTGTATTTGTGTCTATAGACAAGAAAGTCATTTCAATCTAACTGAATTAGAATTCTTGAATACAGTATAGAACATATTTAGTAATCCTTTGTTTAATTTTACATTTTTCTTCCCTTGAGGCCAGTTGCTTATATATATATATATATATATAAATTGTGTATTTAAATATTAACATTTAATCATTTTTAAACTGACGTTAATATTTTTTCAATACTATGTTATACATTATAAGTTTCTTTTACTTTTTAGGTCGTACTCAAAATAGTACAATTTATAAGTTTAATCTACTTGAGTAATAGAAAAAAATCTTGCACTCAGTAAAATAAAAAAATTAATAATTAAAAGCAACAATAAAAGACAAAAAAATTGCACTCAGTAACAGTGTTGCATACATTAAGGAAAGTAATAATTAAATAAAAAAATTATGTTAATAATAAGCAGATCTTTATTTCATATTAAAAAAAAACTTACGATATTCTATGCCATTTTTTACATACTCTAGCACACTTCGCTAAAACAACTTTTGGTAGATATTTGAAGATATTTAAGAGGATAATGTCTGGAAGGGCTTCAACAATATCTGAAAAAATAAAAATAAAATAAATATTAATAAATAAATAGGCTTCTGCCTGAATTTCTGTGATGAAGATTTACTATTATTTAAACTATTGACATTCAGACTATTGTCCTTATCTTTGTTGTTATCACAACATTTCGGCTGTTGTGTCTTCTGGCCTTCATCAGATGCATTTTCATCCAGGCAAACTACAATGAATTCTGAACTGAACCCTTTATTTAATCTATAGGGTGGCAGACCATTCATGTCTAGTGATCTCATCTAATTCTTATTTTTAGTAATGCTCAGTTATTGCTCAGCTAGAGATTGAACTCACAACTGTCCGATGGATTAATGTGTTGGTTTGTAAATTGGCATAGCAATTCTGTTTTTTTGTTTTGTTTTCTTTTACAGCATATCAACCTCAATGGGTGATTTAATGCCAACAATTTTTTTTTTATTGCTGGTGATACTTTTTTCCACAAAAAGTATTTCTGGTATTAAAACCTATCTTTAGACTTTCATAATGTTTTGACCCCAGTTTAGGGGTTAACTATTTGCCCATTGCTGGGACCCTAACAGGTGCTCCCACCCCAGGTCCATCCTGACCTGGGAACACCAGCAATTAAGAGGTGGTTCCACACTCCTCAAAATCTCTTGATCAGAGGCCTTGCTATCAAACTAAGTTTATCGTCTTAACAAGGACGCAAATGTAGTTTGTCATCATACCCAGGACAGTAGCAATTCTGAGTTCAATCCCTGTGCCAGGCAATTTGTACTAGGGCTCAGTGAAAACAAGGGTGAGCAATAACTGAGCAGTACTAAAAATCAGAAGTAGACTAGATATCCCTAGACATAGGCAGCAGGATGAGAACCCAGCGTAGATTAAATAAAGGGTTAAGTTTGGATACCTTGTAATTTACTCGGATCAATAAACACCAGATGAAGCCCACAGGGAAGAATGGTCGAAATGTTGTGATAACAACAACAGAGATGAGGACAATAGTCTGAATGTAAATAGTGTAAATAAGCAAATAGCTGATGAAATAAATATCAAGAAATTTCAGTATGGAAGAAAAACTACATCAGAAAAAATTTGATATACAAAATGTAAAAGAAACATTGAGAAAGCAGTAAGACTAGAGTACTTAAATAATAATAAATCTATATGAATAAAAGATTTTGCAAAAGTTTCTGGGTCAGGATGAGAAATTTTGGCACCCCCTTTTGTACACACACGTATATAAAATATGAATTAGGAAAGTTGATATGCATAAAATAATTTACATTGTCATAGAAATTTTTTTTTTTTAAAAGTATTCAATGTTTAAAGCAGAGATTGATTTAAAATAGAGTTAAAAGTTGTAGCAACTTGCCAGAAAGTTAACTCTCACCATAGGATGATCAGACTGTAGGTGATTATAAACCAAAAATAATAAATACTTGAAGATGGTCAGAGTGTTCTTGGCTGAAACATTGTTATTTATAACAACACCTATAACATTCAAAGATGAGAACAATAATTTGAATAAAGCAAATAAGTCAAACTATATCATCTTCCTAGTCAAATGCACTTAATTCACTGATGAATATTAATCAAGCATCATACAGTGATAATTTCAAAATATTGATCCACTTTCAGAGATATGACAATTATACATATATGACAATTATACATATATGACAATTATACATATATGACAATTATACATATATGACAATTATACATACAGGTGACATAAGAAAGAAAAAAAAAAAAAAGTCATAAAAACAGGAGTTGTGTAAAGTTGCTGAGAGAGTAAAATCTAAATCTTGCATTTACTTACTATTTCTGGAAACTTCTGGAACTTTTTTTCTCCGTCTTATAAAGTCATCATCGCCTTTTAAGAATGCATACTTGCTTGTTTGGTTTTTCTTTGGACTGTCCTTTGTAGGATGATTCTCAATGTGACTTGTAACCATGACACGAGGGGCCTGGATAGAGTTGAAAGAGAGCAACAGGATAATTTAAATTTAAAATTGTTGTATAGGGATAAAGTGTTGCTGCCGACACTGGAGTTTGAACACAAATCACCAGTGAGCAAACACAGGTGATTTCATTTCTAATAAGTAGACCACGTGATTGTAAAGGAAAGGTATATATGGAAATTAGCGTGGCGTCTAAGTGATCGCGATTCTCTATACTGATCATTTACAGATTACTATTTGGCAGTTACTATTTGAACAAGTATTACTAGTGCAAGTATTATTTGTAGGAGTTACTACTAGTATCCGTGATTCCAAAGTCTCGACTACAATGAGCATCATGAACGTGATAACAAGCATTCGTGGACATTACAAAAAAAAAATAAATAAAATAATTATATTATATATATATATATATATATTAAAATTGAATTTACCTCAAGCAAGGTAGCAAAGCTACTAAGACAAGAAGTGTTACTGTTTGTGTAAGAATGAGGAAACATTATTAATTAGTAACATTAATAGATGAGTAATCAGTAAGATAGTGAGCGTGTGTATATTTGGTTGGATTGATATGAGTTTGTGACCCTGGGTTTCATGCTTTTGCGATCGTCAGGGTTTGTCTGACGATTGCAAAAACACAGGGTCACAAACTCACATCAATCTAACCAAATATGTTAACTATCTCTGATATTGAGTGCTTTCTAATAAGTACCACGCATATAATATATATATATATATATATATATGTGTGTGTGTGTTTATATTTATATACACACTTTTCACATATATATTTATATTTGCTGATATCTCTCTCCATCTCATCCATCTTGTGTGTATGTATGTGTGGGTGTGTTCAGTCAAAAATTCGTTAAAGAACAGCATAACATGATGAAAAAAGGCCACAAACTTAATAAAAACAAAGTTTTATTGTCAAAATGTTTATGTTATTAAGAGGAAAGACCAAGGTATTTTTTAATTATTTTTTTTAAATTTTTTTAATCCTTTCTAGCATATTCGAAATTTTGGTTAAAAATCTTTTCTTTTTTCTTTTTTTGTTTTTTTTAACATCAGCAGTCATGTAATATTTAGCATTGGGTTTTTTAAGTGCTTTTTTCAATTGAAAAACATTAATTTGGAAATTCTTGCAAAAATCAAATAAATGGTGATAACTAGTCTGCACAAATTTATGCTTTATGTATAGATCCAAGTTTTCTCATTTAAATTATTAAAATATCTTCAAATATTTACATTTATTCAATATTCTGTTGTACATATTAGTTGATTTGGATGAAAATAAAGTATTAATGAAGCACGAAAGAAAAAAGTTGATAAGAAGACAAATATAATTGTTAATCAGTATTGGATTAATCAAATAAATGCTTTTTTTCTTTTTCTTTCCTTACCATCGTATGATTGACTGATTTGTTTGTTATGGATTATCAACCTTTTGCAGACTATTTAAAGGCAAAAAATATTTTTAGATTGTAAGAATTTTGGAGAGATAATAATGATTTACTGCTACATAAATTTCCCATGGGTATTTGCATATAAAAAAGCTGAATAGAATTGGAACTCAACTCTCAGATTTCTAATTGTAAGCTGTTATGCATTACACCGCTCGCACATCCAAGCTTACATCACCTGGTATTCACAAGTGGTTACCTATTTAGGTACTGACTAGGCTCAATATTGCTTAACTTTTATGATCATATGAGAACTAGCGTTTCAATGCAATATAGACATAAGCCTGCCCCACGTCACATTTCAACAAATTTCTAATAGGCCTATTTGGTTTATAGTCAATTTATGCCTGTTTATCTAAAACCTGTTAAAACTATCCAAAAATACACAAAATTGAGGTAAAAGGTTACAGAGTAAGAGGCACAGTTTATGCAGATATTTGGGGGAAGATAACGGTTAACCCTAGACATGAACAGGTTAAGATTGTAGTGATTAGAAAAACATCCTCTTGAGAGTTGGTTTCACAGAACAGTGGTTTGTGGGAAAAGCTGCTTGAGTGAAACTTACTTCTCACAAATGGAATATGGAGTGAATGAGGGTAGATCATGGCAATGGGGGTTCTTAGACATGAAGGTTAGAACTGGTGGAAGAGGAGGCAGTAGAAAGTAAAGATTATGAAGATATGGAAGGTAGAAAACAATTGACCTTAGCCTTGAAGAAGTTAAGATTACAGTGTTCAGTTGACAAAGAACTCTGTTTTGTTGGTCTCCGTGCCTTGCCTCAATTTTTAAGATATTTTCCTTCTCCAATTTTAGAAGGTTCAAGAATATACTCACCACAATATTGTGAACATTTAAGGTCAACGAAGACAATTATAGAAAAAAGAAAATTTTTGAATAGTAATATTGAAAATCTTGACAACCAAATAAATTCATAACTATATATATTCAAGCGTAATCAGGATCAAGTCAATTCAAATGATCCTCTCTTTAGCTGCATAGTATGTGCCTCACTAGGGTTACATACAGTTCTGAGTTTTTCTTCTCCTAGACCAGTTGCCACCCAAGGCTATAGAACTCAGTCTGTTCTACTATTTACCCATAACCGGGAGAAGAGTTGGATTCATACCTTTGCCAAGGGTATTAGCATGTAAGTGCATGTAATGAATGACTGAAATTTCAACTAGGTCTCCGATTCCTTCATCCAAGCTGCAATCTGTAGAAAATATTAGATTTTTTAGTGTAAGACCATTAATGCAGGAGTTATTTGCCTATATTTTAACCCTAGTTTTGTAGGCCATAATATGAAACAAATTGCTGAATGCTTGTTGAAATGGCTACAGAAAGAATTTTATAAGAATCTTAAAAATAAATAAATAAAATTTTTACACATTTATTTACTTACATCTGGTACTTGCATGCAGTCATGCACTGTGATGGCTGGAGTTTTCTCAGCTCCTTTTACTGAGCAACTGTTAGAACTACCATCCAGGCTGGTGTCCACTAAAGGACCCACTCCCAGTTCATTATAGATACAAGGGTAGTTATCACCATCAGCTGTCCATTTGGTCTTGGGTTTCTGAGCGGCTGAGCCAGAATGAGAGTCAGATGATTTACGTTTTCTGAAAGAAATAAAAGAAAGAAACTATCAGTTTTATAGTCCTTCCTTCCCCATTTGTGTTGTTTTTATATAAATTCATTAGCAAGAGAGGAATGGTAAATATATGAAATTGCATGGGGGAAGAGAGAGAGAGAGGGGGGAATAATAACTTGGCTGAAGCAAAATATTTTAATTTTCTTCATGATAAACCCATTTATTCATAACATTATTCAGTCATCAAATTACTCTATTATATTTCAATTAACTGAAATATACTATGCATGTGTATTCACACACATATTTAGGAATCAATTCCTCTTTTATCCAGGTTTCAGTGAAAATGACAAGGTGTTGCAATTAAAATTTTTATTATATTTTTTGTTTTGCATTCGTACAAGAGATTTCTTTTTTGGATAGTGTGTAAAAACTGTCCAACTCTTTAGATCTGAGCACTTTCAGCCAATCTATTAGCCATCATCAAGGATGATTTATTTGTGTCTGTTTATGTATTTTTTATAGTATAAATGTGTTAATTCTCAACCACACACACACATTTTGGGCAGGTTTGGTTTGTCAGTCATATTGAGCCTGGTGGTATACAGGGTACCCTTCTACAAACTACAGCCACTGGCTGCCTGAAGGAAGTTTATATATATATATATATATATATATAAATAAAAACTTCTTTTAGTAACGTTATAATTGGTATAATGTTAATATGTTAAATGTATTCCCTTTATGTAATGCTTAGGCTACTGCTGTAACACCTGTATAGTTAATATGAAGACTGACTCCAATACAACTACCACTGCCCTCATGCCATGGAACTCTATAGTTTTGGACCACTTTATTATAATTATTTTTTATTTTGTATCAGTATCTCCCCCACCTCTTTCTGAAGAGTTCACCAACATACTTTACTTTGTAGCATTTCAGTCTCAGATCCATTTTCAGGTTTTCTGTATGTTTTCTTTTTTTTGTCGGTTCCACGATTTGTTTTGGTACTTGCACATCAAATATGTTGTACAGCATTTTAACCGGCTCTTCAGGTCTTTCACCAGTTAATTTTTTCTTCAACTGATTTTGTCACCTTTTATGTTGGAATTTTTTTTCTTTTCATCATTTAGATCAATTTTCTGATTCTAGCTGCTATTATGCAGTCTCCCCATGTTTCCTTTTCATCCTAGTATGCTCTAAAGACTACTTTATCACCAACCTTGAAAGGATTGGTGCTACTTTTATTTGTGATTTTTGACTTGGCAATAACTTGGTCAAACACTGATTTTATCCTTCTAGCAAACATTCATTCCGCAAGTGATATGACTGATGGAGTGTTAGGGTTAGGTGTTAACCAGTACACTCTCAAAAAATTTTGGTGTCCCTCTCATTTAATTTGTCTAGACTGGCTTTTATCAACATTCTCACAAACCGTTATGCTTGTCTGTTAGACTTTGGGTGATAGAGTGGGGTTGTAATATGTTCTATAGAGAACAACTTGCAAAAGTCTTGAAATTCTTTTCCAGTGAATTGTTTCATTATCTGAGACTATGGTATCTGGTATGCCAGATCTCATAAAAAGTTCAAGTAAGAAATTAACCGTCACTTTTTACAGGATTTTTACACTTGTAAATTTCTGGCCATTTTGTAAAACTATCAACTATCACTAGTTAATACGCTCTATCCACAGAACCTGTAAAATCTATATGGAATCTTGACCATGGTATGTCTGTCTTCAGCCATAGTTCTAAATCTTTGTGATAGGTAGTCTTGCTGATAGAGTACCTCTACATGCTTTTACTGTTTTTTCGGCATCTTGGTCCATTCCGGGCTAATATACGAAACTTCGCATGAGGGATTTCATTCTTGAAATGCCAGGATATCTGGAATGAAAATCCTTTAATATACATTTCTGTAACACACTCGGTATTACAATTCTTTGTCTGTACATTACAACACAATTGCATATCGAGTACACGTTCAATTCTTGATTCTGTTCTTTTTTAGTTTCATTTTCTTTGCTTCTTTATTTTAGCAATAAAGATGTCCTTTTCTGCTTTTTCTTCAATTTCCTCCAGACTAACTGGTAATTCCCATACTATACTGCACAGAATGTTTTTGATTTCCATCTTGCTTTTTAGCGCTGCTATGAAACGGTGTCTGCCAATTGTTCTGCATTTTTAGATACTAACCTAGATAATCCAGCCACATGTCCTAATTTTTTTTAGACGATTGGTACTACATCATAAAATTATAATTCAAGAGGATGGTAACCCAGCGTTGTAATCTGGTAACTGTATGGGTAGGTACATCTTTCTTTGAACCATATATTGGTAATAACAGTTTATGGTCTGTTTGCAACATGAAATTTCTTCAATGAATAAATTTATGAATTTTTTTTATAGCAAATATGATTGCTAGTTTCTTTCTATATCTGGTTGTAATTCTTCTTTGCTGGTAAAAGCAAGCATGAATCAGGAGTAAAAACTTTAATTTTACCATCATCATATTGGTGTAAAAATCACTGCTCCAACACTATAATCACTAGTATCTGACGCTACTACAATTTTTGCTTTTTGATTGTAGTGTACTAACAATAAATCAGACATAAGACTTTTTTTTATCTCATCAAATGCGTTGTGACAAATGTTTCTAATTCCAGTTCACTCATTTCAGTAGATTGTTAAGCGAAACTGTCAAATTATGTATATTATGTACATAAATTTGATAATTGGCCAGTCCTAAAAAAGCTTGTAACAGTTATTTGTTGGTGTAGGCATATTTCTAATTGCATTTGCCCTCAATCTGGTTTCTTACCAATTTTTTTTTTTTTTTTTAAATTCTTGGCAAAAACAATTCACATCTTTCTTCACTAAACTTGAATCTGACATACCTAACATGTTCTTTGAATATACTCTTGATCAAAATATCATCCAGATATGCCACTGCAAAATTTACAATCTGCCAGCATGGTATCCATGGCTTGTTGAAAAATAACTGGTGCCACCTTTATAACCGTATGTGTGTATTTATGATCATTAATTCGTAACATTAATTTTCAATCTGAATTTGTAAATATGCTTCAGAGAGATCTAGCTTTGAAATTATTTTTCTGCCATTCAACTTTGAAAACTTTTTTCTAGACTTAGTAACAGATAATTGTGTTTTGAGAAATCTATTTAATCCAGATGAGAAATCTGTGCAAACACAAATTTTTATCATTTCTTTTTTCTTTACATACATCACTGGTGCAGCCCATTTCTAATACTGCGAATGATAGTTTCAGCTTAAATACTGGCATTGAACCTTTTCCTTTTTTTTTTTTTTACTTGAAAATTTGCCTTGAATTTTGAACACTGATCCAGTTCATTAGACAGAACATCAGGAAAACATTTTTTTATATTGGACTTGCCCACTTACATTTTTACAATAAGCGTTTATCAGCAAATCCCACAGTTCAAATAGTTCCATCCAGTCTGTACTGAATAGATTTGTTGCATTTCTTAGAATACAAGTTTTTGTTTTTTACCTGCTTATTTTCAAAATAAACATGTTAATTCTCCCCTCCAAAAAAAATTTTTTTTTACCAGAAACTGAATTTGAGACTTTGTAAGTCCTTTTTAATAAAGGTTTTCCAATTTCTTTCCATGTGGTTTCATTTACTATTGAAATGTCACTACCAGTATCTAGTAACATTTTTACTACCACATTATTGATTTGCATGCGGACCATTTTTGTGATCAATATTTTCATCAAGCCTTAATAAATCTGTCCCTTGCTGCTCTTATACTTTTGCAGCAGCAGTCTTGAGCTAGATCTACCCACCAAATGTCAACAGGGGGCCAATCAATTTTAAGGTCAACAGAGTCTTTTCTAGTTTATCTCCACCACCATATATTCTTTTGGCTTGGTTTGTTTTGTGGTATATCAGCCTCAATGGGTTATTTAATGCCAACAAGATTTTTTATTGCTGGTAATTTATTTTTTTTTTAAAAATGTATTAATGGTAAAAATTTTCTTCAAAAATTTATTGCTGGTAACAATTTTTTACAAAGTATTTCTGGTATTAAAACCTATTTCTACACTTTCATAGTGTTTTAACACCAGTTTTTTTTTTTGGGGGGGGGGTAACTATTTACCCATAGCTGGGACCCTAGCAGGTGCTACCACCCTGGGTCAGGTGAACCTGGGAACACCAGCAATTAAGAGGTGGTTCCATTCTCCTCAACACCTCCTGATCAGAGGCCTTGCTGTTGGACGTAGTTTATTGTCTTACCCAGGACAGACCAGATATTCTTTATCAGCTACCTAACAAGAGGGTACAAATGTACCTCATAATAATTTCTCAGTCTCTCTCTTTTTTTTTTTTTTTTTTTAAATTTTGTGAGAAGAAATTAATTTGACAAAACACATATTAGGGAAAGCAAAAGTAAGTGTCAAATTTTATATACATTTAAAAAACAAGGTGATAAGAACATTAGAGAAATGATTATAATTTGTTTCAGGGACTATTGGTGTGAATATGATGTGGTACAAATAACTCAGATAAGAGGTAATGGAAGGTGAGAAGGAATAAATTTAGATACTAATAATGACATAGTGAAGATAGCTGAGATGACAGACATACTATACACACAAGAGAAAATAAGGATATTTTTATAGCAAGGTAACAGATAACCACCATACACAATGACAATGCTTTTGTTTGTTTGTTTTTTGAGAAGAGGAATAGAGATGATTTTATATTTGTGTGTGTGCGTGGGGGGGGGGGGGTCCAAAGAGATACACGAGGTAAAAAGAGAACTAACACGAGAAGGATTTGCAATAAGACAGTTAAATAAACTAAAATTTAAAAGAAAAATGTGTTTTTAGTCATATCTGGAAAAAAAAAGCATTCTTAAAAGAACCAAACTTTTCAAGAAAATTGTGAATATTTGTATTCTCTGACAAAAGTAAATAGGGTTGCCAAACTTCCTGCAAAATTATGGGATGACCCCACATTTCGAGAATATATGATTCCTTTTAAAGATGTACTTAAGAAATATGAATGCTTGGAATACGTGGAAAATCTTGCCTGCCTGCACCCCCACTCTCTCCCTTTCACAATACCTATTACTGAACTGATTTAATTCAGCTTTGTAAATCTGTGTGAGCTCCTGGTTGCGAACCTGTCAACAGAGACCGCAGACCTGTCTGGCTCAATATACTTTTCCTTCAACACATAATGGCTCTTGTGAAACCTTGCAATTGAGACCCAAGATATGTATGCATAATTTTTTTTTTTTTTTCTAAAGTGATGGATTGTTATTTATTAATCCAATAGATTTTACTACTTAAATATTACGCAAAATGGGTATCCACTAAAATAAAATTTAATATTATTTAAAAAATTATTATTTAGTAGATACTCGTATTTGAAATAGATATCCTGTTTTTATTTTTACATTAAACAGTGTGTATAATGTCTATCAATCTGCTTATTTGAGAAATTTTAATAAAGGATGCAGGATTGATCCTTCTTGCAGGGATCGATCCTGCATCCCCCTTTGTAGGAGAAACCATTGGCTGATCTGGGTAGGTTACTAAATAGAATAGTCAAAAAATGGTTGGTAATGAACAATACTTAGGACAAGAACAACACATAAGATTCGCCAGCAGCGCATAGAAGGAGTAGTCAACTGCTAGAAGTGAGTCAAGTAAATTCCACAATGAATCTTCAACTGCAGATCAACAAAGTATTTACTACTGTATTTATATGAATGGAGACATACCAATTATTGTCTGTAGGTATGCTACAACACAAGCTTTACCACTTGGCTATACAAAGTGCATCACAGTACAGCAAGGCTCTATTTTCACCTTTTAAGGAAAGCATACATCATTAAGACATTTTTCTTGAATGCCCATATCTGTTCAGTTCTGTATTTGAAGTGTAAACAAAGCAATTTCTAAAGAATTAATGGATTTCTTTTTAATCAGACATTTTTATTACTAGTATTTGAATTATAATAATTTGAATATTTTCTCTTCCCTTTGAGGACATGTACATATATCAAAGAAAAAGGAAATAAAGTGGTGGGAGGGGAAAGAAAAAAAAAAAAGAAGAAAAGATTAATGTATAATATTAGAGTTGTATCAATTAATTAACTGATAATTAGTAACTGATCATTTATCATCAGATTTTGATTTTCAATACTTTTTTGTGATTGATTTTCGCCTTTGGCCAACCTTATTTATTACATTACAGAAATTTCATCACTGGCTTAAGAATCGTTAGACAGAAAATGAATTTAGTATTCTGATGATTTTTAAAAAAATTGTATCAATCCTTATTGAGAGATACTAAATTATCAACTAATTTTTACTAAATTTTATATATATATATATATATATATATATATATATAGCTCTTGAAAATATACTTCAATTGAGCACTGTTGAATGACAAGCTAATTCTACAAATAACAGGCACCTGCATTAATGCGAAGCTCTTCATAAAAATTAATGGAGAACTCCAGCTGATTGATATTTGTAAAAACAATACACTAGATTTAGCTGCCTCATTCCGTCAAATGAAGATTGTTCAGTGGTAGAAACCCTGACAGACACCAAATCAGTTGAGTTTCAATCCTGGCTTGGGGCATTCAGTTGTCTAATCGCACTGAGGAGCTGTGATACAGCAAAACAGTACTGACATATGATAAAAATATAGTTTTAACATAGGCTAGATTGAATAAAGGAAGTATCAGCCTACAACAATAAACCCAAAAACTGTAAAATCTACCTGGAGGAAAAAAATATAGCTATAATCACTTTCTCAGACTGGTATCAGCTGCTAAATAAACAATCAGATACTTATCCCTGCAGATACAAAAATAAATTTTTTACTACATTACTTAAAAACTGAAAATGAATACCTAGTAAAATGTACTATGCACAATGCAGATAATAAAACATACTTTAGACAAAAACCAATAATTTAAACTAAACAAAAAATTTAAATAAGTAAAATTAATTAAAAATGCACACAAAAACAATTAAATGTAATAATAATAATCAACAACAAATAATTAAGTAACCAATAATAAACAGCAAGTAAAAAATTAAACTATAAAACAGCTACAAATAATCACATTCTAGCCTCAAGAATTTGAAACAGTTTTTACTGCCCACCCTATAATCATTAGGATAATACAATAGACTTTGCTACCCATAATACACCATCAACCAGAACACACAGTCATGAGACTACATGCTAGCATTAGTTTTTAAACAAAGAAAAAACTCTTCAGTCTTTGCCACGGAATATGAATGGATAAAACAAATAAATAAGTGAATCTTCAACACAGATCTACAAATTTAAATAATCTTTTTTATTATTTGAGTATTATTTTTTTTCAAATTGAAAGAAATAATTACAAAGATTCTTTGCATAACAACTTCACACAAAATATTTTGTATGCATATAAATTGTAGTAGTCAGCAGCATAAGCAGGAAGCTGTCTTACTACTGTTGACACTTGTAAACAAACTTAGCATATATTTTGTGTCAATATTTTTGTAATATACTCAAATACAAAAATGTGAATAATTAAGGTGAGAGAATTTCAGTTTTGTATTTACTAACAAAAGACCTCTAGTCAAAAGTTAACTGAAAAAATGAACTAGCAAACTAAAAATTGATGGTTTTTATAGGCTCTAGAAAAAACAAAAACTAGATTTATTAATCTCAAGTTTATTGGTTGATAAATATTTTCCCAATTTTTAAATATCTATTTTAAGGAGGAAAATATGTTGATCATATTCTGAAATGACCCTTCAAAATATAAAAAATTTAAATTTTGGAGCTGTTAAAAAATAAGTTAATTTCTGAGTTTAAGTATTCTGTTGCATTTTCTCTATAATTCTGAAACTGGGTTCCACATTGTCACAAAAGAAAAAAAAAAAAGAAAAGAAAGAGGTCTTGTCTTTACATAATTTTCATAATGTATCATTTGCTACAGTCTGATACATTAAAAAAAAAAAAAAAAATCATGTCCCTTCAGGATGTTGGCAATCATTACTTGCTACAATTTTTTTTCTTTATTATATTTGAATTGCCATGCATTCATAGGAAAGATAGTGGAGTAATTTCCTGTTGCTTTTTCATCACATTCGTATTCTTGCATTTTCTGTGAATAGCCATGACTTCTTGGGAAGAATAGTAGTTTAGTTTCCTCATTGCCTTCTTCATAGTTTGCACTTTAGAGTTTATCTTAGACTAGTTGCTACTCAAGACTAGAAAGCCTTGTCGGTCTATTTAAACCATAGCTAGAAGAGACACAATTTATTACCTTCCTCTAAAGGCATTTGTGTGAAATTACACAGGACATTTTAAGCCATACAAAATACATTTGGAAAAAGTACAAATAAAAAGGGCCAAAGCTATATATATATATATATATATATATATATATAAGGCAGAAGCCTCTCTGGTCTTTCTTTAATGTGGATTATCAAAGAAACCAAGTCATGATATATAAACAAAACAGGTGACAGCACATTGCTTTATGGTGATGAGAAATTGATTCTGTATTGTCATAACATTGAAATTTGAAAAGATTCTATCAATCAAAGCACCAGATAGGATGACTGTCACATTCAAGGACTTTATTGTTGATGACTATCAAATGAACTTTGAAGAAATCATCAATCACAACCAATTTTGATAAACAGGACATGTTTCACAAATAAAGAAATATTTAATCCAGAAGTAAATTCCATTTTCTGAACTCAGATGAAGAAACATGCAAGGAACAACTCAAGGCTACCTTCCAAAAATTTGAGATTTGTTAGATTACTGCCCCCTGATTAATAATATCTCACTGTGGTGGCATTCTGGAATTATTGCTCCTGACGATTTACAAGTGGTGTGAGATTTGAAAGACTCAATCACTTTCTCGTGACTTTTCAGAGTGACAAGATGTATTCTTTATGCTTCTCCAAAATGCGAGTTATCAACTACAGATACTTAAAGTTGCTTTGAATTTTTCACATTTCATTTCATATATCTTTTGTAAAATGTCCTGACAATATATTTTTTAATATTTCTTTGTTCAAATTCTATGTCTTATTCCTTTAGATTTATAGTCCACCAAAATTCTTAGTGGGTGAAATGTACCAGGAGCTTATAACTTCTCAAAATATATTCCTACTACAGTCAATTTTCCAAATGTGAAACATTTACATATAACACCAACTTTGAGAAAAATTTGCCATTGTGAAAGGAAAACATTTGAGATCTAATGAAGATCAGATACAGAAAACAAGAAAGACGCCAACAGCTACAAGAATGATTTAGCAACTGAAACATCACACAACATTTCAATGAGAGAACATTGCTTTTTCAAAGATTGGAATTCAAAGCCATCAGAGAAAATATTCTCAACAAAATATGACAAGCTGATGATGATGAAAAGAAAAAAATGCCAACAGAATCTTAAATAAAATTCAGTGGATATATTTCTGACACATCATATGCAAGAAAAATAAATATGATTGACAAGAATATAAAAACACAATATGTTGATGCTTTTTCCACAAGCATTTTGAACCAGAAAGTTTGTTTTTACCCACCCACCCACACATCAAATAAGCATTGTTTTGTATTTCTTTCTTTCTTACTTTCATACATTTGTCTAGATGTGTTGCGTGTTATCGATAGGCATTGTATGCCAGTCAATTTCATGTTTTTCTTTTTCTTGTACACAAAACTGTCTTGTGTCCAATGAAGCACATACATCTGTTTTCATGGTATTAATATTTGCTGTTTGAAGCAAAACTGCATATTACTAATTTTATATACCATGTCCTGAAAAAATGTGGGCAATCACAACTTTTTGTATTTTACTACTTTAAATAAATCTTCTTTACTATACCTCTTCACCATTTTTCTGCTATCCATTCAAACTTTAGTTGCTGACTCACTGTTCCACTTTGCTTGTCTTTAATGTCATGTGAGTTAATTTCTCCAAGCTTTCTTTCCATATTGTGTCACAAAATTTTAGCCATCTTTTTGATTGTTAGCAGCAGTTTCCTTGGAGTTCAGCTTCTCCTTAAAACATTCACATTACTCACATGTTCTGTCCATGTTATTCTCAGTATTCATAGGTAAAACCACACATCACTTCAAGTCTCTACACCTGTGAGAAGAATTCTCAACATTTACCACCATATGAGACTAGATATTACATAGCAGTTCAGCATTCTTTTCTTTATTTCAAAGGATATTTTATCTCTTAATACTTTGATTTCTGAAAAGCATTTTCTGTCACACTTTGTTGTTGGTTACTACCCTACCTAGATGGTTACATTTCTACATTGGCTTAATTTTAACATAACATCCCCATTACATTGCTCACAACTTGTGCTGTGTCTTTTATTGACAGACACACATTCTGTCTTCTTGAAGTTAATAGTCCTTTCTTCTTGCTTTCCTCTACTAGTGTCATCTGCATGCTAAGGTCTTGGCTACCAATAATAAATCATTGTAGTTTTTGAGATTCTCATGCTATACAGATTATACAAATCTGGCAAGATCCTTCTATCTATTTTTTGTTTATTTACTCTTGAAGCTTTTCTAGCATTTCATGTAGCTCTTCATGTTGTACCCTATCAAACAGATTTTCCTTTAATTTTTGGAATATACGTTGTTTTTGCAGATTATTTGTTCCAAGTTTATTTGGCTTTATTTATTTTCTTTTTAGCAGTTTTTGGAAATTTGAAAGTAAAACAATTGACAAAAAATGAATTCATACCCTGTTCTGCTGACTCAAGTTTTTGGTTCTCCCCATCCTCCCTTGTTATCATCGAGAGATACCCAGAAATGGTCAATAGCACCAGTTGAAATAAATTTAAGTTTAACAAACAATCAGTCACCATAACAAGTGAAATAAACTGAAAGTTACAAAATACCAATTGTGATAAACAGATTTTTTGAAACCTCAATTGATAAAAATACTTAGTGACAAGATCACTGAAATACAACTTGAACATCTATAGCTTTTGGTTAAGTTCTCATTTTATTTAATGTTTCATTGAGAGAGAATGAAATATTTTCTCCTTCAAAATGTCTGAACTATCTTGGAACTCAAAGACGAGTTTCAGGAGCCGAGTGAAATCTGATACTTGGACTTCTGTGGATACCAACTTGATATGGCTTGTCCCCACAATGACCACCTCTAGTTGCTCTTTCACATTCAAAAACACACACTTGAATTTAATTGACCTAATTATGTGCCTTGCTTTCATTAGTCTATGTTTAATATTGATGTGTTAAATTGACATCTATCTTATGAAGACAACCCATACTGTTGAATATAATATATATATATATATATATATATTACCATTGCCCACTTGTTGCATGAGAAGAACCACTAAACAGTGAAGTAACTTTTGCCAACATATCAAGTGGGGGTGGTGGTCAGTGTTAAACCATTGTAACTGTAAATTGGTTGACAAGCTGAGAGACAAAAAAGGAAATATAACTTTTAGAATTCAAGGAAGAAAGAATTTATTTAGACTTTATAGGAAGATGAACTATGGCAAAAAAAAAAAAAAAAAAAATTGTAGAATGATATAAATTATTAAAAAGAATTTCTAAAAATAAATGGTCTGTCACCAGCAGAACTTGAACCCTGCTCACTGATTCTATTTTCTGCGCTGTTAACTGTTAAGTCTGGCTACACTTCCAGCTTTTACTACTTTCAAGTTAGATAATTAAAAAATAAATTTTATTTTTAATATAACGATGGTCAGTCAAAAGAATGTAGAATTCTGCTTGGGATACCAGAATCTACATTTGAGGTTCTCAGCTGGTAGAACTTAGGAATTTCTCAGAAGGAACATTTTGGTTTTAAATCATTGACATTGGCTTTACAAATGGTGACTTCCCTGCCAGCCTGCCTGTCTCATATGCACTCCTTTATCTCTCAAGAGATGTCAGGTTCCCACTGAGCATTCATTCTAATAATAACCTAGCCTCGTATTCATCAACTATTTAACCATTTTGATATTATCATACATACACACCAACCAATCAGCAGCGCCCTTTCATCAATGATCCACTCAACTAACCAATCAGAAATCTTCATTCAAACACTAAACTAGCAGCAGCTGAGCCTCATTTTCATCATCCCATCATCAAATTATTTTCAAGATTTAAAAAAATCTGACAAGCATAAAAAATTACTTATAGATTACAAACAGCAGAAATCTTCATAGTTATATTTAATAAGGGTTTTAATATATCATTTAATTTTGTAATTAATGCTAATGAGAAATTATCATTGTATATCTAATTATTTGAACAAGAATGCTCATCTTTGTTGTTATACTCACATTTCAGCCAATTCATTATCCAATTCACAAGGAATGTAGAACGAGAATAATCTACCACTGAGCATAAAATAAAAGGTCCATTTCAAAATTCTGAGAGTACAAAGGCAAGACACATGAAGAAGGCTACAGTGGTTGAAACATGAGTATAACAACCAAGATGAGCATGCTGGTCCAAATAAGGAATATAACAACATTTAATTTCAATGTAATCAAAATTTTTGTGAAATTTTTTCTCAATGGCTTGTATGATATCCACTTATATACGTTACTATAGTAATATACAAAGTATTTGCATAATTTATCCTAACATAAAAGACTCATTAATTTTTGATGGGTAGTATAATTCCTTAGTAAAGATTAAAAATAAATTTATCCTAATTTTGACTTAATTTCTATTAATATTTGCTTTATACAAAAACATCTTACTTGAGAGAAGAGATGGATTCATCCCTCCCCTAGAGTATTTGCACATAAGTAAATGTAATGAACTCAACTGAATTTCAAACTTGGCTCTCCAAATCCTCATCCTAAGCTGCTATTCATTGTATCACCTTATGTCCATGATTTTCATCAGGGGAAAAAAGTGACATTGGTAGGCCCTGAATCCTTTTCTAATCATTATTTGGAAGCTGACTACCAAGCCACATCTCATCTGCCTCCATCACAAGGGTGAAGCTGTTGAAGGGTTGTCATGAAGGTGAGTAAGTCCTATCTACCCCAATTTTGAAATTGCGATCATTCTCCCAGACAGACTGCCAACTAAGGTTAACAAGCTCTGTCTATATAGATCAACATTATATATATACTGATAATTCAATGTCTTTCCCAAAGGTTCAGGGAATTTGAACAAATATCATAATTTTTGAGAAGCATCATCATCATTATTATTATTATATGCTTTGCATGCTCAAACTGGTTGTTCTACTTACGTTTTAGCCATTATTTCCTTGGACTTCTTCAGGTGTTTGTCTTATTCACATTTGTGTCACTTGTCAGGCATCTTCTACTGGATCAGAGTATGTGAATTTTCAACACCACCAAACCCAGAGATTGAACTCATATCTGCCAGGGAACAAGATATGTTTTAACAAACACTTTGATCCACAAGGCCATGAGGATCAGAGACATGTGATTCAGTGCTAGAAACAGACAAGTGACTCAAAGATAAATAAAACTGCCGAGTATTATCTGATAGGGGTTATCTCCCCTAAACATGGAAAGCGAAATGAGTACAATATATATCTGTGAATTGAATAGAATAAAATAAAGGGTGCAGGTTAAAATTCTGGTAAGTTTTTCAAGTACAATGACAAATTCCTGAAAAAAGCTGGAAAGTACAATGACTAGAACATGATGAGTATAATAATCAAGATGAACATGCTGGTCTGAAAAGGAAAGCACATAAGACAGGATGTGCGAGTGGTGTAATGGATAGAGACTATGAAAGAGAACTGAGATCGAATGGGCCTGTTATATTTACTCATGAGCAAATATTCCTTGGTAAAAGTAGGAATCCATCTCCTCACTCTACCCCAGCTATGAACCAAAAAATAGGAGTTCTTTCTGTAAAAATCATTCTAATTCACACATAAAAAGTTCCGGCTTTAAATAACCTACAAAGAGTTAAATTGAAAAAAAAGAAAAAAAAAAGACACCTGAAAAAAGCCAGAGAATACAATAGTTGAAATGTTGTGAGCATAGTAAACAAGACCTGAAGAAATTACCGAGCCACCTAGTTTCACATACGTTTTGTCAGACATTTTGTAGATCACCTGAACCACCAGGAAATACATACATATATATATTAAAAAAATTTTTTCCTATTAATTCTTTCTTTCATGAAAGTAATTTCATACCTCAAGTTCACATGAAGTTTTAGATAACTCCTTGCGCATCAACTGTAAATTTCAAAACAATAAGATTTCTTCTTGCTGAATAAAGAATATGCTTGTAAAATCTGAAGTCACTACAGTGTATGAAAATCAACTAAGTGAAAAACAAGTAAAAAGTTCTTTTACACCAATGCGTATAGGCCAAAAGAAGAAAGAACAGGATTCTCTAGAGACTGAATAGCATCACTGTAAAGCTAATATTAGTCGCAAATAGCCTCTGACAACTCCACACCAGAGAAGGGGCAGATAGACCACTGGCCATAACCAGCTGCTGCTTTGGGTAGATGGAGATTGTTAGCCTGGAAATGTAGTCTATCTAGGGGAAGGAAAATCCTGACCTTAAACATCTGCTGCCTTGTTGCCATATCTAAATACGGAAAAGGATATGGAAGTAAATCCAGACAGAAAATCCCAAGTGGAACCACCAAAGGCAGTTGGCTGTCAACCCTGACAACTTTCCAGTATCCCTGAAGTCAAGATGGCCCCATATGTAATGGCTGTATTCTTTTGGATCATGTTGGCATGACTGAGAAGGAAGTCATGTGGTTTTGGGCAAGCACATGGCATCTATATGCTATCACCCAGGTCTGAGCCATGGAGAGGTCACTCCAATCTCACCATCAAAGGATTGAATTTTGACCAACAGAACACTATCTTACAAAATAAATGGATGTCTATTACATGTGTATAGAAAACAAAATGAGGCCAAAGCATGAATTTATCAGTGCTTTTTCTTCTGCTAAACAGTTCATCAACAACTATCAGGTCATTTAAGGCCAGATAAAGGTTTTGATTTGCAGTTGTTTGGGGTATAGTTTGATGACATATGTGGATCAGTGATAGTTTTAGGTACAGGTTTAAAAAAAAAAAAAAAAAAAGAAACAGTTATTATAGCTGCTGGTTTCTCATACAAGTTATTTTGTATTCAGTTTCTGATACAATTTGGTTATTAGAGTTTACACTAATTTTAAGGTCTGAAGGATTTTCTCTCCCTTTTTTCCAGTTTTCAAAATGTATTAAAAGTTTTAATGGTACGTGACACTTAATATTGATTCATTCATTTTCTATGGTTTATCAACCCTTTGCAAGTTATTTAAAACCAGAAATTAATTTTGGATATTAAGAATTTGAGAGGAGGGGGGGAGATAACAATGATTTAGTCATTCACGTCTTACTAATTAATTAATCCATAGTCGGGGGGGGGGAGAGAGAGAGAGAGAAGGTGTGGATTCATGCCTTTCCCAAAGGTATTTGCATGTAAGTGAATATAACAAACTCAATTGGCATTCTCTGATTAATAATTTCCACAGATCCAAGTTTACAGCACCCAGTGTTCCCAAGTGGTCACCCATCAAGGTACTGACCAGGCTCGACATTGCTTAGCTGCGGTGATCGTACAGTAACCAGTGCTTCAATGTGGTCATAAGCCAAGATGCTTAATAGATAAAATAGTGAAAACAATAATGTAAATGTTTATTAGTGTTGTTAAGTGAAGTAAACAAAAAAGAAATTTTTTTAAGTCAGTATTTTGACATTTTCTGACATGACATTTAAATGAAAAGACTATAGAAGAGAAAGTACATTAAAAGGGAAGGACACAAGTAATGATCTACATTTACCCGGGTTTTTAGAAAGACTAAAAAAAAAAATCTGCTGAATAAGCAGACTGGGAATATTTGTTTATACAATTTTATTTTATATTTATTATTATTATAATAACAAAGAAAATTGGTAGGACATTAAGTTAGATTTTGTAAAGCATTAGAAGAGAAAACACTGTGTGTGGAGATATCATATAATTCTAGGTGTTCCTCTCTTTGCATGTTTGTTATACTCAAATCAATAATAGATCATTCCTCTTTGATTGTGAGCAAAGACAGAAGGTGGCATATTGGAGACACTGTATCAGAGAGATCTCTATTCTTCAATACAAAATCCAATGTTTAGTAATAGTATTTATAAGTATGACTTATCTCTTTAGAATTAGAAAAAGATTCTTGAAATTTCTGGAACACATATTGAAGGAAAGAGGGCTACTTTTTTTTGTCTCAATCTCTTGGTTTGTTCAAATTAATTTGGTTTAGCAAAAACTGAATTATATTTATGTACAGCCAAATAAAAGGGATACCTAAGGTTTAGGATTCATTCTTAAAAATAAAAAATATTGAAGATTTTATTTTAGTTTTTATTTCAAGCTAATAGATTAAAATTAATATTACCAATAAGCAAAATACTTTGCTGTATTTCGAACTGAATTAAAACTGATTGGAATGAGTTTTTTTTTTTTTTTATTATCAGTAAAAACACTAAAATCGACCATATTGACAAATGTCAGCACAATGTAATTCTCTTTAATAAAAATCTTTCAAAAAATAATATATACTTTTCTGAAACTTTGAGGAAGATTATCCGATGTAAAGTTTAATTAATCCAATTTGAAGCAAATATCACTTTTAGTTTAAAATATTGCAGAAAAGCATCTTTAATAAGGTGCATGGTTTTATGAGGTGTTGACAACTCTCTCAATAAACTTGTTTTAAAGGCGACATAACAATTACTTGAATATAATGTGAATGCCTTTTTTATATAATTTTTTTTTAACTAGCCAGTAGTCTTAAAAATTTAGGAAAACATTTTAAGCAATCTATCTTATTGAATTTTAAATAGTTTGGTTTTATAGTCTTACTTCTGAAGACACTTGTTATAAAATTACCAATAAATTGTTACTAGAGTTACCGCACTTATCTTCTGATAATGTCGCATTTAGACATTCGTATTTACAAATATCAACACGTTTATACATACATAAAATAAATTCAAAATTATTTTTAGAATATTGGAGGTCACTGAATTGTAGTGAGCCTTTCCATTTATGATTAGTAAATAGTCTTAATTTAATATCAGTTGGCTGCTGCAAACGAATACAGAATTTATTTATATATATATATATATATATATATATATCATAAGAGGGGCACCTTGAGGTGGTGTAATAAAGTATTGTAATTAAAATCAAAACAATTGTAAAAATTCATTATTCATCATTTTTTTTTCATTAAGAGTAAAACAATAATGTTCATAACTTATACATAAAAACTTCTCTAATTAAATATCTTAGTTTTATTGCATTTTTTTTATTTTACGATTCAGAGCAGATTTTCTGTTTGACCTTCAAAATTTTAAGACTTAATCATTTTTTTCTTCAAAACTTTAAGAATGAAACATTTCAAAAATCAATTTCATTCATTTGTGAAGAAGTCTATAAACTTTCATTAATCCAACAATTATCTCATTTTTGCAAGAATTTCCAAATCAGTGTTTTGCACTACAAAAGGACCCGAAATTTTCACTTAATTTATGGTATAACGTTGACACCAAAGAAATAAGATAGATTAAATAAATTTACGAAGATTCTAAAAAGGGTTAAAATTTTTACATAAAAAAAAAAACAAAACCTTTGATCTTTCCGCTTAATAATAACAAGGAGCTTTGTTTTTTATTAAGTTTTGGGCATTTTTTAAAATTTTATGTATGTTCATTTGTTAACGAATCTTTGGAAATTTCAGAATAAAGGGCCTGAGAATGGAGTGGCTGAAACTGAAAGACAGAAAGAGTGAAGGATTTTTTTGTTGGGGGAGGGGAGAGAGAAAAAATAAGCTAAACAAACTTAAATTCTTTTCTTAAAAATAAATAGAAGTAAATAGAAGAATCTGGTCAAAGTCTCATAGTCGTGCATCCATGCGAAAAAATGTGTCAATGGAAAAAAAAAGGGGGGGGTATTTTTTTTATTTTTTTATTTAAAGAAAGATAAACGGTTTAAAAAAAAGAAATAAAATAATTTCTCTTGAATCAAACAAACAAAATTATTCATATTAGAAAAAAAATCTTTAAAAAGAAAAGTAAGTAAGAAAATACTGAAAAAGAAAAATTCATAAAATTATTTTCCATAGCACAAGGTAAAAAAATATTCATATTTAAAAAGTGAATATTCATTATTTAAAAAAAAAAATTATGAACCAGTATTTGAGAAATAAAATATATATTTTTTTAATTTAAATCCCATTCTGTGAACTGCAAATTAAATCTTAAAATTTAAATTTAGAAATAAATACACAATAAAAACTAAAAGATCGATGGCGGAAGGGTTTTACTTTTAATCACTGATCATTTAACAAACATAATTAAAAATATTCCTTTTTAAATGAATTTGAATTATTTTTTTAATTATTTTATTTTAAAGGCAACAAAAACAAGTATCAATTACGGTTCAAAACAGTTAGTTAAAGTCACTGGAATTTTCCCTCTTTTTTTTACCCCCTCGTCCTAAAAATTACTTCAAACTTAAATTCGGGAGAGAAAACAAAAACAAATGGATTAAAACAAAAACAGAAAATATAGTTTCCTACATTTTTCTGACCAAAAGGAACACAATTAGAAAACAAAAAAAAATAAAAAATAATTTTAAAAAGGCAGAAAGAGAAATTGGAGGGGGAAAAGTTAGTTTTCGATGCGATTATAAAATTAAGAAAACAGTTAAACTTTAAAGCATCTTTTCACTAAATTAATAAATTAGGTTCTTGCTTAAAAAACGTAATCAAAAAAAAAAAAATTCACAAGAGAAAAAAAAGAAAGAAAATAAGGCGATCGAAGGAAAAAGAAAAATCGTGGAGGGAATAAGATTGGCGGTAAAAATATCATTTCTCCAAGAGATCGATACAGTATTTTTACGAAAAGGTTGCTTTTTATTTTTTTTATTCTATTTTAAACAATTAGACGTTTTATTAAATTTTATACAGCACACAATCAACTTTGTTAATTACTTAAAATACGCTTAATAAAATTGAATTTCGACGATCAAACTTAGTTGTTTTTATTTACCCTATTTTTCAATAAGAGGAAGCAAGAGACTTACTTCTAAATATAGAGACTATAAAAACTATTTAATTAAAACTAGTAAAACTATTTTTAATTAGTAAAATTCCTATTTTCAGCAAATTAATATTTTCAATTGATTTATTAAAAATTAAAGTTTAAAAATTAAAAAAATAACTTTTTTTGTAAAATGTTTCTTTTTTACTTATCGAAGTTTCTCATCATTCACAATCTTTCAAAAAAAAAATATGAAAAAGAAAAGAAAAGTTAAAAATAGATAATTTCCTTCGACATTTAAAAGTAAAACAAAGATTTTTTCCAAGAAATCCGATTCCAAAATTAAAACAATAATCAATTTATAAACAGCTTTTTTTTTCTTTTTTTTTTTAGTTAAACACCCTAAATCTACTAATTTAATGATAGTTGTAAAAGATAACTTAATTGAAAAAATAAATCTCATTTCGTATTTAGATATTTTTCAAAAATGTTTGTAGTGAGTAAAAATTAAACATACTTTTTTTCACTTATTTTTGAATTAACAGTCAAGGTGAAAGCTGAGAATTATTTCTTTATTGAATAATCAAAAAAATAGGATAATCGTCGAAGAAGACATCAGAGGAACACAAAACAATCCTCAATACAAACCTGTTCGGAGCATTTTCCTTTTCTTGATCAGTATTCTTTGATTTGTGGCTTTCTTTTTGATTTACCATCTTTTGATTTTAGCGCCAACCTCAAGCCGCTACTACTGTGCAATGAACTTAAACACGAGCATGCGCACTCTGGCAGGAAGTAGATACAATCTCGTGTAAGAAAAGAATTACGGCTAAGCAAAAGTACGATAGAACATAAGGGAAATAAAACAAAACTTTCCAACAATGAATTAAAAATATTTTTCAAATTCTGAAATGTCTCTTAAAAGCATTCTTATCTCTATTGATCATTCATTCTTATGTAAGATTAATTTATATTGTTACACAGTCTGAAACGTGTTTGGACACATCACTAGTCGCTGTAAAAATGATGAAAAACTAAACTACCTATGAGTACTTCTGTTTATTGTTTGAGTGTAAGTGGTGTCTAACTTAGTATTTAATTTGTAAATTGGTTTTATCGTCTTGTTCAAATAGCTGAACGTTAGCGAATATCACTTGGTTGTTAAATTCTGGATAGGACTTTTGATTTAAAGCAGGATTCACTTATTGATTTTATAATTTTCTTTTATGTTTGCTTTGCTTAACGTAACCGAAATAAAATTACAAAATAAAGTGTGGGCGTGTGTGTATATTAACAAATTTGCACATTAATGTGTGTTGCAAATAAAATTTAAAATATCGTGGTCACTTTAAAAATAGGATTTTTTTAAAATGTTGTATGATTTCTACTGCGTTTTGAGCAGCAAGGCTCACAAAATTTGGAGATTAAGACGATATACTTCAAGCAAGATTATAAAACCGGTTAACTTTTAAGCTCCAGTAGATTTGAAAAGTAGGCAGCAAATGTTCAGTTCAGTCAGTCAGTCAAAAAAAAAAAAAAAAGTTACAATACAACACCAACACCTTGTAAATATAATAATAATACCCAGTAAAACAAATTGTAAAGAACGGTTTACAAAAGGAATAAGGTAAAAAAAAAAAAAAAAAGAAAACTTTTTCTTTACCAACGCGTTTCGTCCTCTGATGGACTTTTTATCAATGGAGATCAAGCGACAAGGCACACCATAGAAATGTCGTGAGAGTTAAAACCAAAACAATTTTATTAATATTTTTTTTAAAAAGTTATACTTTGAAGGTATATAAAATGTGAATGTTAGTTTGTGTGTGATTTGATGTGAGTTGTCGAAGTTCGTGGCAGAGAATCCGTTTGTCTTCAGAGTCTTCATTCTTCAACGTAGAGCGTTGTTTCGATAACAGTAAAATGACAATCTGGTTGTCAAGGCTTCATTGAGAAGTAGGTTTTTTTGCGAACTCTACAGTCACTCAGGATTTCAGATGTTTTTTATTTGGGGGCGGGGAGTAAGCATCTCCCACCCCCGGTGTCGCGTCTTCCACTCCTGTTGGTGGTCGTATTGCAAGGATTTTTATAGCCAAAGGTCGGCTCCTATTTTTACCCGAAAAATTTTGGTGGTCAACACCTTGTTACAACACTAGATATTAAGGGAGTTCAATATTGCGTGGACTTTCGAAAATTAAATCATAAATGCATCCACCGTCCCTGATTGTTATCCAGTTCTTCATATACATGACTTCGCAATCGGGTTACGACGCGGATCACATATATTCTCAAAGATTGATCTAGCGAAAGGAAAGCTTATTTTCAGATCTCGGCAGAGGAAGATATTCGGTGACATCTCCGTTCGGGCAATACGAATTCGTACGAATGTTATTTGGTCTTAGGAACACCGCCCAAACATTTCAAAGACTAATTGACCAAGTCCTGAGAGGATTACAATTTGTATATGCTTATTGACAATATCCTCATTGCCAGCAAAAATATTGAAGAAGACAAAGGCCACTCGCATCAAGTCTTTCAGACGCTATCAATTTGGATTTAAAATCAATTTAGATAAGTATACTTTTGGCATTACTCAGGTTAAATTTTTTGGACACTTCATAGATCAAATAGGATTTCATCCTTACCGGGAAAAGTGGAAGATAAAAATTTCTCTGTACCTACATCCATGTTTATCGGACATAAATTATTATCGTTATTTCATCCCTAATCTACTATTAACAAATCTATCACGGCGATAAGAGCTTTAACTGAACAGGATATCGATTCGGAAAGAAAACCTATTTACTTTTTCTCAGCGAAATTAACCAAGAATCAAAAGACTTAAATTAAACAATTTTTAGACATATACTCGAAGGTAGAAACTTTGTAATATACACGGATCACAATCGTGCCATGAACTGCAGTGCAAATACACCCTAGAGAAGTTTATTAATAATTGGATTTTATCTCTCAGTACACAACAGATATTCGTTATATTAAGGTACAACAAAATATTAAAGCTGATGCACTGTCACGTGCAGATATGACAATAATCACCGATGATATATTAAAATCATAATTTAATTTCTGATGAACAGAAGTCAGACTCCAAACTAACAGAAATATTATCAAACACCTCTTTATGGCTGAAACAATTTCCAGTTCATTTCAGCAATAAAATACTTTATTGTGACACTGCAATAGCCAACACTAAATCATACATCCTCTTACACTGAGGAAAAAATATTCCAACACTTACATAATCTTTCACACCCAAGCAAGCGATCTGCTGTAAAAACCTAAGTGAACGTTTCGTTTGACAAACATAGTATCAGACATTAGAATTTTTTAGCGAATCAGTAAAGTATTTTGTTTAATGGAAATGTGAAATTTAATCTATTAACTTGAAATTAAAACTAAAATAAAATCTTCAAGAAAGATTTTTCATTTTTAAAAATTAATTTTAAACCTTAGGTATGACGAATCTGTGGAGGTGTATTGAGTCCCGAAAAAATAAAAATAAAATATATAAAAAAAAAAATAAATAAATATTGATATATAAAAAAAAAAAATTAAAATTAAAATAAGGTATTTGCGCTTTCCTTTAAAACACCTATCTCTTTCTTTCTTGTTCTCAAAATTTCACTCTATATACTTCTCTCTCCACTAATGAGAAACCAACCCTCAAATAAAAAAAGGGGAAGAAGAAAAAATTGAACCCGGTCACAAAACATAAGTTTGCTGGATCAGAGTTTAGCCATTTGTGACTAAAAACTACCAAAAAACAGTGAGGCTTCACGCATAACTTCCGATATATATATATATATATATATATATATATATATAAAAACCCGAAAAAGAAAGGAAAATAAAATAATTTTGACCAATCAAAAAAAAATGAACACAAAGAGACTTTTGATGCTAGTCGAAACCAAGGTACACGCCAGTAGTCTGGGAGCTTAGTCAAAAGGATTTAAGCTGACAAGACCAGACAACTTTTCGAACCGCAAGAGAAACCGGAATAAGAGAAAGTACAGCCAGAGAAACCAGACCTGCGTGAAGAAGTTAATCGCTCATCTGCTTAAGAGATTTTTTCCGCTATTCTTAGATCCAAAAAAGACAGCAGATTGACGCCGACCTATTCCCAAGATGACTACTATTGCTACTACTACTATAACCAAGTTCAGAATACGAAACTACCCACGACCGAACCGAAACGGACTTTCTCCAGACTGCTACCAAGACTTCGTTGAGGAGTAGGTTTCGCGACTGTTTCTTAGGGTCTACACTCAGGGTTATAAACGAACTTTTGTTACACCGAATAACTAATTTAAATCAAATAAATAAATATATATTATTTATTTTATAACTCTTATAGTCAGTTCGTTTTATTTCCAAAGTTCCGATAAAATAATACTAAGTCTCTCTGGCAAGTCTGCTCACTGATGACCTTCCGACGTGAACACATTTCCACAGAGGTACATAGTTTTATTGTATTTTTTATTTTATGATTCAGAACAGATTTTCGGTAACTAGGCTCCCGTTTTACCAAAAGAAATTGAGGATTTAAATTCTCCACGGAGTTCTGTTTTTAACTAATATAAACATTAAGCTTTACAAAACTTGATTTATCGAAATTTCATAAAGTTAAATAAGTGGGGGAGCAGTAACAAATGTAAAAAGATATATTTTTAGCAAGATTTTCTAAAGAAAAGACATTTCTAAAATAATTTTATTCATTTGAGAATAGATCCTGAAAAACAAAATTTTTAACCAAAATTTCGTACGCTCTAAAATGGATGAAAAATATGACAAAATCCTTTGGTCTTTCCTCTTATTAATAACATAAATATATTGACGATAAAACTATGTTTCTGTTAAGTCTGGGGCATGTTTTTCATCATGGTATGCTCATTTTTAGCGAATCTGTGGAGGTAGCTACTTTTTATATAAATATTATTTTATTCAAATTTAAACTCTCTGTAGAAAAATAAATGCTAACTAGCATCCAAAAGAAAAAACAAAAAACAGTTACTTTTATATATCAAATGTTTTTAAAGCAAAGTTTCTATGGAAGAGTTTGATCCGAGGTGAAAGTTGGTTGGAGTAAAGAAACAAATTAGACACTGGTTTGGAGAAATGGCCAAAGATTTATTTTCATTTACAAGAAATGAAAATGTCTTTGGTAAGTCGTATAGTCTAACGTTCGAATGTACGGTGTACGAGTTGTAAAATGAGAGCGTGAAAAAGGAGTATGCTTAACCCGGCTGACTGCTTGTTGGCTATCGGGTTAGGCTTGTCGCGTTGATAGTAGAATTCGTTCTCTTCCTGTGTCCACAGGAGGTCGTTTTCACAGCCTAATGGTCGGACAGGTAGTCAACCGTGCTCTCGGGTAGCCTCTATGGCTAGCGTGCGTGTGTGAAGTTTCTCTCTCTCTCTCTCTCTCTGGTCTCTCTCTGTCCTGTCCGGCTTCTTTTATAGTCTATATAAGGGAAATGCATGGACGTAGTTGTAGACATCTGTGGCAAGTGAGAGTCGCTTCGATAATGGCCAGCACTCTGGTATATTTGTATTTGTTTTAAAATTTGTTTTGAGTCGACTGCGGCGTGTATGTGACAGCTAGACGAAAATTGCTGTGTAGTTAGAGATATATATTTTCTAATAGTTGCATAAATTTGTCTTTAATTTGTTATATCTATGTGCAAATTGTGTTTTTCTGCTATAAATTTTCCTTCAGTTTGTCAGTGAACTCTAAGAGAAATCCTCTTTAAGACTATAAAATGAAAATGTGACAATTCTAATATCCAATAATTTTTTCTTTTTTTATTACTCTCCGATATTATGTCATTGTATATCTCCACCCACACTTTATGTCTTTACCCTTTCTTTCGCTATCAGATCATTCTTCTTTTCACTTCTAAGTAAAAAAGAAAAGGACAAAAACAGACAATAAAAACACATACATGAAAAATCAGAATCAACTGCTACCAAAGTGTTATATACCATACCTATGAACACTAATGTCCCAATCCTCATAAATATTTTGGACACTATTGTAAGTGGAGTACTATGCTGTCTAAGTAGTCCACTACTAGCAGTGGTTTACCTACTTCACGCCGCTGGCGAGTACTGTATTTTATTGATGTTATAAAGATTACCATTTCATTTCCAACCCCCGTTTTGGTTATTCATCATTCAGTAACCCTTTCTAGGTTACAACACAAAGTATTGGTAAAAGTTTTGGGACCAATCGGCAATGGCGATGGTCTGTCTAATATGTCACCAAACGTTTTATATCCTCGTCCTATTCATGGAATCTTTGCTCCTTCAACTCACAGACATGAACCAAATATATCAATAATAATAATTCTTTCTTTTTTTTATTATTTAAGGGTTGAAATTCTTATTCATTTTTGCTTTATGTTTTGGTATTTCTTTTTCAATTACTATTGCACTTATGCAAATCTTATATAATTATATTAATAACCATTTAAAAATCGTGGGATTGGTTGACGAAAAGCGAAATGAACATGAAACCGAAATCTTACCGATAGCAGCCCAAAACCAATCACTAAATATTCATTATATCCGGAATAACATCTATCAACAAGTGGATTCTGACAAATGCAGACTCTGTGGAAGGGAGGTGGAATATGTCACCCACATAATTAGCGCTTGTGTAATGCTTGCCCAAAAAGAACACAAGCGTCGCCATCATAAAGGGCCTCTCATCAGCAATGGTGCCTGTGTATGAAGTATGGACTTGAATTCAAACTGAAATGGTGCTTCCACAAACCAGAGAAGGTGATAAGAAAAAGATCAAGATCTTATTGGATTTCAACATTTAAACAGACCGCATCTTTGAGACCACCGAATCAGACATCACCGTTGTTTAAAAAAAAATGCATCCTCATCGACGTGGCCGTCCTTGGTGACCATAATATCAAGATCAAAGAAACAGAAACTGAAAATCTTAAAAAGTACACTGAGCTCCGGATTGAGGTTGTCAGAATGTGTAACGTTCAGGCTCTTCTAGGGTGCATATTTGTGTGTGTAGAATAATTTCTACAGGGTGTGTACAAAAATTATATATCCTCCTTACAAATTTAATTTTTTTTTCTTCAATCAAAGAACAAGAAACAATAAACAAATTTGAGAAAAGACAAAATGCAATATTTGGTTATCAAACAACTTTCATTATATTTTTGTAAAAAAAGTTTTTACATAATGGCGTAGATTTTTTAATGAAATCTAGGTTTGTTTAATTAGTGTTGAACTCAATTTATGTGTCTGTTTGACTTTAGTTGATGAGTTCAGATAAGAAATGCAGTTTGGTAGAATGCATGAATGAAGTTTCATAAAGTTAGTTGCAAGAGAAAGTTTTTTTTTCTTTTAGTAAGTTACTGTTCGTTAAAGAAATAAATTTACGTAAAATTGTGTGAAAATTTTTTGTTCAATGAAATTGTCTTCCTTTGATTAATTTTCTGAGACAATGTTCACAAAAGATTAGAAAATGTAAAGTTAATTAACTTTCAGGAATTAAGTTGAAGCTTCTGCGAAATGAATTGGTGAGTGGAGATTTCTTAAAGTTTGTTGAATGTTCACAGAAACGTTAAAACTTGGAGTCACGAAGCTCACGACATTTATTTGTACAAAATGTGGCACAAGACCAAAATGGGGATTAGGGAAAAGGACGGCCTTCTGTCATAACTTTAAATTTAGCTAGCCACAAACACTGACCCAAACATACAAACAATAGTCCTAACACCAAAACAACATATTCTTACCTACCTTTCTTACTACATCCACCATAATACCTCATTGTCTCTATGAAAATCCTAAATAGGTATTGAAATAATGTAGAATTTGAGTTCTACACACTTATTGTCTCAGTTATCATTGTGGCGCTGGGATCTTGTGGTATTCGATAATAAACGAATCAGTGGCTTTTTGGTAGACTTAAACATACCTTTTACTAACAAACAATTGTAACAATAATGTGTGGAATGAACCTAATTTTTCTGTTTTCGTTAGCTTCCTGCTACTCCTCTAGTATCATTATCCTGCTCACGTTTATTTCTCGTTCACGTGAGATACCCGCCATTACAGATCTATACCACCAAATCTAAAGATCTACAATTAAGAAAATCGGAATAAAGCCTAGTATCTCATCGAACCAGAAGTCTGCGTTGCTTGACTATCTTCGAAAGATGCTATCTGTTTGAAGTTGTACGACTTGACGGAAGACTCCCATTATGAATTATCTCCGCCTGAAAACGAAAAACCGCGCGGAGATAAAATAATAACACATATATACGTACTTCACAAAGAGGAAATAATAATCACAGTACAAATAAATGTATACTGTAATTTCTCGAAATATACGCATTTTTTTTTATTGTAAATTACAGGTGATAGTAGAGGTGCGTTAAACAGAAATATTTTTTTCGTTATTGATTTATAATAATAAATACGTTGTTCTAAAATAAGAAAGATATTATCCCAATTTTCATTTTAAATCCAACAATAACAATTGTAACATTTTTTTGTCAATAAAGTTATGTTTATCAGTAACCGCATTTTTTATTTGGCGGAAAAATAAAAAATTTATAAAAAGGCCAATTTCGAAGAAAAGAGGATATGAAGTTGACAATTTATTGAAATTTTAATTTTCATCATCATCATCATCATCATCATCATCACTTTCTATTACAGAATCAACTTCTAAATTGTCATTAAACAAATTATCATTCACAATATTATCTTCGGCCTGTTCAAAATTATCTTCGGCCTCTTCATTCTCTTGCCAAAGGATGTCATCTTTAGAGCCATCCATAGCAGGCGCGAAACAACACTTCTTGAAACCTCTCTTTAACATCCTCACTGACGGAATCCCAAGATTCCTGAATCCATTTTACAATAAGTTCCAACTCTGATTTTTTCCTGTTGTCACCAGCAATAAAACTGGGAACACCAGAAAACATCCAGTCATTCCATTTTTACGCATCTCTTGTTTAAATGGATGATTGCAGACAACATCCTTTACTTGAAGTTGGCCAGTCATTCCCCCTGGTATAATAACAAGATCAGTTCTCGTCTCCTGAAGTATATTTTTCATGCAAGGCATCCTATGGCAACGAAATGTGTGGCGGACTTCATCACATTAATTTAACTTAGATTAAGCAACCAAACTGACGTGAAGAAAAAGAGGATACGCCAAAGACATCATTACACATAAAATTTTTATTTAACAAGGGTGTAAAAGAAAAGCATGCATTGACTAAAACAAGAGTTGTCTACCGTTAACTATTAATTGTTCCAAAGTTCACTGAAAGAAATAAGTTTGTAATAGTTTCTGGTAATAAATGTTTTCAACAGTTTTGCTGTGTAAGAAAAAAGATTATGTGAGTATAGGGAATATTCAGCATGTGAGTGGTGGTGTGAGTGAGAAGATTGGCGCATGGTTTCAACTGTCATGGATTCGTGTGGCAGCTGAAATCTCACTGCTTAACTAAGAATATTTTTTGTTTATATAGGTGATCATCGACTCCGAAACGCTGCGCGGAAACAATCACTCTTCACGTGCAGACAATCCGATTGGTTGGCATTGACCAATGAGCGAGAGAGTTTTGGGGAGACTCACGAAAACTTCTGGGATCCGATTCTCCCAAAAGTGCACGAAATCGATCATAAGAAATTATAGCGATTATAAAATTGTCGCATAGCTGCGATTTATAAATTGTCCATTACACAGTAGTGTTGATTTATTATCCAATAAATACTTGTTGTATAATTTGAATTTGCGTAAGTATATATATATATATATATATATATATATATATATATATATATATATGTGTGTGTGTGTGTGTGTGTGTGTGTGATGATCATCATCATCATTACAAATGCATCAAGAACCAACATAAGTCTACTTCTTGCAAATTCTGTTCTGTGTTTGCACCAAACATTCAGCAGCCAGTCCTTTATGACATTCCCATCCATCCACCCTTTTTCATGAAATTTTACTATCATACCGGCTGGGCACTCTACGTTTTTGGCAGAGTTTTCCGGTGGGGCATCTTTTTACCATCACTATACGAACCAAGCATGACTGTGAACCTATTCTTCTCATTTCCATTTGTTTTTATTGGAACAGACTTCATCCCTTTGAATTCCAGAGTTTGAAAACATGGCACATCAAAAGTCAAGGGTGTTTGGTCAGCATTTCCAATACAGCCTAAAGGATAGTTGTGCGTTTTTCTTAGCTGAATAACAAAACGCGGAAAATTCAAAAAGTTTATTTTTGTAGTCATCAGGCAAACGCTGGGCTACAGATGTTCTTTTCCTTCAAAAAAAAAAAAAAAAAAAGAAAAAAGAAAAAGAAAAAAGAAAACCTCAGTTTGCTGAAGCTTTAAATGTGTTTTCCAGGATACATGGTTCCATAAGTTCTTTTGCCTTCAGCCTTATTCCCACATTACTTGATCATCTTTCTTTCACAAATTCAACTAAGCTTTGTTCCATATCTGGATACTGAACTTTTCTTCCTCTACCTATAGCTTTGGTACTTGATTCAGTGGCGTAGCTAAGGGGTGGGGAGAGGGGGCGGACCGCCCCGGGTGCCCGACAGGAGGGGTGACGCAATGTTACCCCCAACAAAATTTTTCAACCAGGCTAAGGTGCCCAAAATAGTCTGAAAACAGTGGTGGAGACACAGGGTTTCGCAGGCTGGCATATGACCCCCAGAAATAATTTATGACCCCCCAGTTTTGTCCCCCCCCCCGTCAGAAATTTTCTAATAAATTGTTGGGAAAAATAGCAATGTTTTCAGCTTTTGATCTGAACTGATTATTTTGTTGTACTGGATTTTGTCTTGGATCATACATGTAAACAGTAACGTACCGTTCAGTAGAGTAAAGTAGAGGTAGAGCATGTATGAAAATTTAGCTACAGCTAACCATTCAGCATAG
This sequence comes from Acanthosepion pharaonis, assembly GCA_903632075.3. NCBI lineage: Eukaryota > Metazoa > Mollusca > Cephalopoda > Sepiida > Sepiidae > Acanthosepion > Acanthosepion pharaonis. The sequence goes on from CAHIKZ030004683.1 coordinate 370,427, forward strand.
GGTGAATCGGGGTCATTGGGGTGACATTTGAGCGGACCGCCCCGGGTGACGTTTACTCTAGCTACGCCGCTGACTTGATTTACACATTTTAGTTCATTTTTTATTCTTTCTCTATAAAAATATGTTAACCTCATTCAAGTCATATTCTTTATCTGCAGCTCTGTTTCCTATTTTTTGATTCTAATTCTATTACATTTTGTTTAAAATTTGCACTATAACTCGCTCGTTTTGACGACATTTAACGGTAAAATAAAATGTTATATTTATCGAGAAACCGCATGGTAATTTTCAACATTATTTTAGCCGCTTACTTTCGATTTTGATATTAATGTCAAGGTCGACAAAATGTCTTCGTAATTATTTTTTTTCGTTTTTTTTTTTGACAAAATTTATAGATGCGTATTATACATAGGGATAGATATATTTCTTAATTTTTGGATCATTTGTTGGGGTGCGTATCATTTTCGAGAAATTACGGTATATCTTTTTTTTACTGAACTGGTTGGGATCATTAATGGGGAGGTTATGTTTGATGATCAGTAACAAAGCTATTTATATTTGGTTGGCAATTGTTGACTTTTAGTCGTAAGTCACCACACTCTTCCAGGTCCCGTCTGATTTTAGAATTACATTTTGGAGACTTACACCAGCTTTAACCATGGATGAATTTAAGGCTGCAAGTAAAAATGGCTTAATTATCTCTTAGCTTGTCGAGTTGGTGTAAATTTATTTTATGGTCTTTCTTCGTGGAGAATCTTGAACTCACCCAGCAGAAAACATTCTCTACATTACTGTATTAAGGGTATTAATGTATCTACGTCTTTGTGTTCCTCGAAGTACTTGTAGGGAATTAGCACTAGCTGCATTCGTACATATAGGTCATAGAACGTGCGGCGCAGCTGAGGCAGCAGCCGTATGTAAAATGTTAAAACGCAGAAAAGAAACTAATCATTCAGAGGTTTCTCGCTTGTTTTTGGTAACCTAGAAAATTAGTCTGCGTGATCTTATTTGGATTTGGACACTGAAAAACGAAATCTTTTATTGTAAGTGCCAATCATTATTATTAAAGTCTCTTGCTACTGCACGTACCTATGCCGACCATAATCTCATACAACAAGACCAACACACCAGCTCTTTTATTTATTTAGTGTGAGGAATGATTCGTCAATTTTGATAAAACTGTCGGAGTTAACTCCTCCTTAATTTCGTAATTGTTCACTAGGGCACGCTCTCCCTACATTAAAAATACTGGGCGATTTCTTGCCTTGTTCTCTTTTTACTTTGCATTTCAGCGGACATATTTAAAAGATGTGATCTCTCGCAGAGATTTGCGTTGTTGTCCACTTGTGGGAAAACACCATGAAACATACATACACGTACGTTCGAATATTTATCAAAATACAAACTCTTTACTTTCACACACAAACACAAATGATGATGTCTTTGTCCATTTAAATTTTGTTGTTTAATACATATACTTGTTGTATATATATATATCGGTCTTTCTTTACATCTTCGGTTGGACTCAACTTGAGTCCACTATATTCTTGTAGAGGACCTTTTAATATTCTATCAGGAGTTACACACGTGTTCCTAATTTAACAACACATAAACATCCGGTCCGCTACAAAACAATCTGAGTATCGGAACACCATCAATAATAAACAAATGATAATAAACAAATATTTTCTAATAAACAATATTTTATAAAACAATTTAACTGATGATATTGTTGTGGATCTAGGAAGGCTGCGTGAATGCTTAAAGTTGCGCAGCAAATAAAACATGCAACATCCACAAACATCATATTTATTATAAAACCCAGGTTGTGTGTGTGTGTGTGTGTGTGTGTACGTTTATATATTGGATCGGATTTCCTACATTTTTCAACCGATTTCAACAAAACTTCACTTTTCTTTCTGGCAGGTAGTGTTTCTTATTGTCTTGCAAAGTTTTTCTTTATTTTTACATTCAGAATGCTTTTAAAATTCTATTTACAAGACAATTGTTTATAATAAAATTCTATTCAATCGGTAGACTCATAACGATTGAAAACAATGTTTTTGTTTGAGTTTGGGTTTGACCCATTCGTAAAAAAAACAAAAAACAAACAAAAAAAACAAAAAAAACAAAACAAAACAAAAAAAAATAATTAAGACATGCGTGTCCGTCAACCTTAAACAATAAGCTTTGTCAATTTTATTTTTCAGTCTTTATGATGGCCGATACTTGATCTATCTCTTACTGTTACATCCCCAGGCAACGCCGGGATCTACTGCTAGTAAATTATAAAAAAGGGTCAAATGGTAACGATATTCAGTTACGACAAAAAGGACAGCTTTGGAACAACAAATTAATTTTTATATACACAATTTTACAATTTTTTGTTTTGTAATGATGTGTGCGAGAGTATATTTAAGAGAAAAAGTTCTTTACTGCTTCAGAAATGTTCAATGCCTAAAGTAAGTAAAAGTTGTCTGTCTTTTACTATAAAGGTTAAATTCAAATTAGACAAAAGTTTTTCTATGAAAGATATTGAATGGTAAAGGTTTGTCGTTGAAATTTTCCTAATCTTTCATAAAGGAAGTTTGTTCCAAAATGCAGTATAAAAATTAAGTTCTTTTTTTTGATGTCTCTCTGAGATTGTATCTCCTTTGCGTGTGTAAATATCTCTCTGCATGCGAGTAAATTTCTGTGCATATCTCTTGCGTGTAAGAAAACTTGTTCGTCGTTTGTATTTATAGTTTTTTTTTTTAACGACTAAATCGACTCAACGAAATCTTTGCAGATGTTGCCAATAATTCTCAGAAATGCGTGGGCGAGATTGTATTTTCTATTTTTTATCCAATGGGATTTCTTGAAACATTTAAATTAGGGGTGAATTCGAGAAAGATTGTTTTTTAAGTCAGTTGAGCCTACCTTTGCACAAAATTTGATTGTTTTGTTACGGAAATTTCTCGAATCTTATTTTGTATTTAACAACCAATGAAATTCAAGAAAATGTTTGAAATTGAAATAAGGGTTACTAAAATACAATAAAGTAAAGTGCCTTTTTTGTTTGTAAGTGTAGAATGAATGTATTTGCATCATATGGAGTTTATAAGGGACTTGTTGGAATCCGTCCACGCAGATTTTAGTTGCTATCTGAGAGTCGAGATTCCAAACATTTAGCAACACATTTTTTAAATGAATACAAGGTCTTCATTAGAAAATAATTTCACACTGGCTCGCGAAAATCTTTTTCTCGAATTTTCGGGAGTGGTGAAAGGAGTTATTATTGTTATTTTCTAAATGGTCCAAAAATAACACGTGGTAGGTCTACAACTACGCCCGCCAAGTACTGCCTAATCAAAAGTTCTTCATTGAGCATCGTGTGTTCGAAACATTTTTAGCAACACGTGTTCGAAATATTCAGCGGCATGTGCTCGAAACATTGAACACCTGTGTTCGATTTCTGAACGGTTGGGTCAAAACATGTCTAGACTGGATGTTGGTGTCGACTGGAACTTTTTGTGCGTGGGTGATTGTTGTCTGTGTGTAGGCGGTCCGCGTGGTTTTCTATGGGCTACCACTGCTTGTGAGTTGTGATGTTTTCAAAACAAAAATAGTATGAGCAGTGTGTCATCTATTCATTCAAATTTTGCTTTATTAAATTAGGGATCGTGTCTATACAAGTGCTTGTTCTGTCTTAGTATCAAAATCGGATTTTAAATATACGCGACAAAAATATATTTTAAAGTAAAATAAAAAAGTAATTGTATACACCCCCTCCCAAAAAAAAAAAACAAAACAAAAATACCAAAAAAAAAAAAAAAACCAACAAAAAAAAAACATTATATACTATTGTATACAAAAACATTATATCCTGGTAGGGATAAAGATGTAACTAAAACTAATTTTTCAGTATAACTTTCGCTACGATTTTAGTGGATGCGCCTTTGTTGAACAGCTGTTAACCATCGTGTGAATAGGTTGATTATAGTCAATAAGAACGAGTATCCTTGCCAGGTGGATAATGGCCAATGTATAGGTATGTGAATCTCGCATCTGGATTGTTGAATGTGCCCTTCGGTTTTTGTGTGTACCTGTGTATTTTGCATTTTTGGTGTTTTAAACATTCTGTCATTCAGTTTTGGATGTCCGCCTCCATATTTAACCAGAAAAAAAAAAAAAAAAAAAAACGCACAGAAAGCCCGTGCAGAGATTTAAATATATTTTATTCCGGTGTGGGAGTGTGTATGGTCTACCAGTGCCAGTCGGGCAGGCGTAACGAAGACGGAGCTTGACAAACCAAACATCCGATAGCCCGATGCAACCAGGTTTGCCAGATCTTGACTGTCTCAGCCCCCTTCTGGCCAAGCGCGTGGGTTTCTCCGTGGCGCAGATTTGTCCACCAAAACCAAATTCACACGGATGACCTCGTCAAACTCTTTGACCTCGCTTTCTATTACCCTTCAACAAGTCCAGCAGCGATAGTCCCGCGGGCGACGGGGGCAGGTTTGGTTATTTGGAGGATCTTAGTCCTCGCCCACACGTTGGCGACGTGTTCGCGACGGTCGTATCCCTCGTGACCTGCAATGACGCGAGAATGTGACAGCTGGACTCGTGATTGGTCTGGCTTATTCAGGATTCCTGTTGCCTACTCCAAGTGGGGAAGTCCTAAGAAATACTAGTCGTTTAGTCCAGCGGTGCCAAACCATTGAGCTGCGGGCCGGTACCAGGCCGCACTGAAAAAAATAAAGCCTTTTTTTTTTCTTTTTCTTTTTTTTTTTTTCCATTTTAATGACTATCGTGGTCGTTTTTATCTTGTTTTGTTATACGAGTCACCGACAACGTCGCCCACTTTCCCGGTCCGTGGAAAAATGTCTTGCATGAAACCGATCCGTGGCTCAAAAGGTTTGGGGGACTGCTGGTGTAGTTGACATCCGCTCGTATCCACGCATCGGGATAGTCATCCTCTTTACAGATTATGAATATTATGGTCTACAGTTGTTCAACGTAGTATCGCAACAAAATAAATAATAAAAAAAATAAAAATAAAAAACAACAAAAAAAAAAAAAAACAACAAAAAAATAAACAAAACAAAAAAACAAACAAAAAACGTTTTAAATGGAACTGTGAATTATTTGAATTTTAATGATACGTTTATTACTGCTTGCGGAGTCTGATCAGGTTCTCGTTTATTGCGCATGATTTTTGTAATTGCATTGATGCGTGGCAGTTCATTAGCGTGTCTAGTAAGCTCTTGCATGCGGTGAATCTATTCTCTAGAGGCATGAAAACCGTTAAGTTACGTTATTTAACTCACAGCACCATTCGCCATCTCAGGACTTTACATCTGGCGGTAGGTGCAGAAACCATATCCAGGGCTATTTAATTAATACCACCAATTTTTACTTAATTGATATTCATCAATTGACAATAATTATTGTAATCATATCTATAATATAAAAAAAAAACTGCTAATATTAAATAGAAACACTTTCAAAATATTATTACACAGTCTTGTATAAGTTTAATTAGGTGTAACAGAAAGGAATTTCTAGCCAATTGTAACGACATTCAGTTGAATAAAATTAAGTAAATTCAACAAATAATGGATTTTATATTTATATACAGTGTAAAATAGTTAAAAATAACAGAAATATATATTTATGTGATTAACTGTAAGTAGCGTGTGTGTGATGCCCATCGTTGTTCGGTTGAGATTAAAAAGTTAGTTTGCCTGACTAAGAGATTTCCTTGGTAGGGCAAACGATATACATCACTACGACATCTTGTGTGCGTGCGTAAATAGAGAGAGAGAGAGAGAGAGAGAGAGAGAGAGAGAGAGAGAGAGAGAGAGAGAGAGAGAGAGAGAGAGAGAGAGAGAGAGAGAGAGAGAGAGAGAGACCATGTCCTTTCCTTTTATACCGCATTATACAACGTCATCTAGTAGGCATTGGGAGAAGTTCTTTCACAGAAATAAGGGGGAAATTATGCTAGTCTTTTTAAGTGAGTCTGTGAGCCTAGAATTCCACAGTGGTGATACGAGTCTTGAAGACCAAGATGGTAGAGGATGTACACCTGCAATTGATAATCAACATCTGAAAACACCAGTGGAACAAAATCCAGGTCAGAGGAAAGAAAAAATGGTTGTCAGCATTTTAACAATATCGGTTCACCTCAAGTCTAAAATTTATGTAATAAAAAAGAAATGTAAAATTATATAAAAATAATTAAATGATAAAAAAAACAAAACAAAAAAAAAACAACAACAACAATAACAAAAAACAGTACTATAGAATAGGTTTGTTTATTACACTTTCTTTGAGGGTAATGATTTAAAAACATTTATTAAAAGAAAAAGGTTACTAACATGTATTCAATAATAAAACCTGCTATAATGAAGCCATACAGTTGGTAAAAAATGGTTTGAATAAAATTTGATGTGTAAAACTTTGTATATGTGAAGCTCAAATTGATCTTTATTCACTTGTAATTATCATTATCACTACCATATTTTCCATTTCATTGGAATTATTATTTTTACTCTCTTTTTCATATACACAGAAGGGCCTACAGTATGCAGATGGTTTCATTATAATTCTCAAATACAACAAAGGAAGGGTAACTGCTACTTACCCTGTGAATGATTTCCTGCCTTAAACTATGGGGTGGTTTATCAAATATGATGTGGATTATGAGTTTATCAAATATGATGTGGATTATGAGTTTATCAAATATGATGTGGCTTAAATATAAAAAGAAACAACCTAAAATTAATAAAATGTTATCAAATTTTGGAACAAACATACTTAACGTATTTTATCAATATAGCAAATACATGTGACTGTTTGAAATTGATTGAAACACTTATCTGATGCTGCAGTGTTTTCTTCCATTAGCCGCTCGTCCTTGCATTGTTCAGATTTACCTGTGGCCAGCATTGCCTGTTCTTGGAGTAGGCTAAAACACGTCTGTTCCATTCATGGTTATCTGGTCCTCTCTGCTTTGGTGTCTAAATTCCATTTGGCAACTAATTTTGGCTCTTACTCATTATTATCAGATAAATGGACTCATCTTTCTATCAGCAGGTGTTATTTACCAAAGGTAGATAACATTATAAACTAAAAAACGACTAAGCTTACCTTAGCAGAAACAGAAACGACCTAAAATCAATAAAATGTTATCAAATTTCAGAACAAACATAATTAACATATTTTATTAAAAAAAACAAAGCAAATCAAAATGATAACCCATTCCATAAGTGAAGACACAAAGAAATATTTTAAAATGATGAAATCGACATAGCACAACCGCCAACCCCAAAAACAAAACAAAAAAAAAAAAAAAAAAAAAAAAAGATAATGGCTTATTAAAGTTGAGTATGCAGACATTGGATAATTTATGTATCAGAAACCAAGAAAATGTCCCGGAACATAGAAGAAAAAAAAAAGAAGTTCTGTACTTTTTCAGGACTTTCGACGAAAATAATTCACATTGATATACGTTAAAATTTCATTGTATTATTAATACTTTTAGAATTTAATCATTTTGATGAATTTAAAAAATTACAGTTTTAACTTTTAAGTAAATTTTAAAAAAATCATTATTTTCAGTTTTTAAGATCCTTTTTTGTACATTATGTAAATTAGTCACGAAAAACATACAACGATTTTTAATGTTATTACCTTTCTGATCTTCCGTACTTGAGAGAAGCTCATATTTTGACACTTGAAGCTCCAAGGGCAGGCGTTTATAGGACTACAATTGCATCGTTTCAGGTAACTAGCGTATTTTTTTATTTTTACTGTTAAATTTTCAACAGCTTTTTGATGACGTTTCAGTTTTTATTTCGGTTTATTTATTTCTAATTTCATATTTACCGATTATTTTACTTTTTCTTTTCAATAACAAACAAAAAAGAGAGAATGTGTTAAATGCCGACCATGCGGTCTTATTATTAACATTTTTTTTTACGTGTCTGTTTCTTTATTTTTGAAGAGTCGATATTATGAGATTTTCTAATATTTCAAAGACTAGTCGTCACATTGATTAATTTTTTTTATTTCTTACCTTTTCCATGGTGTAAATAATAAAAATAAAATTGAATATTGAACAAGAAAGCAATCCTGGAAAGAAGGACATTACCGAAGGTCGATTTTTCGTTCAAAGAGAAATAAATCATTCTCTTCACCCAAAATATTTTTGGTTTAGTTTCCTCATGTTTACAAATTAATATTTTTTTCTTTTAAAGAATAGGAGTAAGTCTTACATAATTTAATTTTTAATGACCTAATCTTTGATGTTAATGCTGTTCTAGAAACAAAATTTGTTTCGCTTCTTTAACGTTTTCTTAAATAAATAATATTTCAGCGTAAATTAAAAAAAAAAATAGTAAGTTTTGGTTGTAGAAAGTCATAAAAATAAGTAATATATTTATAATAATTTATAATATAAATTTTATATGGAACAAAGTATAAAAGTCATAATTTAATCAATGAAATTGAAATCAAATAAGTTATATAACTTAAACTAAAAGTGATAATAAATTAAAAATGGTATCCTTATTTTAAATTCAAGTATTATTTTATTAATGATTAAGTATTTTCATTTAAAATACTTAATCATTAATAAAAAAAAATATTTTCATTTAAAATTTTTAAATGAAAATATTATATTTTTTCCTACCTAGAAACCAAAAACTTTCGCTAAAGCGAACATCATGCCTTTGTATTTTCGTGACTTCCAGTGATCTTTTCTTTCACTCATGAATTGTAAGAAAACTACGAAATAAACAAATAACGGATTATTAATAAAAGTAAATGATAGAATTATTGTTAAAAGTTAAATAATAAAAATTGTTAATCCTTCTGATGTTCGAAATGCTGATATTGTTCACATTTTTTTTTTTAATTCTAAAAGAAATGTGAACAATTTCAGTATTTCTAACCATGTGTATGAAAATTTAAAATATGTCTAAGTAGTAAAGAAAGACTAAAGTTACAACAAATGAATGAAAATTCAAAATCATTTGGAAAAGAATATGAATTTTTTTTTCCGAATTGGTAAACGATGTTTTTTTTTTTTTTTTTAAATGGAATTAAAATAAGGGAAGATTTATTTAATTTAAAAAAAAAAAACTCGTAGAAAATACGCTCTCTCGTGTACACGTAACAACCTCGTGTTTTGAAAGTATTTACTTAGAGCAGACTAGATGCTACCCAAGTGTTCAGGCTCCTAATTACCAATAGGGAACCAGAAAACTGTCAACCCTGTGCCACAGTAAGAAGTCGTAGCCACCATCCAGATATATCACAAAAAAAAAAAAAAAATTACTGACAACCGCCCTTATTAATGATTCATAAGAAGGAAATTGAAAACCCCATTCTAAACCAGGAAGAAGGGATAAACCTCTACTCCTGTTCAGTAGAAGGGGAAAAGAGTATGGACTGGTTGAGAGTTAGAACTATTAAAAACAAAAACACCAAAATTGTCTCAGTTTTTTTGGTTTAGTAAGATGAAATATTCATGAGTGGAATAAAATAAGGTAGAGAATTCGAAGTATTCCTGTCGTATGAGTGTGAGATGCTTGTGACCAAATCAAGGAAATCAGCATTTCAAGTTAAGTATCTTTCCAGATAGCTTATTTTCGAAATGCCTAATGTCCAACATGCTAGTAGGATATGGGCATTGGTTAATTTCTTCTTAAAATCAAATATACATCAAACCATTACTTGGAGTTTTGGCACTGTAGTTCTTTTCCACTGCCTTGGTATCCACACTGGTGCTTTAATAGTCTACCAGTCCTGGGTATGATGATAAACTACATTTGGCAGCAAGGCCTCTGATTGGGTGATTGGTGGTTTTGAGGAGTGTGGAACCACCTGTTAATTGCTGTTGTTCTAAGGTTCACCCTAACCTAGGTTGGTAGCAACTGCTAGGGTCCCAGCTATGGGTAAATAGTGACCCCTACCCCCAACAAAAAATGCTATAAAAGTATAAAAATACCAACAATACATATAGTAAAATGATTAACAATACATTTTATCTGTAGTTGAAGGCATACAATTCCATTCAAAATATATTTAGTTGAAGCCATAAAATTATGTTCAAAATATTTAGATTTTGGCGTAGAAGTTGATATGGTGTTAAACAAAATCAGCCAACCAACATGAATATATAATATCCTACAATTTCTTAAAAAAAAATCAAACTGTATTACAAAATATAACTTTAACAAAGCTACAACATAAAACATACATATCACTACCTCTAGTCATCATGCCCATACAAACATGTATATGCACAAAATCTAAGTATCATCTACCATGTAGTCATTTGTGAAAGTAGAATAACACCATATTTTTATTACTTCAAAGCTCTCAAGAAAACTAAATTTCAGCATTAAATCAACTATAAGAGTTAATATGCTGTTAGACAATCAAATCAATCAATCACTCAATAGTCTATCTGAGAAGAGAGATGTGGCCAGACCATCTATATTTGCCCGTTTTGATCTTGATTATTATTATTATTATTATTATTATTATTATTATTGTTGCTATGTTCAGTGGCATTGGGTGGGTTTTAAGTGCCTAGGAAAATTTAAACTATTACGTTTCCTCCTTGGCCATGAGCTGTTATAAATTCCAGTTTCATACATATTTTCCCAACCTAATTAATTTTTTGTGTCCCTAAAAATTTAGCACATGGGGCAATTGTCCCTTTGAACTTGCCTATGCTATGCCATTGATTTTTGTGTGTGTGTGTAACTCCTATCTTAGATAGGGAGTTAGATACTGCAGCATTAATATATAGCTTGATTATTCTTAAGTAATGCCTTGATCTGCATATTATCAATCTAAACTGGTCTATCCAACTGTGGCATATCCCTCAGCAAAAAATCTCTCCTACAAAACTTTACAAATTAATTTGTACATTTTTAATTCTTTACAGTACCTTTCTTCATAAACACCACAAATCTTTTTTGTTCTTGAGTTTCATTATTATTATTTTTATTATGTTTTTTAATAAAAATGCTTCAGTCAGTTATGTGCCATGCATGATACACGTGTAGACAATCATGTATCTTTTGATACATGACTGACAAGGCAGATTTTTTACCTGCAGTAGGTTGCCATTTCTTTGTGTGGTAGACCAGTTTCCCTCCAAGACTACAGAACACGGTCTGTTCTGCTATTTACCCATATCTGGGGGGAGAAGAAGAGGATTCATACCTTTCCCAAGGATATTTGCACATAAGTGAATGTAATGTATTCGACTGGAATTTGAACTCGGCTCAAAAAAATGCACATTGAATTAACAGCTGTTATACTCAAAAGCAATCTATTTCTTTTTTAACAAAGTTACCTGAAAAGTAAATACTCTTAACAAAAGAGATTTTTTTTTTGTCAACCCAACACAAATATAAATTATCAAAGTTTATATTTAAATCTTTTCTTCATTTTATAATTCACCTCTTTGAAGGTTGACAATGAGTGTGACAGCTTTTAACTATAATTACTGCTTGGACAGGTAAAATAACCGTGTCTTGTCCAAGTGTTTAATTACCTAATTTTTCCAACAACTCTCATGACCTTCCAGCAATGATATATTTTATATCAGTCATGGGCAAACTGGGGTTCATGAGCCACACATGGCCTGATTGGCTTTCAGAATGACATGCCTAATTTCATGAGGAAAATAACATTTGTTAAAGTGTTCTTTGTTTCGTTTCATTCTCACTTGTTCACTCACACACTCTCATGTATAGCCACATACATAAACAATAAGTAAGTACAATGTTTCTTGAATTTTGTAATTTTTTGTTGAAGGTAACATTATCGGCATTTTAAGCTGTTGGTGATTTTTGCTAAGGAAGATCATACATCTTATACTTCAGAAAGAGGAAACCTCAATGATAATTATTTTTCTCAAGAGAATAAATATAATTCTTCTTTCACAAATATTTTTCTATTGTCAAATGAATAAATTAGAAACAATGCACATTCAGTAATGTGTGTTAATCACTCTGTCATCAGTGATAATTTTATACCAAGACAACAGTTTCTTTAATTGTAGAAGGAATCTTTTCTCCAAAGAAAAACAAAATCAACTTTTATGGCAAATGTTTATGCACATGTTCTGTTGTTGGGGAAAATGGTTGCTGTAACTTAATGAAAAATTACCTTGATATTTTTTTTTTTTTTAAAGTGTGGTCCACCTCTATGGTGTACTGTACCTCATGTGGCCCATTGTTTGAAAAAGGTTGCCCATATCTGTCTCATATCACAGTTGTCACAAATTTAATTTTTTTTTTTTTTTCATATTGAATAGACTTCTGGAAAATTTTTAAATTCAAAATGATTTGATGATGGGATGATGAAAACGAGGCTCAGCTGCTGCTAGTTTAGTGTTTGAATGAAAATTTCTGATTGGTTAGTTGAGTGGTTCATTGATGAAAGGGCGCTGCCGATTGGTTGGTGTGTATTTATGATAATATCAAAATGATTGAATAGTTGATGAATACGAGGCTAAGTTATTATTAGAATGAATGCTCAGTGGGAACCTGACATCTCTTGAGAGATAAAGGAGTGCATATGAGACAGGCAGGCTGGCAGGGAAGTCACCATTTGTAAAGCCAATGTCAATGATTTAAAACCAAAATATGCTCCTTCTGAGAAATTCCTAAGTTCTTGCAGCTGAGAACCTCAAATGTAGATTCTGGTATCTCGAGCAGAATTCTACATTCTTTTGACTGACCATCATTATATTAAAAATAAAATTTATTTTGTAATTATGTAAATTAATGTAAAGACTGGCAGTTTAGACAGACTTAATAGTTAACAGCATGAAAAATGGAATCACTGATCAAAGTTCAATTTCTGAACTTTGGGGAAGGTATATCTTTTGTCCATCTCCAAGCTGTGCTTTAAATAGCAGGGTATATTTGTCTCTCTATCCTTGGTTAGAAACCAGTCTATGAGAAGAACTACTCATTTAAAACCTTGGAGAAGGCAATGGAAAACCTCAATTCTCTTTCCAATCATAAAATTATCATAGCAAAATTAATTTTATAGACATTAAAAAAACTGTGATGAGTCTTGACTATTGTAGTCTTTTCCTCCAAGAACAATCATGTACAGTTTAAAATATTAAAAGAAAAAAATAGTGGAGTGCTTGTCTTGAAGAGATTGTCGTTGGTAGTACACGTTTTTGTAAAGAAATGAATAGCAAATGAAGGTTTTGGTAATTTTTTTATTTATTGGATGCCCAGCTATGCCAAACTAAAATCAGTAAGTAATTGGGTGATGTTTTAATAAATATGATCTATAGCCACAGTTACCTGCATATAACAAATACCTATAGCAAACCAAGATTTGATAGTTGGTAGGTTTATATTGAACTCTTTTCTGTATATGAGCAGGTACCAAAAATTCTCTATCTGACAAAAGAGAGGCTCACTAAAGGAAAAGAAATATTTTGGTTAGATTTTGGGAAGTGGATCAAGATGAGAACTTTTCAGAACCCTCTCATAATCAACTGTTTGAATAAAGTAAACATTTTTTTTGCAATTTTTTTATGTCAGACCAAATTGATCACCAATTTCTTTAAATTTATTGGTTATTACAACTTTTATCAAAACCTATTTGGAGAGAGCTTAAAATGTCATCAGTATTGCCAGTGATGCTTCTGTGTTTGGCATGACCTTAGTAGCTTGAAAAGTAATATGAACAGATGCAAATGTAATTAAGTTAAATACCATTATTGAATGACTTAATCTCTAACAGTTCATTTGCTCAGTATAAAGTGTTTTTTTTTTATGCAAATGGAACTTAGTTATTTCTAAATGTCTTAACACAAAAAATTTGTTTTAGCAATCACAACAGATGATAATCCAAATGTGCTAGATTTTCGTGAGCATGGAGGTTGAGGTAAAACTTTATTGATAATAACATTTCCTTCTGCATTTTAAATCTAGTGTCAGATGGTTTTGTCATTTGTATTTAAAAGACTCTAAAAATACACTGCCTAATGATTTTTGAACAAGCGAATAGTGGATATAGCTGCTGGTTAAAAGTATTGCAGTGATCTTCATTTCCTGAATCGGTTGTTTTTGTTTAACGGCATATCAACCTCGATGGGTTAGTGTCAAAATTTGAATATTGTGTATGCAATTTTATTTTATTTTTGGGAAATAATAATGATTTAGTGATACAGATCCTACTAATTAACCTATAGCTGGGGGGAGGAAGAGGTGGACTCATACTTTTCCCATGGTTATTTGTAAGTCAATATAATGAATCCAACTGGAATTAGAACTTGGCTCTACGATTTAACAATTCTGAGCCATTATTCGTTACACCACCCACAAATCCCAAGCGGTCACCCATTTAGGTACTGACCAGGTTTGACTTTGCTTAACTTTGGTGATTGTATGGAAACCAGTGTTTCAATGTGTTGTGGTCATAAGCCTTCTGAATCAGTTAGCAAAGTTCATATATTCTGGTTCACTAGGAGCAAACAAATGGCATCACAGGTACAATAATGATGATGATAAATATTGTTAAAAATAATATCAATTGTTTCATTAAAAGGGATATTAATAAATAGATTTTCAACATCTAATGATGCTTATTTCATTTTATGGTCTATGAGAGTGAAGAATTTGTAAGAATTCAGCAGTGGAATTAATACTGTATATTGTAGGAAAACCTGGTAGAATTAATTGGCTTAATGTTTTAGCAAATTGGTATATATATGTGGTGGCTTGTGATATAATAGATTTGAGTAGGTTACTGTGTTTATGAATTTTACCATTTCCATATATATATATATATATATATATATATATATATATATATATTTAGAAAATTTATAACATAAACATGCTATAAAATCACTAGCCAGGTGTGGGGTGATATTTGCCTGCAGCATTTTGAAGTTTGAGAGATCCTATTTCTTCATTATTCAAACATATAAGATTATTTACATTTTTTTTTAATTGAGAGGTAATGTTTATCTCAAATTTTTTTATTTCTATTTTTGAATTGAGTCATGTCCTTGAGGATAGTCTCATTTATCTTCTGTTAGTAATATTTCTTGTCAAGTATATTGATGGATCTTAACTATAATGGATACACTAAACTGGGGAAGTTTTACAGATAATTTATGGACACATATATATGTGTGTGTGTGTGTGTGTGAGAGATAGAAAATTATTTCACATAAGAGTGCTCAACTATAAAGAGTGAAGTATAAATATAAAGTAGCTCACATCTATTATGCACTACTTTATATTTTGCTAATATGACTTAATTTCTAAATATAGAAATAAATAAATAAAAATGAATACCAAGGTCAAAATTTTTCCATAATAAAAATCAACAGGCCAACAAAGCCAATCAATCAGAAAGCTTTTACAACCAACGATGTGCCAGGACATTTACACTTGAACTCTAGACACTTCATCTTATCATTCTGAGTTATATGATATATAAAGATTTATTTTGCTGTTATCAACACTGTGCATTTTCTTTTAATCATGACACAAGGCCAATATACACCAAAATTAATTATACTGGTATATGGTGGGAATGGATGTTGTCGTAAAATAAACAACTCATCCATAAGAGATCACCTTCTAAACACTATTTTATATATATATGAAATTGTGAGACAAAATGGAAAAAATTTAATTCTAACATTTTTCATCCATATAGACTATACAGGATTGGGTTTGTTGATATTGTTTTCACTACACATGCGCATGAACAAGAAATGCTGGTAGTTTCAAAAAGAATATACATGAATTTGGATAGATTGCAAAAAATTATTTTAAAAAACTTTGAAATTGTCAACATAGATCTTGTTCATGCTCATGTATAATCGCAACAACGTCAACAAACCCACTCTGATGAAGTCGTACAGATGAAACATGTCACAAATAAATTTTTTCTATTTTGTCTTACAATTTTATATATAATGGGGTTTAGAAGGTTTTTTATATATATATATATATATATATATATATATATATATATATATATATATATGCTTTTATCCATTGGGCCATGTGTTCCAGCACATGGCCTAGTGGATAAAAAGTGGTTGAGTAATACAAAAAGTGACTTGACCCAAAGAGTTGTGAATTCATTACCTGGCCATAGCAGAGGGAACAAAAAACTTGGAGAATTGAGTTACTGAAGGGAATTAACTGATACTGAGATATCCAAAAAAGGCATGGCACATGGAATTAAAACAATCTACTCCCTTGGTTTGAAATTCCAATGTATATCACCTGAAGAAGGTTGGAGAGCGTACAACGGCTGAAACGTGAATATAGCAATAAAGATGAAGACAACAGTTCAAATGATGTAAATAGTTACAATACTTCATCTTAGGAATATAGACAGTTTTAAGGTATGCTATATTTATGGGTTAAAGTGCTCAATATCAGGGATAGAGTGTATGTAATGGACAGTGAGGTAAACACCCAGTGGTGGCAGACTGTTAAATGCAAAGTTGTTGATAACATGTACACATTCCTCCTGGGTGATGGCTTGAATCTTCTCAGTGATGACAGCCTTCAATGCAGTAGATGTTGTCCTTGAGCAACCCCTAGAGAAAGAAATCTGGTGTGGGGTTAGGTCAGGTGAGTGAGATGGCCTTTTCTACTTCAGCTTTGAGGCTAATGAGATGCTTCCCAAACTTTTCACGGAGCCATACCATGGTAACATTAGCAGTGTGAGGAGGAGCACTATCCTGCTGGAACCACTGCTTCTCATCAAGGTCTTCACACTCCTCAGGCTCTCCCCATTTGAGATGCCACTGCTTTGTTTCAACAATTGTGAAACACCCTGTGTGTGTGTGTACACACACACATATATATAATTATTTTTTTTTTTTGTATAGATATTAATTGATTAATAAATATGTTTCTTTCTTTTCAGTCTGGTCGGTATTAAATAAATCTTGTTTTATTAAGGGTTTCCTCTGATGTCACTGACTGTGTAAAAGCTTGCTGCTTTACACAATACTCAAGTGGTGAGGAAATGAGGAATGTTGCCCTAAAACTAATCTTTCTGTTACAGCTACATATATAAACTTGAATTGTTTAAGTGCTTCATAAGTAAAAGGAGGGTTTTTAATTGTTTTATTACCTCTGATGTAGGAATTGTAATTATTTCTCTTTTCCCTTTTGCAATATACTTAGCTCATTATTGCATGTACACTCAGTTAATTGTTGTACATTTCTTTTTGTAAAGCTTATAATTATATTTAGATGTTAAGAAAATATTTAAATTGACCAGTTAAATACTTGTTTTTCTCCTTGTCATAGTTAAATGTGTTATTCTTTTATTGGATAGTAACTAGTTAGAATGGTGAGATCCATCTTCTTCATCTGTAGTGTATTCCCCAGTTCCAACAATCAAGATATAAAACAAAATTGTCACAAACCTGAATGAATATAAATCTGAATCATTCTGATAAAAGGGAATGCTCGGTTGAACTGGATTAACTTCTAAGACAACTATAGGAACCATTTAATGACTGAATAATGATCTCATAATAATTGTGCTTGACTCTCCCTTCGTTAGTTTGCATGACAGTTATGTCCTGCCAATACCTAAAAAAATAATGAACTACTACATTTTTCATTGTGTAGAAAGAGGAGAAAAGACACTACTTGGTTTTAGTGAAAACTCAAATAGAAGATAGAAATGTCACAATATAAGCCAACAAAAAAAATACTGGATTGTCATGTGATATCCATCCTCTTATATAGCAGTGAATGCTGGACAATCTCCCCCATGGACGAGGAAAAAAAACTGGAGGTAGCAGGAATGTGGTTCTACAGAAGGATAAGTAGAATTTCATGGATTGAGTGTCACCCTGTCAGCTGAGGCTTCAGAATACATTGACTGTATCTCTGCAGAGAGGTAAACCTGCCCAATGAGGCCACTTGTTGGTGGTGGGTGGCAACCTGTGAAGACTGGGGATGGGATCCTCAAGAGGAGGGATGGTTTAACTCCAGAATCTCAACATATCACTTCGGCCTTTACCTGGGCTAGACAGGCAGTTGGAGAGGCCTAATCTGATCAACTGGCTGGTCACACCAAGCCCCGATTCAGATTTTTACAAATTCTGGAAAAAGAAGGTGGTGGCTGTAGGGTCAATTATGCTAAGAAGGGTCGGTTGTTTCAAACTAGGCCTGAGGAAAAAGTTAACTTGGGAACTAAGGCTTAGGAAGTTAAACAATTATTGCCTCATCATGGTGTTAGTATACTGACTGTGCAGCACTGATCTTCCAAGGTGAATGGGTTTCCCCCTTGGCATTTCCACTTATAGGGCTCTGTAGTGGATGGGGAGCACAGTCAGCGAAACATAATTTCATTATATGGATAGAGAAAGAAAAACCCAAGCTAAAAGACTCTACATGGAGCCAGATTCTGATCAAGTGCAGGCTGAGGTACCCTTTCCTAGATTCATAATACTGGAATCTAGAGAGGAGGTCCCACTAACTAAATTATCACCATTCCTCAATACAGAGGGTTATATCCTCAATGGTTAATCCTAAGTTGGTAAAAAACTTAAAAAATGAAATCATCCTGAAAGAAATACAAAATGAAAATATGTGAGCATGCTGTTAAGGATGAAAAAAATCTATAACATTAATTTAGTTCATAATGGAGATCTGTTGCTTTGTACCATAGAAGAGATTAAAGCTGAATTAAAAAAAAATGTTACTGATGTCAAAAGGATAAGAATTAGAAAACAAAACCATAAATACAAACACATATATTAAGTTTCAATACTCTGACATCACCATCTGAAATTAAAATTGGATATTTAATAGCCAAAGTAGATAAATATATTCTAAATCTAAGAAGATGTCACAAATGTCAAAGATATGGCCATCTAAAGGAGTATTGTACAAGAAAACAAACCTGTGCAAGATGTGGAGAAATAGAACCAAATCACGATGAAACAAATGGAACAAGCACCCTACAATAGAACTGTAGAGATGTTAAACCAAACTATGAGGAAATCAAACAACTCCTTACAGATTACAATCAAAATATAGTCTGCTTACAGGAGACCTTTCTCAAAGGAACTGATAATATCTCCTTTAAATGATATGAAACTTACCACAAGATAAATCTATCAACAATAGAGAATAGACTAAGTGGGGGTATTTCAATATTAGTTAAAAAATCAATACCTCATGAAAAAATGCAATTAAATACAAATCTACAGACCATGGTAGTAAAAGCTTTGATTCATTGAACAATAAATATATGTTCAATTTATATCCCTCCAAAACACAGACTGAATAAGACTGAAATAGAAAGCCTAATTGGCCAACTTCCCACTCCCTTTCTATTAATGGGAGATTTTAATGCACACAGCAAAATGCAGGGCTGTAGGAATCCCAATCAAACTGGTGAAATTATAGAATATCTACTAGAATCATCTGATCTATTTATCCTTAATAACCAAATGTACACATACCTACAACATCTGCCATTGAACTAACCATATACCCCCATCAATTTCTATGGAATTTGAATGGAAGGATCATGATGACCAATGCAGTAGTAATCATTCACCTATTTTCTTAAATATAAGCAAGCCTATGGCAGAAGAAAGGAATCCAAAATGGCAGCTATACAAAGCAAACTGGCTAAAATTTAATGAACTCTGCTCACCCCAAATCAACATCGAAATTCTCAATGAACCAGAAGTCTCCTTTACAAATATACTAACACAAATAACAAAACAAACAGTACCCAAATCTTTCTTTAAACCACATACCAAATCAAAATCCTGGTTCACAGAAGAATGCAGAGAAGCACTTAAAACCAGGAGAAAAAAAAAACGATATTCTTACACAACCCAACCACAATCAAACTACAAGCAAGAACACCGTATAATTAAAAAATCCAAAAGAGGAACTTGGAAAAACTACATCTCCAAATTAAACAACAAAACTGTAATAAACAAAACGTGGGAAATAAGGAAAGTCAGTGGAAAGACATCACAAACTGCAACAGTCCACTAACCAAAGCAAATGGAGACAAATGCACTAGAAAAAAAAAAGAAATAGCTAACTTAATAGCAACAGAATTTCAAAGAAATTCCTCAACAAATCACTACATCCCAAATTTCAGAAATATAAAAATGTTATGAAACAAGAAAAACAATAAAGAATACAATATTCTCTTTACTATGACAGAACTAAGAGACTCCATAAACAAAAGTAAAAAAAACTGAAAATAGTCTCAATGAAATCCACTACCAATTTTTAAAACACATGCCAGAAAAGTCTTTTTAATACTTGAAACGTTTTAAAACATTCCTGAATAAAAATCCAGTTTCAGCATTAAATGATCCACAGGGGTTTTGATGTGCTGGTAAAACAAACAGTCATGGATGGAGTGAATAAGTAACAAGTAAGTTTTGAAGAAAAGGGCAATAGAAAGAACACTTTTAAAGTCGGGAAAATATGACTGAAATTCCTTGGACATGTAATGAAGAAGGAAGGCTTTGAAAATTTAACTGTCATGGGGCATATTGAAGGCAAATAAGATAGGGAAAGTCAATGAGCCACTTACCTGATGAGTTTATGTGAATGGATGATGGAATGGGGGAAGTACTGGAGCCTTATCAGAGGGAGAAAAACTGTGAAGGGACACACAATGTGGAAAGTTGTGGAGAGCCATAATTGCCAATATCCTGAAGGGATGTAGCACATAGAAGATTTTCACTATTATTATTTTATTACTAGAAACAAGGAAGAGTACCAAAATGGCAGTGTGTGCTGGACAATCTCCTTAAAGATGAAGAGACTTGAAGCAACAGAAATTTGGTACTACAGAAAGATACTGAGAATACCAAACATGTTAGCAACAACAAAGTTTTAGAGAAAATAGAAACAAAAAGGAAACATAGTTAACATCAGGAAGAGACAATTGTGGTTTCTAAGACATAATAAAGAAAGAGGGCTTGGAAAATCTGATACTCAATGGACAGATTGAAAGCAAAAGGGACAGAGGAGAACAATGCATATCATGCTTAGTGAATGGATGACATAACAGGGTTTATGAGAAGTTAGACAAAATTTATTAATAGTTACAAAGGACAGGAAATTGTGGAGTGCCATGATTGCCTACATCTTAAGGGGCCACGGCACATAAAGATGAACTCTTCATTCATTTGAGCAAACATCACAAACCCTGCAGTGAAGAAATAGTTTCTGACAAAACTTGAACACCCCCTTCCTCTCTGATTCTATATGCTATCTTTGTTTAGCTATCTAGTAATAGTAAAAGTTATTTTTAAAACTACTAGAATTTTTTTTTTTTTTTTTGCAAAACATTGCCATATGTTGAAATCATCACAGTATTTAGTATTGTTGAAGTTATCATTAACATTTTTTGTCAAGATTTACAAACTCTATGTTTCATTCGATTTTGCAAGCTAATCGATGAAATTTGAATAAGCTGACTTGTTTGGAAAAATACTTTGACAATAACCCTACTTTGTAGTTTAATAATTTCTTTAATTTTATAGAACTTCATGGCAAACAATATTTCTTAAGAAAATTAATTTTTTCCCTTTTCCTTTTTTATATTAATTTCTTAGGATTTCTTACTCTTGAGCATGCAACATACCACTGGCCATATGTAAATATTTATTTCTGGAGCCAAATTCTGACTTTTTGAAGTGTTTGGCTTTGTGATTTGTTTATAATTTTCTCAAACACTGGGCAAACTAGACAATGGATTCCTGTATATAAAAACTTGAAAGATATGCAAAAAACAATATGACATTTTTATTAAATAAGTATTTGTTATTTTAATCATATATTTGTTTTTAAAAATAATGGGAGTATTTTGTATGTTAAATAATAGAACTTTTAATTTTTCCAAAAGAATTAATGAAAATTTATTGTGCTAATCTACACACCCTAGTAAAACCAACTGTACTTCATGCCCTCATTACCTGTTTGCAGCTCATCCAAAAATTTTCTTTTCAATGGGTCAATATGTGGCTATTTTAGAGGGTGTGATGGGTGGATGGACTAACAGAAGTCACAGAATTTTATATATATTGATAGATCATAAAATGAGGTTTTGTTTCTATTCATAAATTGCATGACTTAAGTGATTTTACTTTTTGAACAACTTAATAGTCCTAACTTTAATTATTTATTTTTTCTCTTCTTATTGTTTTTCTTTTCTTGCTGGTCTAAGCATGGGGACTTCCACTTCAACTCCAGTGAATCCCGTTCAAAAATCAAGCGAGACTTCTGTAGCAGTAAAACCACCTGCAGAATGTCCACTGCACCAGCAACAGACAACTGTCATAGCTCCTTCATCTCTGCATAAAGAACAGCTTGGGACAATGTTACCACCACATCAAATGCACAACAATGCCACTACACAGTCTGAACTTGTGAATGCTGCAATGCCTAAAGAATATTCAGTACATCACAAAACTAGTATGCAAACTGAAACTGGAAATATGGCCATCCCAAGTGAATGTCCAATGCACAAACAAGCAAGTTCGGCACAACCTGTAACTATTCCTAGTGAATGTCCAATGCATCAGGCAGGTACTACAACGAAGATCTCAGTACCAGATGTGAATGCAAACACACAGTACCCAAGTGAATGTCCAATGCACCAAAACAGCGTACCATCAAATCCCTCGGGAAACGCTGAGCAAATAGACCCCACAAATCTGGTAAGTTACCCATTTCTGTTTTAGGATTGGAAGCACTCCTCCAACTATAATTTGTAGGTAATAAATGTTTGATTAATAAACAATAATTGTTTTTTTGTGGGATTCTTCAGAAGGTAATATTGCATTTTGGGGAGAGGGAGTAAAAATCCATTCAGATGTAGTAAATGTTGAATTTTGTCCTCAAAATAATCTTTATTAGCAGTGATAAAAGGCCACTATGAATCGAGTCTTTTATTTCTTCATCTGTGAGTCTGGATTAAAAATCTATTTTTTACATAAAAGCCTGTAAGATTTGGGGGAAATATGGTAGATCTTGTTTGTTGGAATGCACAACACTCACAGACCTTTTTGTCAACAATAAATGGAAACTGAAATTTTATGTAAAAATTCCCTGATGCTGTTGACTGAATACTTGGTAAAATAAACTTAATATTTTACAGCAGCACCCCATTAAGTGGATTTAACCCTCCGTTAGTATTGTGGGGCATTGTCACAGTATTAGTACAGTGATGTTTTCAAACACTGCATTTAAAAATATCACTTAATTTTTAATTTTCTTGTTTTTATATATATATATATATATATATATGAAAAATGCTTCAAGCCAAATAGCCTATGAATGACTAAACTTCTCCACAGATCACAAATAACTGCAGCAACAATTCATGATAATAAAGCATCCGGAAACACTCCTAAGCTTGAAAAAAAAAACACAAAAAATCCCATCATCTTCCATAAAAACATATAAACTATTACTGACACTTACTCAAACCATCTTCTTATCTATACTTATGGATGAAAAGATGGTATCAAAGTAGGATGCACAGCCATGCACAACAAAACAAAAGTAATGAAGTGACTTCTGAACAATAGCTTTATATTCAGCACAGAAGTGGTGGCCATAGATTAAGCTCTTGACTTCATAACTACAAGCAAACACAAAAAATATTCAGATTCTATGTCAGTAATCACAGCAAAACATGATAAAGCCACTAGTTATAAAACTTTTAAACAATAGAATATTTGTCAACATATGATGATATTATCTTCTGCAGGATACCTAGCCATATTGGCATCAAGGGCAATGATAGGGCCAATTCAGCAGCCAAAGAAACATCAACCTCCAAAGATAGTTCAAATACCAAGATCCCCTACCTAGACCTCAGATCAACCATTAACGCATTTATCAAAGAAGAATAGCAGAAACTATGGTCCAGCTATGCAAACAACAAATTATACAGCATCAAACACTAAAAACAAGGAAAAAAGAAGTAATAATGCCAGGACTTCATATCAGACACTCCATGATAACACATTTTTATATTCTAAAACAAGAGCCATCTGTACAGTATACCAAGAACTAAGCACAATAAAACATGTACTAACAAATTGTGGGAACTTCAGCCAAATCCATTTAAATACTAGCAAACAACTAACATGAAAGAACTCTTTCAGGATATTAATCCATATAATATTCAACAATCTCTTAAATCAAACTGTATTCCAAAATATAACTTCAACAAAACTACAATATAAAATACACATAGCATTGCCTTTACTAATTATGTCCACACAAACATATATATGTACAAAAGCTGAGCATCATCTACCATGTATTCAATTGTGAAAGCTCGCTAGAAAATTACATTTTGTCATTAAATAACCAATAAGGAGTTGATATCCTGTTAAACAAACAAATAAATCAATCAATCAATGTTATATATTGTCTTGAGTGCTCTCTCTGGTTTTCATAGAATAAATAAGAATGAAAAAAAAATGAGGCTTTTTTTTTTTTTTTTATCAGTTTGCTCCATGCAAGGCAGTGAAGCCACTAAGACACAATGGATTACTGGGTGTGAAAGAATTAGAAAACAGAAAACATTAAGGAGTGAGAACAATTGAAGAGTAATCAGGAAGACAGCAGATAATGATTGACATTGCATTTAAATTTTTGAAGATCAAAGTTGGCTGGGAAGCATTGAGTCAGAAGAGTTTCACAAGTGAGATGTGCGAGAAAAGAAACTGTTAGCATAGAACTTATGGTTACATCTAGCCAATTCAATTGAAAGTATTTATAGAAAAGGCAGAGGGAATCAACTTTATGGCAGTAGGAAAGTGACTGAAGCCGAGATGCCAGGTTAGGAGTTTATTTTGAAAAATTGAATTAAAAAAAATGAATTTGTAAGTTTCAAAAATTCAGATAAGCAAAAATAGCTTTTGTTTTATTTTTAGTAAACAAACTTGCTAAATGTTAAGGAAAAGTTTCTTGTGTAGGTGTGTTCAAACATGTGATGGTATTAATGGAGTATTAAAACAGTCATTTATTCAGATCATGAATAAAATTTGGTTACATTTGAAAAGGATTTTAGTCCATTTCCAAAAATGTAACATTTCTTTCCAAACGACATAATACATTGAAACAAACAAAATCAACAACAATTTCTTGCTTCTTAATTCACACTTTTTTCTGATGCATTCTTTATAGTTTTGTTGCCTGGCAGTCCTGACCTGTTTTGGGGTAAATAAAAAATTGCTATTTTCTGGAAATAAATGACTATAAAATAGACTGATAACAATTTCTCCTAGGCACTGCCGTTTTGGCTTCAGTCAGATCTTCTACAGTACTGAGTCAGCTAAATGACACCACCAACACATAGTAAAAATACATCACAGAGCAAAGTCTGATTGTATACTACCATATGTCTATGCTGGTTTGGAAATAGCACTAACTGCTAGTTAATTTATAATACAAATGCTAGGAAATGACATTTTATAATTGTTTTTTTTTTTTTTTTTTTTTTTTTTGGTGGAGGAGGGAAAGGCACTTACACTGTATTGAATTCTACATTGACTATGCTGATACAACTTTTTATTACTCTTGTATATCAACTACTTTACATTACAATAAAGAATCAATAGAAAAGTGATATTTCAGATCATATTTAGCAAATTGTTATATTATCCTCTACATTTTGCATCACTTTTTTAACTTGGGGGCTTACGGCCACATCATGTTGAAACACAGGTTCCCATACAATCATCAAAGTTAAGCAATGTTGAGTCTGGTCAGTACCTAGATGGGTGACCACTTGGGAATACTCATGTTGGGGGTGTAATTTTCAAACCAACCAAAATAAGTGACCGCTTGAGAATACCAAGTGCTTTGAGCTTGGATGTGCAATTGGCATAATGGATAGGAGCTCGGAATTGTTAATCAAATGTGTTTCAATTTCTGTTGAGTATGCTATATTCACTTACATGCAAATACCCTTGGGGAAAGATATAAATCCACCTTTTCTTTCCCCAGCTATAGGTTAATTAGTAAGAGTTGTATCACTAAACTATTATTGTCTCAAAAAAATTCTTATAATTTAAAAATATTTTTTGGTTTTAAATAATCTGCAATGGGGTGATAAACCATAGAAAATGAATCAACCTACAACTTGGAAGGTAGTTATGCTTCAATTGGTCAAGATTTCTTTTATTTAGTTGCTAAAACTTTTCTTGAGACTTTGAAAATACAGAAAGATAAATAAAAATACATTTTCAAATTCCCTGTACAGCTACAATTTCATTAAAAATAGACATGTAAAAGCAAACTTATTGTTTCCACCATGTGCATATAGTAGTAATTGTATCCTGTGACTTCCTCAGCCAATGGGCACATGACAAAAAATATTAAATTTTGCCTTTTGTTAGGAGCTGATTTCCAGCCTATATAAGAACAGACCAAAAGACTGTTCTCGGCAAGAGCACACCTGGTGCGTTCACTTACTCACACCATAGTGAAGAAAGCCTTTCTCAATCAGACACTTATACCATACAGAGAGATCCATAGAAGCAAGAAGAAATACTTACCTGATCACCCAACTGCATTAACTACAGAAAAAAGAAACTTCTTCAGTGAGTTACCTCTATCCATAAATATACATGCATACATTTACATACACATATATATATATTACTCACACATCTGTACATACACAGATATTTGATTTCCCAAACTTTATTTCTCTCGAATCTTTACAAATTCTCTTTAACCCTTCTGAGAACGCCTTTTCTCTTTTTTATTTAGTCCTTGCCATTGTTGTTATTAAATTGTATTTCAAATTGCTTGACAATGTTTTATCCTTCATTTTGGGCATGCAAAGGATGATTTGCTCCTTCTTTCTCTCACCTGCTGTCAGCCAAAATGTCACCTTTCCTTTTCATCTAAAGAGACTAATAGTAAATGCCTTCATTCGACTGTCAAAACAAGGTCAACAATCATGTTTTGAGGTTTGTGCATTTTCTTAAAGTAGCAAATAAACTCGGATATTCATAAAATGTTTCTTCATGGATTTTTCTACATGGAACTAAGAAAAGCAAAACTCTGATATGGCAGTGGAATATGTTAACGTTGACTTTAAACTCTAAACCTTTTTAAAACAGACTTAATCATTTATCATGACACTATTCCTGGACATTTTGGGTAAATTTGACTTTTTCAGAATTCTGTTTAATAGAACAAAATAGCAATGAAGAGCAGCAAATGGCTCATGAAGGTGATTGTATGAACAGACTTACTCTGCTTACATGTTAGGCTGTGTAATTCTCTTTGGGGATTAGACACCAGTACATTGTACTGTTAAAATGGTACTCTATATTCAACAGGTTAACAATTGCTGCAAAGTAAAAAATTAATGCTTACTCTGTGTGTTTCTAAATTTGTGAATGTTGGTAATTTTTATCCTCTTCATGATCCTACATTTTCTACAAATGAATGCGAGCAAAATCAGTTTTATGTTTATGATACAAAAACTGTTATGAATGAATTTAGTTACCTCCTAAGGTGGGGGTCCCCTACTTTACTAGTACATTCACAGGTATCCTTACTAGAATGATACAATCACCAACATTAAGCAATGTCGAGCTTGATCAGTACCCAGATGGGTGACTGTTTGGGAATACCAGGTGCTGTAAACTTGGATGTGCAGGTGGTGTAATGGATTATGGCTCAGAATTATTAATCGGAGAGCCAAGTCCCAATTCCAGTTGAATTTGTTATATTCACTTATGCACAAAAAGTCTTTGGAAAAGTATGAATCCACCTACTTCCAGCTATGAGTTGATTAGTAAGACTTGTATCACTAAATCACTATCTCAAAAAAATATTTATTACACTTTAAAAATATTTTCTGGTTTTAAATAACCTGCCAAGGGTTTATAAACTGTAGAAAATGAATCAATCAATTACTGAACGGGAATTAAAATTATTTCTGCTCAAATAAACTAGTTTCCCAATTTTTCATGACTGAACAAGTTATTACAGAAGATTGTTTCTCAAGGGAGACAATCTTACTAGGATATAGTTTTATATTTAACCAAAGGTCGTGTGATTTACACACCTATACATAGTACAAAAAATTAAGCTTAAATTACAACATAGCTGTTCAGAATCTGATGTTTATTAATAAACATTTTATTTTTCAAAACTTCTTGATGAACACATTGGTTTCTTTATTGAAAACCTAACTGCTTTTTAAATATCACACAGTAGTATTGAATCAAAGTAATACAATTATTGTTTGCTTCTTCACAACATTAACAAAAAACCTAATCTATTGCATTTTGCTTTTGCTGACAGTATGTTTGTAAATAATAAAAAAAAAAATCTCACCAAAATATCAATGAATTTCCAAGACAAAATTAGGAGCTTTAAAAATAGTTTTCATACTCTTTCAATGAGAACTTCTAATGGAGTTCTAAATTCTCATTTATGAAACTCTCTTCCAGCTTCTTGCTTCCCAGTCAACTTTGATCTTAAAAAAATTTAAATGCAATGTCAATTAATTATTGTTCTTTAACTGTTCTCTCTCTTTAATAGTGATTTTATTTTTTCTCATATTCTTTTGCACTTAGTGGCTTTATTGATTTGCTTGAGGTGAAATGGCTAAAAAAAAATTTGAACATATTCAACTGAAAGAATATAGTAAAAGCTGGTTATTATAGCTGTGATGACTTGAATTTGAATCTGAAATAATTGTTTATTCTTTATTTTTAAAGGCAAGAAATTGATTAATACTTAACTTCTCTCATATGCCGTGGAGCAGTTGCACTGTCAGCAAGATGATTTGACATCCTTAGAATTTGAAGTGATTTCTTGAAAGAGACTTTTTTCCATGGTGACATTTTTAGAAGATTTTTGATATGTTTCAAATCATTTCAAATGGGGGTGTGCATATTATTAACACCACCGAGATAGAAGGCCTGTTCAATTAAACATGACATCACCACAAGTAGTATAAGCCAAAGTGAAGCTGTTTAAAATGAATGATTGTAGGCTTTTTTTTTTTTTTTAAGTATAGAATACTTTTTAAATTACAATTTAAAAAAAGAAACCAGGGTTCAAATTTCATCTTAAAATTTAATTAAATATTAATTTATAAAAATAAAGAAAGAACAAGCAAACAATATTATTATAAAAACATTTTATTCCGTAAAGTTACAATACTGACAATTGAAATTGACAGAATAATTTTTCATAGACTAAGAAAAACAAACCAAGGTTCAATTTCTACCTTACATCTTTAAATAAATAAAGAACAAACGGACAATAAATAGATTAAAAATCTGTTTTTATTTTAATGATTATTCCATAAGGCTACTATAATGACATAGAATATTTTTTATATTACAATTACATTAGAAAAGAAAGAAACCAAGCTTCAGTTTTTACCTTAGAAGAAAATTTTATTTTCTAAAGGAAAATTATTTAAAATTTTACATTTGTTGCTATGTTAAATTAGTATATGTTTCATTATTGAATTTAAAAACTGTAAAATTCATTCTCCTTATTTTGATTGTATAAAATTAAATGAAAACTATTTTCTTTACAATAAAAAATCATGATTTTAATTTGTATGTTTTATTTTATTTTAATTATTCTGTATTAGTAAAGTTACAATACTGACATTTTTGTTGTGCAGAAAATGAAAGACAAATTTTAAATAATTGTAAAAAAAAAAAATGTTACATAGCTAGATGGGAAATTTATCTGAACATTTGAAGTTTTCTTTTTTGGTTAACTTGTTTCTTGTAGTAATATTATTTTCCCTAGCACAAAAATTATTCAAAAGAACATTTGAAAAGCTCCAGGCAAGCATTTCTTTTCTAATTTTTCAATATTGTGACCTTCACCACAAGATTCAACATGAAAAAAAGATCTGCCAAAACATAAGGTTATATGCATGGCTAATTGCCTTTTAATTTTCTGAATGAAGAAAAGAAGAATGTTTTGTCAATTTACCAATAAATATACAATTATAGATAAACAAAATTTGTAGTAATATCATTAGGATACAGCAGAGAATCTCTATTAATCTCCTGAAAATTGCTGTTTACTTCAGGTATTTTGTCCTCATTATCACTTCCAGATATTAAATTCTTGAAACTTGCATTTCATTTTCTTAAAAACTGCATAACAGCAATAACCTGCTACGTATAATATAACAGGAACAACCTCTTTGCATTCATTAACATTCTTATCTGTTAAATCTATGAATATCTAAATTTTGCTCCCCCTGTCACTTCATCCCATTTAGTTTGTATATTCTTCAAATCAATACTTTGGTTATTAAGTGGCAGGCAAAATTTTAAAACTGATATCATTCTGATTTTTTTTTTCTCACTCTAATAATTGACATACAAATATTATATTGGTCTCCACCAAGTTGCCAGTACTGGCTAAATCTAACCTCAAGGTGATCTGTTTGAAATTTACTAGGTAATACATACATCATTTTCAATTCTGTGAAATATTTGGTCAGTTCTAGAATTACATGAGTAGGTAGTATGATACAAAGTTGTGAATGTTTCATTTATTAGCTTTCTATTATTTTCAGGAATGCTATTCCAAGATTCTAACCATTTGCAGAATACATTGAGAAATATATAACTGTCATCATTTACTTTAAGTGGATTAGCATATTTATTGCTAAGCCACCAACCTTTATATGGTGTTTTATATTCAATATTTTCCACTAAGTATAAAATATGCTTATGTATTCTGCAACTTCTGCAAAGTTAGGCAAACATTTCTGTTTCTCTAAGGTCAGAAATCCCTAAATAGTGAATTGGTTAAATATTTGCAAAACTAATGGGAGCTTTTGAGGTCAATTTATAGCAATATTTCAAAATTGACTGGTATTCCAGGACATGAGGCTTTTGTAAAGTACAAAATAGAGCACTTTGGATATTATCTAAATTATGATTTCCATTATGACAACATTTTGGTAATATCATGCATTTACTTGCATCTTTTTGATGAAACCAGTTGTTTCTAATGCATTTTACTATATGAACTGAATTGAATATGAAGAAAAGAGATCTAGATTTCATAACTAGATATGCAATTGAAAGTTTTGCAGGACTACAAAAGAAAGATATAGCTTTCTTATTTATTGCATTATTATCTGTTATAACTGATATTACTCTAAAGCTTATCTTTTCTAGACCAATTATTACATGTTTAACTATGTCAAATAAATTCTCAGCTATAAAGGGACTTAGTTGGCATAATATGCACGACATCCTTGTATCGTGAGAATACACTGCTAAGTATAAAAGTAAAAGCACTTGTTGCAGACTTATTGCTGTTGTCAGCTAAGTCAGCAACATAACCACCTTTTATAATCAAAATAAGGTTTTTAGGTGAATTTCATCTAAAAGTAAAAATACTCTAATGTCTTTTTTCTCGAGTAACTTAAACTTATTTTTAATATACAGAAGAAAATTGTTATGTTGCTTAACTATAGTATTCATACAGGTTAGTAAGCTTAGTCTTTTGATGGCTGAATAATTAGGTAAAATTATATTCTTAGTGTCTCTTAACAGCCTATAATCTCTAGGGAGCAGTTATACAACAATGAAAAAAAATCCTCATTTCTGCTGAATAATCATACTTACTCTATGTCATTAATTTTAGCTGCTCACATATAAATTTAACTGCATAAAAATATCTAAATATCTAAATCTTGCACTAATAACAGAAAGGACATTACCAAATGTAATACAGCAATCACATTTTGAGGTTTGGTTTGATATTCTTCTATGTACATTTCTGTCATGTTTTCAATAATAATTTCCAAAATATTTCTATCACTTATATGCTCAGGAATCTGATGCTCCCCTATAGTATTAATTTCCACATCATCACAGAACACATGTACTTCGGGTTCAGTTCTAACAGATTGACTGATTTTTGGATATGGAGACTTGATGGTGCGACATATGTCTCTTGCTGCTTCACTATACTCCAGTAATTTCTATCAAGAAAATATAATTTTCCCTCTATATCATTAATGCTATAGAATTTCCTCTGCTGTTTGTATTCCAAGTTATCAGCAATACTTTGATCTAAAGCTTATTTAAGGGAAGAATTCTCTAGTTGAATTTTTTTTAACTCTGGTGACTCTCTGGAGTGGGTTAGTGAAGATAAATATGAGAGACAGTTTGGTAAAATTCTAGGGATTGCATCTACATGAAGAATTGCTTTCTTAAGACTAAGCGTCATTGAAGTACCAGTTTTTATGAAATTCTGATGTTTCTCGCATTGTGTCCTCAGGGTGGAAATGCAGTTCACATACAAAAAAAAAATAAAAAATTATTCCCTATTTTTAAAATGCTTGTTAAAATCTAAGATATTAAAAAAAAAAACTCTGCTGTTCATATTTTTATTGAAAATCTCATTAAGTTGATAAAATAATGAGTTTTGTAGGTGTTTTAAAATTCAGTAACAAAATTCAAAACCATTTTGAAATACTAAACTCATTGGCAAAATCATGTGTAAACTTAAAGCAAATTTTACATTTACACATGCATATTTGTGGACATTTTATGGAAATATTTTTTTACAAATAAAAAAAAATCAAACTTTTTTTTTTAAATGTTTATTAGAAATTATAAAAGTATTTGTATCAAAAATTTTATTTTTGATGAGTTTAATAATTTCATCAACAGAATTCAATAAATTTTTTCATGTTGGAAGCCACCTCCTTTACTTTGTTTCAATTTATTGTGAATTATAAAGTCATGAAATGAATTTAATCATTAAGTTTTAATGCTTTTTACAAATAATATAAAAGAAAATAATATAAAATAAATTACTCACTTTATTTTTGTTTGGTACAAAATTTTCTCTTTTGATACCATGTATACCGTTATGTATAAGTTATCAATCTATTTAGAAATCATGCCAAGATTTTGGAGTGATTTCCCTTGAAAAAGGCAGGAGTTGCGTCCCATAACTTTTAAAATTTATATTTTTTTTTGAAAAAATAGTTAATAAAAATCGTTTAGAAATAAAGGGAAATAACTAAATACTAAATTTGTGATTTTGTACTTTCTATATATTAGCTGTTTTAGTTTCCTTTAATGAAAAAAGGGGATTTTCTTATCAAATAGCCATTATTAGGTAGCATGAGATAACACTTATGCAAAAAAAAAAAAAAAAAAAAAAAAAATGACCCTGAAAACTTAATTTAAAATTGAATTAAATGAAAATTGTGTTTACAACCAACAATATTTGTTTTTAAGAACTTGTTTACAGCACAAATTATAAGGCTGAATAATTGCAAAGATTTTTAGCATTTACATTTAAAAGATCTGTAGAAATTCAAATATTGGATTTTGCTAAAACTTCTGTGCTTATTTATTAAAAGGGAAAATATATTTTCTTTACTGTAAATAATCATCCCCTTAATTTTATGAAATCACACTTAGTTTGATGTAGACAGTTATATCTATATGCTCTTAAAAATCATTTCTAAGAGAAATATTAATTTTTTATTTTATTTATTTATCATATGTCTGTTGTTGGAAATTTAAAAACATGCCAAGCATCACATTATATTGCTTAATTTGTTAAATTATCGTTTTACTTTTGATATATCTAAAGAAAAAAAATGTGAAGTTTTCAAGGAATGTGAACATAATTTAATCATGTTTTAAAATTTACTCAGACTTGTTTTATTCTTTCATATCTATTTTGGGAACAAAATGTTTTTAATTGAATAGATTTTTTTTTTGTTTTTTTTTTAAATTGTGTTCTTCTTAGTGGTTTTAGATAAAAAAAATTATCCATTATTTTTTAGTATTATCTTTTACAATTTCATTTTTATTTCAGTTGCTTTTCATTGCAACGACTTAGAATTGAAAATAAAGACAATCTTGGCAAAACTCAAAAATTGTGCTCCTTTTGACTGTATAAGCCTATATTATTGTAATAGTAAAAGCAGTTGTAGATAAAATTGAACCGTGTAATTTTTTTCTTTATTTTGCATACACTAGTAACATTTGTAATAATATGATTTTGAAAGTTATTAGATGAATTATTGCCAACTGTTTTTTGACTAGTATTTCTTTTCATTTAATTTTAATAGCAATGAAAAGCAAATGAAATTAAGATGAAAGACTACTAGTCAAAAATAATACTTGACAGTGCTTAATTCATATATATATATATATATATATATATATATATATACACACACTGTATATCCATATTATTTCATTATATAAAAAAACCATGAGCATAAATTCTTACCTTCTTAATTACCAGAGTGGTCATCTTCCCTGATATAAAACAGCTGTTATAAAGAACATAATCAAGTGAGTGAAACTTTTTATAAAGAACTGAGTAACATGACACAAAAACTTATTAATCATATTTTCCCAAACCAAAATTAGCTTTAAAGACTTTTGCAAAAAAGAAATAAAAAAAAGCAATTCAAAATAGACATATAAATCTGACCCAGACTTGTAAATCCTTTTGCTTTAAACCTAATTGATAAGAGATCTTTTGTATTTCTACTTCAGTTTGTAAAGAATTTGATATTTCTTTGCATAGCATTATATAAAAGTGAAATATGTCTTCTTTTTTTTTTTTAATTTATTTACAACAGTCATCTACACACAATAAAACTATTTGCAGTTATGTTTTGTTAGAATAACAAAACTTTGGATAACTAAAGTTCATATACAAGAAAAAAAGAAACAATTATGTTTTTTATCATCTATACCATTAAGTGGTAAAAACATTATTAACAGTCATCAATCAGAATTTTTTTATGTGATCTAATGTCAGTACACTTGTTCTATACCTGCATTGGCTGCTTAACGTCTTTCTTATCCAATATTCTCCAGAGTATTTTAACTAAAGACTAATTTTTATTCTCAAAGTTAAGTGAATTGTAACTAATCTATATTTGATCAAATTGTGTTTCTCACACAGTTTATTTTCTGGAAATTTTTTTTTCAGGATTTTAAAATTACTTTATTAACAAAATGTGAGTGATGAAATTGATGTAAAAAAAAATAACATAGTTTTAAAAATGGCTTTTTTCCTGATTTAAAATGATTAAAATGGGGGAATGTTTTTGTAAAACAAAAAAAAATTAATACATAAGGAAAAAAAAGAAACAGATACTTGCTTAAAAAATGATGTTATGCTTATTATAGATTACCACCAAAATGGATGCTTTTTTTCTGAAATGAAAGCTAAAATCTCTCTAACCTCTGAAAATATCTTTTAAAAACCAGAAAATATCTGATTCATATAGAACTTACTCATTAATGAATGAATTATATACTAAAACTCAAAAAATAAATTTTTCTGACAGCTGGAGCTTGCATAATTTACTAAAAACTACACTTGATGTTTATTTTTAATTACTTCTAATTTTTTGGTACAATTTGAAATTCATCCTGTTGCTGTTTGTGAGAAGAGTTTTTTTTTATTAAATAGAAACATGATTGAAGAATTAAAAAAATGTAATGTTTAATGCCATTTTCAAGTGTGAACCTTTTTTTAAAAATAATTTTAATTTTTTTTTGTTTTAGTAACCTATTATTTTTGGTGTGGATGTTAAATTCAGAATAATTTAAAAAAAAAACACGTTGGATGCAAGTAGCTATTTTATGAATTCAAACTGATACAAAAATAATAAAAAATAAAAGCAATGTCTTAAACTCAAAAGTATTATTTAACTAAAAAAAATCCTATTTCTAATGTAGTATAAAAAAAATATAAAGTTTCATAAAATTGTATAGAATAAAAAAATTAAATTCTTCAAATATTCATTATATAAAGTTAAAGATAATTTATTTTTAAACATAAATACCAGTGTCTTGATTATTACACTGCTGGTGTACCATGTTTCTATAATTTTAAATTTTCATGTGTTTTTAAGTCTGGTGTGGGATTATACATTTTTTATTTTTGACTTTTCACCCCACAGGCTGCTGTGCATAAATAAATGTTATTTTCATTATGTAAAAAGTAAACATTACTTTTACAAAATCCAGTTAGTTAATCCTTAAATTTACTAAATTACTTAAATACATCTTTAGGATACATTTTTTGTCTAGTGGTTTGATAAATGATTAGAAAATGTGTGAATGTTTTAAAAATGCCTAAAATCTTTATCTATATATGGAAATTAATTTTTTTTTTTTTTTAATTCAGATTAGTTTTAGGCCATTATCTTCCAAATAAAGCTAGACTTTAAGTTCAAAGAAGGTATTTAAATTATTTAACATGCATTTTTCAGAGTTTTTTTTTTTCTTTAAGAAGTCTGTGGCGGTTCCTAGCTTAATATCCTTCATATTGTGATTATGATAACAGCTTAAGGGAAAAACAAAAAAATGACAAAAAGACAATGCCTGTTTGCAAATTTTGAAGAACTATAAAATGTATTCATTTTTTTTTTTCTTTTTTTTTTTTTCATTTTAACCTTTGAAATAGGACCTAATCCCTAGAATTAATAAATAATCATAAAAAAAACAAAAAAAACAAAAAAAGAAAACTGATTATATTTTGAAAATTACCTAATTGCATTTAAATTTTTTATAGACTGATGCACCAAAGTTAAGCTTATCCAATTAATATTTTTTTTTTTTATAAAATGTATCCAGTTAATATTTTTTTTTTTTTTTATAAAATGTATCCAGTTAATATTTTTTTTTTTTTTATAAAATGTATCCAGTTAATATTTTTTTTTTTTTTTATAAAATGTATCCAGTTTCATTTTTTGAAAAGAAAATGTAAATAAATTTTTGATTAAATTCCCAAATCCTGAGAATTAGAGGAATTATTGCCAACCATGAATGTAAATGAAATAATGAATGAACATTAAAAGGAGAACTGGATACTTTTAAAAAAAATTACTTTAATTTTTTACAGACAAATGTGTGTGAAATTTAAAGAACTAAGAATATATCTAGTTTATATATTTATTTTATAATATGAATTCTGTTTAATTTTTTTAAGAAAATGCATAAAAACAACTGAAGCAAAAATGATTCAAGCATGACAGTTTGGATAAAATACAATGAATAAGTACTTATTTTAGCTTTAAAATGCAATGTTATAAGAAAAAGTTTTAAACTGGGTAATATCCATCAATGAAACAAGTCTGATTTAAAATGGTGTTCAGCTGGTGATGTTCATTCACTTAGTCAGCAATACATAATAGTTTTATTTTTTACTGCCACAGACTTTCTAAAAAGCCCCTAAAACACATTTTAAATAATTTAAGTGTCTTTATAAGAAATAAAGCCAATTTCCAACACATTTACATCCCCACATACATGCCATATTAAAACATGCCCAAAATTTATTTTCTACCCCAAAACAGACAATATTTGGAAACAGGCCAAAAAGATCCTACAATACAACACACCATTTAAATCAAAGTGTCTTTTGATTAGGAATTAGCATTACCATGTGAAATATTTGACCAATCAAATAAAACTAAAGCCCTATTTTTCTTGAGCTTAATTTTGGGAAAAATTTCTTATAAAAACTCACAGATTTCGACTTTCAGGAGCAGAGATGTGATTGTTTCCAAGCCATTCAAACACAAGAGAAGATGTGTTTACATAGCTTTTCCCTTCCTCTGAGCAAGTGCTGAAAGAAATCTGTGTCAGCAACTACAAACAAATCATCTGCAACATCAGGGATGGTCAGTGAATCTTCACAGATGATCACTTGTTTCTCAACCATAGCTTTGACTGTGCACCAACTACCGAAAACTTTAACTCTACTAAAGACTATTTTTACTCCATTTTGACTATTAAATACAAATAATTTATTTAACAGGCATGCCCATGTTTTCTTTATTTTATTATTTTTTTGGAATTCAGACATTTGGATTTTTAATATAAAAAAAAAACAAAACAAAACATAGACAATAGAATTACCTACAACTTTGAACCTAAATTTAGCTTCTATTTGAAGGATAATGGTCTAAGCTGAATTAAAAAAAAATTAATGTCCATATATAAATGTTTGAGGAATTTTTAAAGCATTAGTCCTTTTTTTGTCACAGCTGCCATTGTATATGAAAAATGTAAACAAATTTAAAATTCTCTTTAAAATCCAGTATTTGTTGTAGAGATGTGTTTCAAAGTCTATTAGTAAATTTAATTTTAACTGGATTTTTTTTAACCTTATATATTATTAACTTTATATAACCAATAGTTTAAGAATATACTTTTTTATTCTATTTGCTTTTACTAAACTTAGTATAATAATTTTATTTTTTTATACTGACTGAATGAAATATATGAAATTAGATTAATAATGTCATAATACTCCTCTGATATTGAATAGTAGTCAGTCAATGTGAGATATCAGAATTATTTCCTTTTTGTGCATCCATACCAAAAATAATCTAACAGTTGCTAAAAGGAAAAAATAAAATCCTTTTAAAAAAGGTTTGCACTTGAAAATGATATTAAATTTTACATTTTTTTAAAATCTTCAAACATGTCTTTATTTAATAAAAAAAAAAACTCTTGTGATGAACAGCAATGGAATTAATTTCAAAATTGCATTGGGAAATTACAAGTCTTATTGAAATTTTTTTTTCTGTTTGAACTGAAAGAAAATAACACATTTTATTAAATTATGCAAGCACAATTCTCAAAAAGAAAAATTATATTTTGAGCTTTATTGAATTGCTTTTGGCAAGATGGGGGTTAAATTTTCCATATGTTCACACTTGATACTGCATAAATTTTTTTATTGAAATAACATTTTCAGGGATTTTTCTTTATATAACTAAAAAAAATTTGATGAACACCCCCAAAATTAAAAAGTACAAACAAGATATCAAAAAGGTGATAGGGGAAACAGATTTCACAAAAATATTCACCCACATTTTTCTAATAAAATAATCTCTATTCATTAAAATATTCATTCTTTAATGAATAAATCCTGAAAATTGTCTTTGACTTGCATAATTGCCTGATTTTTGGCAAATATTTAATATAGTGTGTGTATGTGGTGGTGGTGGGGGTTATTTTTTTGCTTTCATTGTGGAAAAAAATGTATCCATTTTGGTAGTACCTACAGTATACCCTCCTTTTGAATTGTATGCTCCTCAAGTTGTGTGGTGGCAGAAATATGAAACCAATTAATAATTAAAGACTTTACAAGGGCATTTTCATTTTGTTGAATGAATGTTTTTGGTATTTCATCCACTAAAGTTTTCAACTTAGAAATTTTTTGTGAATAACAACTTCAAACCTTATGGTTAGCTCATCAAACTGATGAGCTTCCTTTTTTTTTCTTTAAGATGGGAATATTTTGATGGTTCGGTAGACACAACACAGACCACAACAAATGTGAAAACACCACTATAAAATTGTCAACTTTGAAAAAGTGCTGTCCATCATTGAAATAGTGACATAATTTAAACAGGTATAAAATAAAAACTTATCATAACACATGAGAAAGAATTTTATCTTTAGAAAGAGAAAAGATTAAATTTTGTTTACATATTAATCTCAAAATAGCCTTGAAAATAAACGATATCAACAGTTGAAATGGAAGGAAATTTCACTATTTTAATATGTTTTTGCATTATAAACCATAGCAGTTAGGAATACTTAATAAAATAGAATACTTAAAATATTTAAAATTTTAAAGATTACTGGGTTGTTATATATAAGGGTATTGATGTTGTATTGATGTAATTTTATTTAAATTATGTCATCTATATTTAAAATTCCCAAATATCAGGCTGTCAATAGATCACTCCACATGTAAAAAAAAACCCCTCCATCTTAAAAAAAGATGCTTTTCTGTGATATTTAAACTAAAAATAAGTAAAATTTGTCTCAATTCAGATTAATTAAATTTTAAATCAGCTAATTTTTCTCAAATAATTTTTCAGAAAAATATATTTTATTTTTGAAAGCGTTTTTAATAAAGAGAATTATGTTGTGTTGACAAATCTATCCATATGGACGAATTTATTGATTTTTATTTTTTTAAGAAAAGAAGATTCCAATCATTTTAAATTAGGTTTGAAATACACTAAAGTATTTTGCTAATTGGGAATATTAAATTTATTCATTGAATTAAAACTATAATTAAAGATTCAAGAAAGATTTTTCATTTTTTAAAATGTATTTTAAACCTTAGGTATCTATATAAAATCATGTAATACCTTGATCATTATACAATGAAAACATTAAGCTTCATTAATGTACTTAAAATACTTAGAATTTTTATTTAAAGTTATGAAATTTTATACATTATTTATTAGTGATGTTTATATTGCAAAAAATTAAATTGCAAAACCCATTGGCTGTCATAGATTTTACAAGTACAGAATCAATTGCTTGTAATAGGATAGGTTTTTGGTTAATAATTAGTCATAGGAGGGAAACTTGTACATTTTTTTTCTTTCCTCATCCTTCTCTGTTGTCGAACTTTAATTGTAATTGCTGAGCTCAATAGTTTTCAGTAAATCAATTTTAATGTTTGCTCATTGTTCTTAAATTGCAAATCTTAATAAATGTATATTTTCTTCTCTTTCTTATAGATGCCACCACCTAATCAACAACCATCACAAGATCAACCATTTTTGCTTTCTTTAGAAAGAGAAGTATCTACTATTCCAAAAAGTGGTACAGAAAGTGAAACTTGGGTCTATCCTTCTGCACAGATGTTTTGGAATGCCATGTTACGTAAAGGTTTGTTATTATTCTTGGCATTTTTGTCTGGCTTTTTATTGAAAATGTATCATTTCAGGGTTGCACGAAGTGTAATGGATTTCAGTGTAGAAAGTAGAATTGGCAGGCCTAGTCTGTTGTGTTCACTTTCACACAAATACTTTTGGGAAAGGCTTAAATCTGACTTGTCTCCTCCCATTTATGCAAGGTAGACTGAACTTGCTAACCTTAGGTGGCAACCAGTCTAAGATAGGGAAACTCTGAATTCAAAACGGGAGAAGGTAACGGGTAACCACTATCTTTCCCAAGATTGCATTGCAATTCATATATAATAAAGAAAAAGAAGTTGTGGAGTCATGAAGGGACTTTGTATCAAAAAAGAAATATCTTTGGCTAGAATTTGAAATAATCAGTTCCTTAACCAGTTGCTTTAAAAATTCTATTCTGGTCATTTGATAGAAAAGATAAGCCATAATGTAATTTTTTGATATAAAGTTTGTTTTCTAATCAAGTTTGCCCCAAGCAAGGTATTAAAGCCACTGGGACACATATGGTTACTGTGTTTGTTTTGTTTTGTGGCATATCAACCTCAAT
Organism: Acanthosepion pharaonis; assembly: GCA_903632075.3. NCBI lineage: Eukaryota > Metazoa > Mollusca > Cephalopoda > Sepiida > Sepiidae > Acanthosepion > Acanthosepion pharaonis. The sequence goes on from CAHIKZ030004683.1 coordinate 411,762, forward strand.
GGGTCATTTGATGCCAATGACTTTTTTTTCCGATAATATTTTTGTTTTGTTAGAAATCCATTTCTATCAATATCTCTTTCCTCAGAAATATATAGCTGGTTATATTTTTCCAAAAACGTATAGCTGGCATATCTTTTCAAAAAAATTTATTCCTCTCCAGTTCCATTGAAGTATCTTATGTGTATTTGTGATCATTGTTTTCCTGTTTGGTTCATTGGATTACTTTGTGTTTTAAGGTTTGTTTAGGTTTTTCCTTTCAAAAATGCATTGCTGGCAACATTTGGTTTTCAAAAATGTATTGATGGTAATAATTTTTTACAAAGAGTTTCCAGTATTAAAACTCATTTTTACACTTTCACAGTGTTTTGACACCAGTTACAATTCCATTGAATAAGGTTTTGTTAAAAAATGTATAGCTGGTAATATTTTTTTTTTTTTTTTTTTTTTTTTAAACGTATAGCTGGCAATATTATTTTTCAAAAATGTATAGCTGGTAATTTTATTTTTCCAAAAGCATATAGCTGGTAATATTATTTTTCCAAAAACGTACAGCTGGCAATATCGTTTTTCAAAAATGCACTGCTGGCAACATTATTCCTTCGAAAACGTATAGCTGGTAATACTATTTTCTCAAAAATGTATAGCCAACAACCAGTATGTGGATGTAGTTTATCGCCGTACCCAGGACGTAGATGCAGTTTACTGTCATACCCATGGACGCGGATGCAGTTTACTGTCATACCCATGGATGCAGATGCAGTTTACCGTCATACCCAGGGATGCGGATACACTTTACCATCATACCCATGGACGTCAATGCAGTTTACCATCATACCCATGGACGTCAATGCAGTTTATCGTCATACCCATGTACTCGAATGTAGTTTATCGTCATACTCAGACTGGGAGTTCACTATTGGCCCATAGGTGCTACCACCCCAGGTCAGGGTGGACCTGGGAACACCAGCAATTAAGAGGTGGTTCCACACTCCTCAAAACCTCCTGATCAGAGGCCTTGCTGTTGAACGTAGTTTATCGTCATACCCAGGACTGGTTACTGTGTATGGAAGAATTAGAAAACAGAAACACTACTAAGGAGTGAGTACAAAGAAAAGTAATCAGGGGGACATTAGACAGTGTATATTTAGATGTGATTGTGTTGGAATGTTTTTTTCAAGCCAAGACTTACATTAAGATATTATGAAGTAGAATCCTAAATAAATGCATGAAGATATGGCAATTATTTTTGTGTGCCAAATGCATATATAAAAATTGTTTTTTGCTTAGTAAATTCTCACTTTGAATGTACTTTTGTCAGATCAGTGGGAACAAACTTATTTTGTTGAATTTATTCCTTAAATTCAAATACAAGGTGTGAAAATTTAATTCCCAGAATAGCCATGTAAAAGCAAAGTTTATTTTCTTGGTCACTGTTGGTTGCTGTCACCTCCAAAGTACTCTCTTTGTGAAGCTGTTCACTTCATGAGACAAAGCCAGTGCTAGAAACATTCTAAGAACTTTTTTTTCCAAAATATCTTTCAGTAAAGTATTCATTTGTTACTGGATGCCAAGGTGTCAGAAAATCTTTGTTCTTTCAGGGCATTTTTCAATTTGAGAAATAGCCAAACATCACAGAGGACTAAGTTTTGTAAAGGATTTTTTTACCAGGAACTTGTGATCTTCTATCACTTACAGGAGCATTGTCATAGTGGAATTTCCATTGGTAGAATTTGTATCTTTTCCTTTGAACCGATTATTGTAATCCTTTCAACACTTCCAAATAAACATATTTATTGATAGCTCTTGTAATGAGAATTTGTAGTAAACCTTACTTACACTCAAAGAAACATACAAACATGGTCTTGAACTGAGTGCGCTTTTTTTTTCAGGCAAGGTGAATTCTTTGTTTGTTCCAATGTTTTGATTCCAAGTTGTATTTGAAACACCATGTTTCATCACTAGTAATGACCCTATTAAACACCTTTGCATTATTCAAAATATCAGATTAAATGTGAAACTGATTTTGCTTCTGCTCATCAGTCAAATTTCAAGTCATCATTTTTGAAGAAATATTTGTCATTCAAAAATCTTAAGTTAAACTGCCATATTGTTGCCATTTTCATATTTAATTCTTCTGTTATCAATTGAATACTTAATCTTTGATCTGAGTGAACTAAGGGTCGCACACTGTCTGCATTTTTTGTTTTTTTTTTCCTTCCTCTTATCCTGTTTTGAACAATGTGACCATTCAAAAATGCTCTTTCTTCATGATATGTTCAAAATAATCCATTTTTAATAGGGCTGGTGTTTCACTTGCTATTTTTCCAGAGTTTACACAAAACTTGATGTTCATCTGCTGTCCAGATTCATTTCATTCATTTTCTGCCAACAGTATAACATTAACGCATACAACTTTCTCTACTGCTCTGCAATGAATGAATCATCTGATATGCATCTCAAGAAAAGAGAGGTTAGAATATGTTGTGCTGTACTTGGGTACAAATATTTCCTGCTTCATTACAGCAGGAATGTGTGGTGGTCATTCCAAGAATTGTCTTGCCTATATGTAAAAACTCTTTAAACGATATTGAAACAAACTATCAGGATTTAAAGTTGCAATTTTTCTGTACTCTCTATTTGGAAATTCCTAATGTTTGTAGTTTTGTGGTTATTGTTTCTCTTTATGTGCTGTTCTTTGTACTTTATCGGTATAGAACAGAGCCAAGTTTGAATTCCATTTATGCACAAATACCTTTTGGAAAGGTATGAATTCATTTCTTCTCCCCTCAGCTATGGGTAGTCGGACTTGTATTTGGAAAAATCATTAGCTCTTGAAAATTGTTAATGAAAAAAAAAAAAGAGGTTGTAGAAGTTTGAGAACAACCAAAGGTATTAAAACTCTTCAGTTCAGAGAGGTGTAGTCGATTGGTAAATAGGTACAATCCTATTAGCAAATGTGAAGTAGAAGAGAAACAAAGTGTATAGTAAAGAAAGAGACAGGTGGAAGTTGACTACTGATTATGTGTTGTAGAACAACACAATACAACACTAACCTTTGTGACAGGTTCTGCAGTATCAGGCCAAGTGCTGTGGTGAATGTGGAAAGGGTCAGACAGGCTGGTGCTTTATTGACAGCTGACTAAAGTATAAAGTATAACTATTGAAAAGCTCTGTGAAAGCCTTCAGGTAAGCTTTAATAGTGCCTGCAGTTTAGTGCAGTCTCTACTTCTAAAAGGTTTGTGCAATGTGACTTCCCACAATGCTTGAAAGACTCCATGGTTGTTGACCAAGAACCTCTGGACTTGACACTTTCAGGTTTTCACCTGTTTGAGCTCATCAAGCAAAGACTGAAGACAATAATGAGGGGCATATGGTAAAGAAAGTAATCGGTAAGCTTCTACAAAGCAAGTATATAAAGCTCTCATTCAAAGGTGAAATCCCATGATTGAAAAAGAAGATGAAGAAGATTAGATGTGGAATACTGAGACTTTTGTGTTCATTTTAGTATGCTTTGTGTGCTTCTACTATTAATTCTGTTGTAAATGAAGAAGAACAGACCGTTACTTTTTGACTGGCTTTTGTAATGTTTGTTTTGAGGAGGAAACTGATGTTCACAAGTATTTTTATTTTAAGAGAACTTTACTAACAATTATTTTTGGCCTTACCTTTTTTAAACTTGTTATTCATCCAGTCATAAACATTTGTATATTTCAAGAAAGAAAATACACCAATAAATTTGGTTACAGTAAATTGTTGGTAAGATAATATTTTCAGAAAAGAGTTTCACCTGAAATAATACCTTAGATATTAGTAGAGAAATCCTGCTCTTTTTATGATTCTGCATAGGCTTTCTAACACTGGGCAGCAACCAGCATAAGAGAAGGTAAACTCTGAACTCTAAACCATGGAGAAGGCAACAGGAAAACACTCCATTATCTTTTCCAAGAATGCTTGGATCATAAATAAAATGTATCTGTGGAGAAATGATTGCCGACATGGGATAAAAAAACAAACAAAGAAAATTGCTGGAATGGATTTGATTAATTGATTTGTTTTTTATGGCTTATCAACTTTTTTTCTTTTTTCTTTTCTTTTCTAAGAATCTAACAGAATAGGTGAAAAAAAATGCTATCAAGGAGAGAGAACAAAAAACGAACAATAATTCAGAAGACAGAAGATAATTAACATTGCAATAACATTTTTGAAGATCAAAGTTGATTGGGAAGCAAGAAACCAGAAAAAGGTTCACAACCAATAAGTGCAATAGAAGAAACTGTTAGCATAGAACTTATGGTTACATCTAGCCATTTCAACTGTAAAAATGATGAAACCTTTTACAGGTTATTTAAAGCCAGAAAATATTTTTAGATTGCAAGAATTTTTTGAAGATAATGATTTACTGATACAAGTTCTATTAATTAACTCATAGATAGGGAGAGAAGAGGTGGATTCATATCATTTCTAAGGGTATTTTCACATAAGTAAATTTAATGAACCCAACTGGAATTGGAACTCAGTTCTCTAATTTCTATTTCTGAGCTGGTATCCATTACACCACCTGTACATCCAAGCTTACATCTCTTGGTATTCCCAAGCAGTTCCCCATCTAGGTACTGATCAGTGTTTCAATATGATATGGCCATAAGTTGAGATTGGATCTGTTCAATTGATAAAAATAGCCGGTTTTACTGCTGAGCCTTACGTTACTTGAATTTAATTCCGATTGTATATGTGGATGTGTTTGTGAATGACAAGAAATGTTTGTAGATTAAATATTTCTATCAGATTTCAGTTTTATGAAGGCATTAATTATTAATATGTCAATCAATAATTGTAAATCGTCTATTGGAGAACAGTTAGATCAATACCAGTTATGAGGCTCAGGGTAAATTTTTTTTTACTTTTGAAACTTTTTCTTCATTTTTGTTGTATCTGTTGGATATTATGAATTTCACCATTAAATCATCAGAGGAAAATTTTGTAGGGGTTTGAAATTAATATTTTCCTTGTCTCTTGGTGAATGCATGACAGTCTTTTTCACCAACCAGCACTTGTAACAAAACTTCAAATTACAGAGCTGTTATTTTCTTTTTTTTTTTCCTCCTCCTCTCATGTCATATTGTCAAAGCCTGTGTAAATAGGTCTTCATTTGATACTTGACAACTCTGCGACTTGTTGGCTCACTCTTTGAGAGAAAATTATTATGAAAAATATGGGTGTGTGGCCTCATGGTTAGAACATTTGCTTTCTGACCATGAGACCCGAGTTCAAATCTTACCATAGTCAATTTGTCCCTTCTCAATGTTATTGGCCTGGGGAGATGATCCCAGTGTGTGGCAACTTTGGGACATGCCTGAAAACCATACGATAGGTTGACCCAAACCTTTTGAGTGAAAATTGGGCACATGGATCTGTTCGGAAGCTGTTGATGGTTGTGCTAATACAAAGTAACAAGTCATCATGGCCGAGGGTTTGAGCATACTGGCTGTGTTGAAACTTTTGATGATGTGCTCTCTATAAGAAATTGTTACTAAGGTCTATTCATCATAGTTGCAGTATAAATCACAGGTGAACTCTGTGGGTTTTGAATAAAAATGTGTCTGAGCAGGTGTCTGTAAGAGGGTTTGGCTAGCCACTCTATCAGATGAGCATGTTTGGAAATGAGCAGCTGGCCATTATTATGATAATGAAAATAAAATATAAAGTATTATTGAATTCTCTCCCTTACAGATTTCACTATTTTTTTTTTTGTCTTTTATGTGAATGAATTAAATATTTTTGCTCTCATGTTCTTTAGTTGTCAGCAAATAAATAAATGAGGAATGGGATTCTCCAGTGTGGTCTGAAAGTCTTGTTACCTCCTTATCTCTCTTTCAAACTATAGGGAGCTCGTGTCAGCCATCTGAAATTGAAAGTTATATTATGTAGTGGGTGACAAGACTTTCGGACCACTCTGTATAATTAGCATTTAATGTTTTTCTCGTTGGAATAATCCTTTTTTTTTTTTCATTTTAGCATAAACTGTGACTCAATTATTATTTTTCAGTTGCAAACTGACTGGATGGGTTTTTTTCTCTTTAAGTTAGCCCATTTTAGGGATACCTTAATTCAATATCTCTGGATACAATAGAGTGGCAAGTTCTCTGTGATATGGAAAATGGAAAAAACAAAAATATAGTAGAAAACTTGGAAAATCACAGAAAGCAGGATTTTTGCTACTAAAAAAATAAAATATTCCAATAGCAAAACATAAAATTCCTGAGCTGGATCTTTCAGAACCATTATTTTGCATAAATTTGCAATACGTGGTGAAGTCAGTCACTTATGTGCAAATGCTACAACCTGTATTGCTGCAACACGTCATTCTATAAATAATATGGGGTATTTTTCAGTACTGCGCAAGCACCATAACCTTATTCATGATATTAAACTGGCCAAATCGGTCATTGTTGGTTGTTACAGGGCAAATACCCATGTGTGATATTAGCATATGAATAGCGTGGCACGTGCTGTCAAGGGTAGTAAAAATAAAAGTTGCTGCTTGTTTAGTAATTAAATTAGATTCTAAAATGCTGGTTTGATTATCTTTCATGATGAATAAATGAAAAGCTAGCAAACTTGGTGGGTGCACACTTTCAGCAAAATACAGAGCTGAAGAGCCAGCTTTCTGTGATGATTTTTATCATGATGCCAATAAATTATTTTGCAGTTTTTGTCAACACGCCATAGATTGGACTCTGAGAGATATGCTTGTGGATCATCAGAAATCACTAAAGCACAAAAAAAATAAAAGATGCCTATTAGTCGGCTATATATTTGTATATTTTACTGTTTACACACAAGTCATTGTTTTTAACATGTTTTTATGATTTTGAAAAAAAAAACCGGAAAATTGAAATCACAGAAGGACTCGAAATTTGAAGTTTTAGAACATGGAGAACTTGTCACTACAATTTTGTTTGCCTTGAAAATCAATCTGCAAATATTATTATTCAGTTGCTGAGTAATAATCACCTGGATGGATTTTTTTTTTTTTATACATTTGAGGGGCACTATTTTGGTTATTTAGACATACAACAACAACTCTGAGCCGTTATTTACTATAACACCTGCACATCCAAGCTTACACCAACTGCTATTTCCATGCAGTCACCCAGCTAGGCTCTACATTAACTTCGATGATTGTACGAGAACTAGTGTTTCAATGTGATATGGTTGTAATCCGTACAACCTGTACATCCAAGCTTCCAGCACTTGGTATTCCCATTCAGTCACCCATCTAGGTACTGACCATGCTTGACATTACTCAACTTTGGTAATTGTATGGGTGTTTCAATGTAATGTGGCCATAAGCTGTTAGACATAAAAAATTAAACTTTTAGTATTTTATAAATATGTGCAATTAATGTATTTTTTTAATCTGCTATTATTTCTTATTGCTATAAACATTAGATTTGGTAGATACATGAGTTTGAGCAGTCATTTTTTTCTTTTTTCTTTTTTTTTTTTTTTTAGAGAAATGAATGGTCTTTAATGAAGAAATATCCCTCTCAACAGGAAACAGGCACATTTCTTTAAGATTTTCAATCCCTAGGCTGAATCTTTAAATAAATCCAGTACCTGCTGCTATAATTTTTAAATAAATCAATAAATCCAGTACATGCTGCTATAATGTGAAGATCTCGCTCTATAATTTTGTTTTTGGTTCATCCAATAATACTACAAATTTCATGTATCTACCAAATATAATGTTTGTAATAATAAAAAATGGATGTGTGTATAAATACATTTATGAATATAGTAACTAATATTTTTAGTGAGTTCATGGGTGTGAGGATAGTGATTTTTTAATTTGCTAGGCTGTAGCATCCACCTGCCCTTTTTAAAATTAACATTTGCTTTGATTCATATTTTAATTCATATCTTACAAGTATTTATATGAGAAACATCAGTTTTAGAGATTCATAAATGCATGTTTTTTTTTACTTATGCTCTTTCATTGTATTAAGCAGTGATAAATTTTTTGCAATTTTTGATGTCTAATCTTGAAGGCATTATTGATGTATCGCATTAGAAATTACCTCCAGCAAACTTGAAAGATGTCTTAAAATATTTTTATATTCTGATAATCACAATTTTTCTGTTTGTATAAGTCTGAAATAAAGTTTGAACTATTTCATTTTGTGTTTATTTTGACTGCATTTTTTGCTTCAGCTAGTATTTAAAGCAGATGATTAATTTAGTTAGTTAATAGAAGATTGTTCTTGTTTGGTCCAGTAATTACACCAATAAATTGATAGATGACCGGGCTTTTGAGGTTTCAGTTTGCTGTATTGTTGGTGTTGATTGTAAAGGTTTGTAGTAGAAGGCTACTTATGGAATGTTCACTGTGCACAATGTTGCCTGTAACTAAATCCTTAAAAGTATTAGTCTAACAGAATACTGTAATGTTAAGTGACTAGGCACCCCTTATTCTTTCTCTGTAGCAAGTCAAAGTACATATTGAATGAAAATTGAAGTCAGTAATGAGAATTTTAGAATGGATTTTTTATTAATTTGACAGATTTTTATCACTTTAAACATTATTTTTATTGGATAACCACATTTGACTAGATGCTCTGTTTATTTATTAAACAGTATATTTTTTATTTTTGTCTATGGGTCTGAATGTTCAAGAAATCTTATTAAAGAAAAATTTTCATTCTCCAGTAGGAATCAAACTTTTATCCCTCAGGGCAGAGGGAGCTACCGTTTAGCCTGAAAATTAGTATAGGACAAATATGACATTATTTTGATGATAATCTCTACTATTACCATATTTTCTTGTGTATAATACAAGCCATTCTTGATGGAAATTAAAGGCAAAAAGAGATGGTTATATTATACATGTTTTCAGAAAATTTTACTCAGCTTCAAAAACCTCTTATTTGAACCAGCAAGATTGCAAACATACTCCGCACAAAAATACAATTCAGAAATAAGTTTTGAAACAGAAATTAGAAGAAATCTAATTGCTGATCCTTCTGAACCAAAATCATTTGAACAAAATTCAGTTTGCCATTTCATTTCATTTTGCAGATTCATCTACACCAGAATAAGTGATTTTCTTTCTTAGTTCATCAATTAAATATTTCATAAATCTCTGATTAAAGTGGTAACATTCCACAATCACTGGTTTGGACTAAAATATTATTATCTCCTTTTTACTTTTATAATATAATTATATTGATGTACCAATACTGAAAAGTATTTTCCCCATAATTTTGTGTGCTTTGGAGATAATGCCTATGTATGTTTCAGGTTGGCGATGGAAGGACGATGATATTATGCCACATGATATGGATAATATAGTGAAAATTCACAATGCTAATAATGAACAGGCATGGAGAGAGGTTTTAAAATGGGAAGCATTTCATGCACAGTAAGTACAGATAATTCTTTTTTTTCTCTTTAATCATTTTTGGGTTACTTTTGATAAAATCCCAATTTTATTGACAAATTTAGATATAAAAATCTTTTAATAGTGCCTTAGTCTTTTTCTGCAGACTGTGAATATTGGTTTTACCTCTTGCTAGAAAATGTCATTCATTGCCTTATTGGATGGATAATCGTTTGCTAATGTGATCAGTTAAAATATAACAATGCTGAATAATAAAGAAGCCAATCAATAAATTGTCTTCATAACTACCTGATATGGTACATCTTTAAATTAAGAAATTCACTCTATTTTGATGAGTAAGCTATGATATTTCTTATCTCTTTTGTAGTATGTAAGCATAAAAAAAGAGTGAAACTTTGTTGTTTGCTAAGAGTTTGATTTCAGTGTGGGTAATGTTAGATTCAGCACCTTGTATAGGAAAATTACTTTGGTCACTGTGCTCTGCTATCACTGTAAAGTTAAATTAAGGAACTCAGACAAGTGATGGAGAGAGAATGATTTATTCAAACTGCTTCTTTTGCCACATGGTTTCCCGGTGAAAGATGGACTTCTGAGTAAGATTATCCCTTCCTAAGTAGGAAAGTGTCCAAGGGGAGCAACTTGTGAAGCTTTATTGGAACGCAGTCATCTCAATAACACTCAATTAAGTATTCATTTCAAGCATGGAGCACAATTTTGCTGATTTTTAGCAAATCATAACTTCAGTTACAGAAAAGTATAGCCAAGGTGAAATTTGGTATCTCTGCAATTCATTAACAATAGTAAGCATTTGTGGTATCTGTTTTATTCATTTCTCAATACAAAAAGTGACATAAAATCATCATAAGCTCAGATGCTTAAGTCACTTGTGTACATGTTCAGATTGGCATGATAGATCTTGGTTATTAAGAAAATGGTTCTCCTTCATGTGAGGAATCAATGACTCAACCCCAGGAGTAATAAATTTGGTTCTATTATGCACTGTTCTTTGGTGGGATCTTCATTGTGATCGTTAATTTCATCTAATGCATTCAGGTTGTCAGGAATTAGGATTTGGTTATGAATGTCAAACAGATTATTTTGTAAGTGACCTGCTTAGGTTAAATCTAAGAATGACATTGTTGATTCCTTGTCATTATTAAGACAAAAAAAGATAGAAAACCAGGAGTGGAGCTCCAAATGCAGTTAGCTGTCAACACTGACAACTTCCCAGCAACTCCTGCAGCCAAGCCAACCCTAAATGCAATGACCAGTCTTCCTTTGGATTTTGTTGGTATGGCCGAGACGGGAGGAGCATGTAGTCTAGGCAGTGCATGGCTTCTATATACCATTGCCCAGGTCTGTATCCTGCAGAAGTCACTCCAATCTCATCATCAAATGACTGAACTTTGACCTTTTATCTTGTGAGATAAATGGATGCCTACTATGAAGACAAATATTGGCCTAAAGAGAACTTGCCTCAAGCTTCTTCAACAATTGGGTCATACTTTGACTGTCTGATATAACACAGTGAACAGAGAGCTTGAAATGAGATCAACCATATTGAAATAGAGCATCTTGGTTTTGTTAAATTCTTTTTTTAAATGTGATGTAATGGAATAACCTGTCACTCCCATGAGTGACTACACTATAGGTAGTAACTTCCTATAAGTAGCTGTAAGTCAATGTACTACAGAGACTAGCTGGCATCTGTTGAGTATGACTCAGACTTATGTGAGAACTACCTACCTTCCAATAGTAACACTCACTAATGGATTGGCTTGTGACCACCTTGTGCATAACTGTACCTTATTTCTTATTGTACTGGGTTTTGCAATAAACCTTTAATTATTTTATCCACCATGTTGTTCAAGTAAATATTTTTATTAGCACGGAATATAACAAAGTGCTTACAAAAAAGCTTAAAAAAGAACAGTAAAAAAGATTTTTTTAACTAAGGGCTAAACATTATAAAGTGGCTTTAGTTTGAATCAATCAGTTATTATATTAACAGAAGTGAACAATTATAGCAGTTTTGAAATTAATCTTAATAGATTTCCTGAGGCTGTTGAGAAATTTAACTAGTGCTGTAGTCATGATAAACCATACATTTTCTGTGACTTCTAGGAATTTCTTTGATTATCTATGAGGTAACTCTGATTTTCATATGATCACTGAAGTTAAGCATTGTTGATCCTGGTCAGTACCAAGATGGGAAACTGCTGGGAATAACAGGTGCTGTAATCTTGGATGTGGAATTGTTAATCAAAGAGCCTAGTTCCAATTCCTGTTGGGTTCATTATATTCATTTACTCACAAATACCCTTGTGAAAGGTATGAATCCACCCCCACCCCCCGGCTATCAATTAATTAGCAAAACTTGTATCAATAAACTAGTATTATCTCCAGAAAAAAATCTTAGAACATATATTTTCTGGCTGTAAGTAACTTGCAAGGGTTGATAAGCCATCAAAAACAAATCAATCTGAAGTAACTGTCATCAGAGAAAGAGTTAGAGATTGAAAGGCAACAGATCTTCCATGCTTTATTAAAGGATGTACCTTTGCAAAATGGCCCTTTTTTGCCACATTTGTTTCTTGTAGCTATTTCAGTGAAGATTTCTATTATTTTCCTAGAACTAACATTTCTGTCTCTTACAGACAGCAGCTGTTGTTTGCTTTTCTGTTGTTTTCTCTGTTGTGTTCATAAAAAAAAAGAAATTAATAAAAATTATAGTGTCAAAAAATAATCAAGTAATAATAGCAATTATCATTAATTCATTCTTTCTAAACCAATGAGAATTGATTCCACTTCCCCCCTCCCTCTATACATACAAACATGTGACATTCTCACTATTGGACAAGCAGTTCACATGGACAAGTTGTTAATGTGTGTCAATGAAAATTTCATCTCCTTTTCCTTTTTCAGGCCATACTAGTATCATTTATCTCTTAGCACTCAACAAATATTTGAGGAAAGAAAACCTCAGACATTTCTTGTATTTTCCAACTAAATTATCTGGAAACTCATTACACACATCTATAAAAAAAAAATTAGAAAGACTATATATACTTTGCTTATTCTTTATCTTATCTTTCTGTCAGATTCTGATCCATATTTGATCCATATTTGATCCATATTTGATCCATATTTGATCTATATTTGACTCCAAATTCACAATTTTACTCAGTATTACTCTTTTTGTCTCCAACAACACATAACAACCAGATATTAAATAATACTTGTTTTGTTTCCACATCTTACTGTTTTCTCATTATACATATTTTTGTGTATATATAATTATTTACTCAAATTTATAACTCCCCTGCATCTCATTATATTGTCTAATTTTATTATGCAAGTCAAAGTTTTCACATTAAAATTGGTTTCAATCAACTGATGATAAAATTCGCAGGATTTACTTGGATTCATATGCACAGTATACTGTATGCAATTCAATTTTATAATATCTCTATTTAAATTATTAGCACATTGGCTGCAAACCATGAGATAACTTGTAGTTGGCAGTTTTTATTATGACTAAGTTATCTCATGCTTGGCATTTTCTTATACATTTTCATATGTGGATGTCAGCAATGAATTTATTTGCAGTGATACTTTTAGTGTATAAACAATGTTAAGACTTCAGTTGAAGCTAGAAATTAACTCATAAATATATTTTTTTATTGCCTAAGTTGGTTATTATAAAGTTGGCATGTGAAGTCAACGTGTTAATAACTTGTTTTAAGCATATCAGATTTTATTATGCAAATATAAGTGCCATATAAAATTTATTTATTAATAAATTGAAAATTGGCCATAGAAATATATATTGGCACAATTTCCAATGTACCTGAATAATTTTTTTTACGTTCATATGTGTTACTTAATATTCTATAACCTTTAGTTTTTGCTGTTGTTTTTCTTGAACATTAATATAAGATGTTTTTTTTTTTTTTTAAATATTCTCTCCTCTGTTCACTTTCCTTAGTAAAATAAAGATCTATAATTCAATAAATAATGTTTCTTGAAAGGTTGTAAAGTATGAGCTGAGACAATATTCAAATGAAATGAAGAAAGAGAATATTCTTCCATTTATTTTATTTCTGTTTTTGAAAGTGAGAGGTTTTCTACAACTTAAGTCTACAGAATACAGTCATAAGGCATAAAGAGCAGAAAATAATCAGCACATGGATTATTATTATTTAGATATATTTTCTCTCCTTTTTTAAAATTGATCTATTGGATAAGATATTAAGGTGCAGTGCACCATTGATTTAGCAAACTCATATATCAAGAGAAAATTGATGGAAAGTTTTTCAAGTTAATACTTTATTGCTTCTAATGTTGCAAACATGTACCACAAAAGAAAGTTTCCTATATGTGTGTGTGTGTATATATATATATATATATATATATATATATATATATATATATATATATATATAATAATAAAAGAAAAAATAAATTCACATATTCTGGGTTGAAATAGGAATTTAGGTATACTCAATGAATATAGTTTCCACAAAAAGTCATCTGTAAACCCTGCAAAATAACACTTATGGGGTAGGGTCCAGCTTTGTTGTATTTTTTGTTTAGAAAGGACACAGGCATGTCTAAAAATTCTGATTTTTAACATTTTTTTTGTCATCATGCTTCTATTTAGTTTAAAGGACGAATATTTTGCAAATATTTTTCTTATTGTTATCATTATTATTATTGTTTTTTTTTTTTTTTTTGTTTTTCGAATTTGTTTGATTGGCTTACTTTATATATCTAAAGTAGTAATGGATTTTTTTTTTATCTGACAGATTTTCATCACTTTAAATAGAATTTCCTGAATATTCAGGCTGGGAATTGAAATTAAATATCCTGTTAAAAATAAAAGGATTATCTACTCAAATATGAATATACACTAAAAAGCAAAAAAAAAAAATTTAAAATGCTCAAAGTATGCATATATATATATATATATATAATAATTTATTAAAAAATTATAACATGTTATAAAATCACTACAAAAATAGCCATTTTGTTTCAACACTTCTGATGTCTTATCAAGTGATGGTGTTGAATGCAGAATAAACACTTTATTCTGCATTCAACACCATCACTTGATAAGAACTTATCGAATAAATTATATTTGCTCTACTCTGTATTGAGTACTCTTTTAAGAATAGTATTTTGGGTTATTGGAATTTATTCCGTATACACCAATCCTATACTTGCGTATATATATATATATATATATATATATATATATATATATATATATGCTACTTGGATGATTTGTTTAGGAGCTAAAACTGGAATTAAGTGCCTACATTTATACCTAGGGCAAATTTTATTTATTTTTTCTGTGGTAAGGTTTAAAATCTTCCTATCCTAGGTTTATCATGGTTTATCATGGACACACTCCTCACAGATATTGTGAAATGATACAGATTGTTTATTAGTGAAAATCTCTTGTTCAGGAATCTTGATTTTGATTGGTTGGTTACAGTTCAGTAAGTAGTTCAGTACATTTAGTTTTCAATGATATAACACTTGTTAATTTAAGATGGTGGTGAATTCTCATTTGTTCATATATGTATCATCTTTCTATAGAGATTGCTTCTCTCATTTGTGAATTGGACCAGAGGTTGAATTTTTTGTTGAGCCTGTCTGGAGAATGTTTTGAATTTGAACTCAGATTTGCACTATTTTTGTTTATAACACATTTTTATCATTTATTTTTCTTTTACTACATTTTATTATTGCTTTATATCATAGCCCTCTGAGTTGACCTTTGACTGGTTGAGCAATTAGCCAGAAATTGGAATTGAAGTAAATTCTGATGAGACTTTAACTTACATCTTTCATCTTTAGGGCTTGTCTTTCGTGGATGATACTTTAACCACTTTGCCCATGGTAGTTTTGATAACTAAATAAAGTGTTGGGATCTGTTTACTCATGTTTTTTTTGTTTTTTGTTTTTATTGTTATCTGAGTGTCGGGATTCCAAACATTTAACTCCATCATCTCATCTTTTAAATGAAACCTGAAAAGGTTATCCTCTGAAGGGAAAATAGAAGCAGAATGTTAGTTGAAATAACATTTTATATTGTCTTTTCAGAAATATACAACAACAACAACACTAAAATGTTCAATTTTCCTTGCAGTGATGTTTGTGTTTGTTTTATCAAGTAATTAAGTGTTCTTAGGGTAGTGTGAGATGTGTGGACACTTAATTTATGATGGTAAGCGGAATGTTTCTGTCAGTGCATGGACAAAGCCTTAGTCAGCGATTGCTGGCTCATTTCTTCCATTGTGTGCCTATATGTGTACACGTGTAGATCAGACTTGCTTCCAAAATTGTTTTGAACCCTGAGAATCAGTATGCCTCTATTTTTATATCTGTAAGGGTGATCTAAAATCTAATTTCACACAGAAGTGTAAACTTTTTGAATACAAGGTTTTCATTAGAAAATAATTTCGCATTGGCTCACTAAAATCTTTTTTTTGAATTTTCTCGAGTGGTTGTTATTTTCTAAATGGTCCAAAAATAACACGTGACAGGTCTACAACTAAGTCCGCAAGTATTTTGGCAGTATTTTCCCTTGTAATGGTTGTTTATCAAATAAACCTTCTGATGGGATTTTATTGGTTGAAAAATATATAAAGGATTTGATTCCTATAAAAGTACTATCCATAGTTGATTCTTGTACTCTTTTCTCTCTATTTCTCTGTACCATCTTTATTTTGGTACTTCATAAAAGCAAAATTATTTACTTTTTAAAAAATTTTTTTTTACTATTTTTTCTTTATTATTTTCATTATCTTATTAGAAGTATTACTTCATGTTATTATTGTGACTTTTTATCACAACACCCTGGTTAGATAAGCGATTTGAACATCAGATATAAATAATGTGAACAATTATTAATTTTGAACTCTTCTTTCATTCATCTTAATTTCATTTGTTTATCTCACGCTAAATACTGTTTATATCAGAGTGGCCTCTTGGGATCTCTACAAATTCTACTTATATATGCCTTTTAGAGAATTTCATTAATGACTTTTATTATATTATGGACAGTCATCTGACAACTGGATGAATTACTTTGGTTACTCAGATCTAATTCTAAATTGGGTTCTTTACTGAGCTGGCAAGTGTTCCCAGAAACTTGCAAGTTACCGATTTCTGCTCAACTTTTATATAGAATAAAAGTTGCATCTTGTGAGAAAACATGTCGGATGATTTAACTGTATTTCTTACTCATAATTCAAATTATGGGAAAGTTAAGTAACCTTGTAACTGATCAACCCTTAAAAGATGATACTTTCAAAATATCAAAAGCTCAAACAGAATGTAGCAACAAAAGCTGTAAGATGTTATTTATTCTTTTGATTAAATATCCAAAAAAGATTATTGGATTATCTTTTTGTAATAAATCAAGTTTATAGAACAACTTTTAAAACTACTAAGTTTTGTTATTTGATAAGTATTTCCTTCATCTTTAATTTTATTTGCTTTGTTTATACTAGTAATAAAAATTACATAATTTTTAGTGGATGCCGTATTTGAGTAGATGCTCTGTTTATTTATTAAACATTATATTTATTTTTGTCTACCAACTTGAATATTTGGGAAGTCTTATTAAAGAAAAATATGCACTCTATGGCAGGATATGAACCTGCGCAGGTGAAACTGTTGTTAGATTTGACGTGAGTATACGGACTCAGTCACAGAATGTGTTAGTGTTCAAGCAAAGTCAAATAGTGCTTTTATAAAAGCAAATCTTTCTCTGACTCCCAAAACATTCATATTTGGTTAGTTTCATATCCTAATGTAAACAAAGCAATTTCTAAAGAAGTAATGGATTTTTTATTTATTAATCCAACAGATTTTATTACTTAAACATTATTTTTAGTAGCTATCCATATTTGAGTAGGTGCCTCATTTATTTATTAAACAGTATATTGATTTATTTTCATCTACTGGCCTGAATATTTGAGAAATCTTATTAAAAGAAAAATATGTTTGAGGATACATTCTATGGCTGAGTGTGTGTGTGTGTGTATATATATATATATATATATATATATATATATATATATATATATATATATATAATAAATATTGGATCTAACAACAGTTTCCTCTACCAAGGGGGATGCCCAAGAGTGCTTACATTTCTTTAATAAGATTTATAAAATATTCTGGCCAGTAGACTAAAATAAAAAATATACTGTTTAATAAATAAATGGACCACCTACTCAAATATGGGTATCCACTAAAAATAATGTTTAAGTAGGTACCTCTGGAAATTTGCTGAAAAAAGAGCATAATATGATGAAAAAGGCCCCAAATTTCATAAAAACAAACTTTTATTGTCAAAATGTTTGTTATTATGAAGAGGAAAGGCCAAATATTTTTTGATTTTTTTATTAAATTTTTTAATCCTTTCTAGCATATATAAAATTTTGGAATCTTGTTTTTCTTGTGTCAGCAGGCTCAGCAAAGATTAATATAGAAAAATTTACTGTCTTTTTTACAATAAAAATAAACCTTGATTTGGAAATTCTTGCAAAAATCAAACAATTGTTGGACTGTATTGAAAATTTCAAGACTTATTTATAAATTAATTTAGAATTTATTTTTTTTAAGAAAATGTTGGGAGAAATAATAATTTTTTTTTTTTTTTTACATCTGTTAACATCCCCCCATACTTCCTCACCAACTTAATTCATAAAATTGCCAGAAATTAAATTTTGTGACTCTTCATATTTATATTAGTTAAAAGCAAGTCTTTTTGGAGAATATAAATCATAATTTTTTTTTTTTCAAACTGTTACTCATTTACTGAAAGTCTGCTTTGAATTGTAAAATAAAAAATGCATTTAATTGGATAAATTTTTTATTGCTTTTATAAATAAGATATATTAAGGACACTTGTCTTTTAGAAAAAAAATTCGATAAATAATGAATTTTTATACGATTTGTTTAGTTTATTTTTTTACATCTTAATTAGAATAACTTATTAAGTTTTATATATATTTTTTAATCTTTAAAATTCTGTATTAATTTTTACTTTGTACATGATATTATTATTAAATAAAAACTATATTTACTAATCATAAATTGAAAAGCTTAGCACAATTCCTCACACAGAATTTTTTTTGTGTATAAATGTGCCGGTTTTCTATATATGGTTGACCATACATTATCAGAAAATAAGAGTGACAGCTATAGGAAATTTACTGCCAAAAATATTTAAAATTCATTAAAACATTAGATTACATAGAATATTTTCTTAAATGTTTAAGATTACTGAGTTCTTAAAAGCTATATGTAAAAAGCGCTCACATTAATTCAATTACTTTTTAACATCTAAAGCCCCAATATAATAACATTAGATAAACAACCTTCTCATCAAGCTGTCAAACAGCTTAAATAAACAGCTACTGGCCTTTTTAAAAAAATGCATTTCTGTGATATTTGAGACTAAAGTAAATAATAGTTGTTCCAAATCAGAATAATTATACCTTAAGTCAGCTAAAATAAAATAAAATAAGATTTCAGAAAAGTATATTTTATTTTTGGAAGATTTTTAATAAAGAACATTTTATTGCAATGAAAGATGACTAAAAACGAGTGCCAATCAGCTATTTGAGCACAAAAAATCCTTCCAGTCAATTTAAATTAATTTTTGAAATACAGCAAAGTATTGCGCTTATTAGAAATATTAAATTTAATCTATTGAAATTAAAACTAAAATAAAAGTTTCAAGAAAAATCTTTCATTTTCAAAAATTCATTTTAAACTTTAGGTATTGTTATTGGGTGGGGGTGTGTGATAAGTTGTTGGTGCACAATGTAATTTAGGTAGTTGTGATTACAACTTATCCTGGGTGCTGTCTGGAATAAGACAATCTTGACACTATGTACATTGAAAAAGACGTAACACCGTAATTGTTAAGCAATGAATTGAAATTAAACAAGTGAATTTTAAATGAAACTGAAGATAAAGATTGTTTAATAACAAATAACAATTTATTTAGATGTTTTATACATCATGTGGTGTTGTGTTTAATAAAACCCCTGAAAAGAAGGGGAAAGTTGGTACTTTGTTGCAGAATCTATGTCGGCAAAGCAGGAAATGTTAATTCAGTTGATGAGTAATCCAACTGAGATCACAATCTTGAATCCCTTCTCCAGCTAACACTTCCTTATTTTATGATTTGTATTTATAGATTCCAGTTAACAGGCTTCACAAAGAAACCCTTCAAAAATGTGAGGGAAGCGCTGTCAGTGGTTGAATAATAATATGAATTTTATTTTTGAATATTTTAAAACGCTGCTGGAAGTGCCACTTAGAGCCTCTGCATAAATGTCTGATTTTAGATATTTGACTCCTGACTTTAAGATGGCAACTTCTGGTCAACTTGACATCTATTTTTTTTTCTTTTTTTGGAGTTACCTACGTTTAATAAAATCTGTCAGATTATTAAAGAAAAATTTTTTACTTCTTTAGAAATTAGTAGTAATATGTATAACAATATTATCTTGATATTTTATATTAGATGAAGGGTTGTCAACCATTATTAATTTTGACTTATTTAATTTTAGTTGCTTCTCATTGCAACTCCTCAAACTTCAGTCTATGGCCCTAATCTCCAATCCAAACTGTTTACTAATGGCCATAGACTGGCAGTCAGAAGAGTAGAAACTAAAATTAAAATGAAAGAAATTCTATTCAAAAAGTAGTAATCGTTAGCATCACTTCTATTAAAAATTCAAAATAACTGATAATATTGTTCTTTCAATTTCTCATGTTTGTTTGCAGTTTAGTTTATTAGGATGAACTGTTCATCATTGTTATTTCAATATGAAATCCATTGTTCTTTAAGGTTATTCTTGCATTTACACAATCAAATTTGAATCTTTTGAAATGATTTTATTAGTGCTAGAAAATCATTGTTTGTTATTAAACAACTAAATTTCAAATAAAATGAGATTAGTTCAGTGGTAATTGTATTTTTAATCCTCTTGTTTAATGCATACAAGTTGCAGTTATACATTGTTTACTGTAATATAAATATTCCAATTTGCTAATAAATTATCCAAGGTAATTCCACCCTCCCTTTTCTTATTTTTAAAATGAGTCCTAGTTATTGAGTGTCACCTCTGTGATTGAGAATTGCACTCTGTACCTTGTGGATACCAACCCCACTCTTTAATCATAACAGCAGTACTTAATATATACTGTTGTCTTACAATAATTAATACAAGAATAAAAATTTCCATAATTGCTTGTCATTTTCTTTTAAAATGTCTGTCATGAAAATTAAATTAAACCTG